>JAZDUH010000345.1:1935000-2522500 GCA_036419115.1 Scarus forsteni
GCCACGAGGTAATGTATCTCTTTCTAGTTACGTAGCGGTAGTTTTTGATGTGAGACAACAAGCAATTTTTGGAAAACTTATCGTAGTTGTAGCCGGCTATTTATCGCTACTTACAGCCCGGTGCTCTAAGACGTGTAATATAAATAATAAAATAATGGAAGTTTTAATTGTCTTGTTCCTGAAGTTGAGTATCCAGGCCAGTCCAGCCCTGTCCGACCCGACCATGAAGCTAAGGAATAGCATTTATAGATAACCTATTTTGATGCTATAAAACTCATCTTAAAGTGTGTATTTCCATCAGGCATATATCTAAAAGGGAGACTTTTTTGTAATTATTTAGAAACTCCTCACAGTCTCTTTAAAAACTTTCATAACTCAAAATTTTGTCCTGCAAAATTTGCAAACTTAAAAATAGTTTTTCAGCAAATCAACGACCTAAAGACTTCATTTCTTCTTGCAAATTTTACAAACAATTTAAATCTTACTTTTATTTTTTATTTTAATTATTATTTTTTTTTCCTTTAAAACTCATGTTGGCAAAATATAAACAAAAATATTTCAACTTTAAAACAGATTATAGCATATTCTACAACCTTTAAAATTGAAATCAAGAATTCTAGTATATTAGCAATCTTAGAAACTTAAAACATTTTTTCTAAACAAATTTTATACCTTTAAACAAAAGATTGTCAAATTCAGAATGATTTAAAAATGATTTTTTTTTGGCAAGTTATACCACTTTAAGAACTGTTTTGGGAAAAGTTTTTTTAAAGTGGAATTTAATTCTTATCAAATTTAAAATAACTTAAACATTAAATAAAAGATTTAGGTTTTTTCAACTAATTTATTGTAAAATTTAAATTTTGTAAGAATCAAAGATATACATTTGAAATTATCATAAGCATAAATTTACAACCTTAAAAGATTTGTCTCTACTTTTTCCCCACATCATAATATTATCACTTTGGTCTTATGAACAGATTACAGATACATTTCTGTTTTTTTATTTTATTGAATAATAGACGTTTCTGCCCTCTGTTGCCTTTGGTAAAGATATTATTCATTTATTTGAATAAACATTTTCAGGCCTCATTTCATTTGCTGCCCTGTTAACCATAAACAGAATTGATTCTTTTTAATCATTTATTAAACCTTCCCCGTGTTCGTCTTCCTTATTTTCGTACAGTTAATGGGTAACCATGGAGGAGGCCTGGTGCATGCTGGGAAAGATGAATGAGACAGCAGAGCAAAGGTCCATTATGATTTTATTGGTATCCATCACTGATTAAATGACAACGGTGGATGAACTGATGGAGAAGTTCAGTCAAAACATCAACATGAGGTCTGATGAGTTTAAAGCCACATCGTTAAAATCTAAAGCCACGGAGCTCCGTAAGAACTCATTTATCTTTTTTTAGCTTAATGCATGAACGTCAGGCGGCGTCTCACCGGTTCTCCGTCTCTACTCGACATTCATGGCCAGGAAGTAAAAGCAAAACTCGGCTCCGAGGAGCCTGAAGGCAGAAACATGGACTTTAGCACTTAGCATGAGACCCTTTAAGTACTGCAGTGCTCTGATGAAGACTCTCTTCAGCTTTGGTTTTCATTTATACACAACATTCCACAGAGAAACAAAATGTACCACTGCATAAATATAAAATTCTTCCACCATGTTTTAATGGCTAAAACATTCAGAGAGTTACACCACCGGGATGTGATGAATCCAGCAAAAAACAAAAAAAAAAAGTTAAGACAAGAAGACTTTAAAAGTTAGCACTGTGCCTGGGCGGCAGCAGCACCAACAGCTGGACACACAACTCCACGTTCAGGGCAAAAATCAAGGAAATAAAAACCCCTCAATGATTCACAGAGCAACACAAGAGCAATCGGACAAACGAAGGAGACAGAAAGTTCCCTGGAGTGCAGCCTTCTCCAAACCGGTTCAATCATTAAGGAGTGTGTGCTCCCGTCACGCACACACACACACACTCACACACACACACACACACAGCGGGGGGGCAGCTAAAGCGTGCTCACCGGGAGGATTTACGGGACCGGGTTTGGTTTTTTTGTTTTAGCGACGAGGTACCTACTGTGACCACACGAGGCAGCGATGAGCAGAGGGGACCAATCAGAGATGATTACGTCATCGGTGAGCGGCGTCCCATGGCTTGTGGAAAAGTCATTTTTAAAGCAGAATAAATATTTTCGTTACTTTCGGCCTATCGCTACGTTCTGCTAAATTTCACCTAAAGCTACAGAAGTGTGGAAGCTAGCGATGACGGATTACGCGTCGGTCCCCTAGCACGTTTTTATCATTCAGGACTAACTGTGATTGACTTAACCGCTACGGCCTGCCCCCGCCGGATTATTATAATGATCTCCTACTTATTAAGAATGGGGGGGGCAGTGTGGGGGGGCGTGGCGGGGCGAGGGGGAGGGGGGAGTGCTACGGTCCTGGCGTCCGTCATAAACTGTTGATCTGGATCTTGATGTCAAAGCGTCCCTGGTAGCGGTCTTTGTCGCTGTAGTGGATGTTGTCTCCGTAGACTTTGCACTCGATGCGCAGCTCGGTGTTCAGGGTCAGGTTGGTGAACTGCAGCGCCACCAGCGGCTGCAGGTACTGCGGGTGCAGCAGCTTGCCATAGTACGGGTAGTACTGCAGCGGGAAGCCGCCGCCGATGCCGTGGTACTTGATCTCGCCGATCTTACCGGCGTCCTCCTCTTTCTGCAGAGGAAACGCATCAGAGTTAACCGGGGATCATATAAATCAGAGCACTGGTAATCCTGAGTTAAAGCTGAGATTAAAAGTCAAAAAAACTCCTGATTCACTTCTCTGAAGTAAAAAGTCAAAACCCTGGATTTGATCTCAAACTTAAGAAGTTTAAATTCTGAATCAGATTTCAGAATTTTTAAAGAAAAAGTCAAAATTCTGAGAAAAAAGGAGCAATCCTGTCTCTAAATAAAAAAGTCAACATCCTAACTTCAACCTTAGGACAGTAAAATCAAAATCCTGACTTTAATCTCAAAATGAAAAAGTAATAATTACTTTTGTCTCAGAATAAAAAGTCAAAATCCAAATTTAGATCTCAGAGTAAAATCAAAATCCTCACTTGAATTTTAAAAATTTGAAAATCCTGACATTGGTTCCAAAATTTTAAAGAAAAACTCACAAGAAAAAATTCAGAGAAAAAATTGGTAATCCTAACTTTAAACCTAAGATTAATAAATCAAAATACTGAATTTAATGTCAAAATTCTAAAGTCAAAATCACCATTTTAATCTCAAAATTCTAAAATCAAGTCAAGCCTCACTCTAATCTTAAAATAAAAACTCTGACTTTGATTCCAGATTAAAATAGAAAGTCATAATGACTGACGTCAATCTCAAAATTCAAAATTCAAACCTATAATTTATACAATATAAAATATAAATATCAGAATTATTAGAAAAAGTAGTCATTGTTTTTAATTTTATTCAAATTTACAAAATGTTCCAACTTCATTGGAATTGGGTTCTGTATCACTTAATTCATAAACAAAGGCCTTTAAACACCCAACTTAGTTAATGCGAGTAGTTCACAGGAGTGTAAATCTGACCAATCAGAGCCCTTGCTGGTCTGACGGGGGCGGGTCGTACCTTATGGGTGCAGTGGATGGGGATGATGTTGGGCTGCACTTTGGGTTGGACCTCCTCGGGGATGCTCTCGTTGGTGGTCGGAGGCTGAAGAAGAAACAGACCAGCAGGAAAAGTTCAGACATTTATCACCTGAAAATCACGGCGTTGAGTTTCTGCCATGGACGAGCCATCAGGTAAAGACGGGAGGTGCACCTGTATGTCTGGATATATTCATGTCAAACCACTAAAGACAAATCAAACTTTCATTTTTCTTTTTGATGTTTAAATTTTAAATTCATCCTGCTCTCTCCCTTTTTAAAGAATTTTCTAAAATGTGTATCTGTGTAAATCAACCTGTCATTTCATTTTCAATATAGCTTTAATTATTATTTGTTATGTAGTTTTTCTTTTGTTTTTACCACTTTTTTTAATTTTAAATTTGTTTGAAAATGCATTAATCAATTAGTTGCTGCTTTTTGCTGTTGTATTTCACACCTCGAATGGATTTCAATTTTCTGTTGTGTTCTACATTTGTTGCAGTTGCTTTTATTTTTAATTAAAAAAGTGTTTTTTCTCATTGTACATTTGTTGAGGCACTCTATTTTTGATGCACTTGATATCCCAAAATGTAATTTTCCTTTTTGTTGTTTGCTTATCCATTTGTTGTTGCCCTTTTTATATTAAAAGACAGTGTTGTGGTCTTTTATTAATTTTTGGCATTTCACATTTATTGATTTACTCAGTTTTTTTTCTTTTTGTTACCCTTTTTACCCCATGTTAAGATTTTTCATTTGTCGTTGGGTTTTATATTTGTTGCTGCCCATTTTGTTTTACATTTATACAAAATATGTGTTGTTGTGGTTTTTTATTTTTGCATTTTGTATCTGATCATGGATTTTTTTTGTCACACATCCTATCTTAAATTGTGATGTTTTTACTTGTTGGATTTTAAATTTGTCAGTGCATTTTACAGTCAAATTTTTGCTGCATTTTCTGTATTCTATTTAAAAGAGTTTTCTGAATTGTTAATTTTTTGCACACATTGCTACTTTAATCATAATTTTTACTTTGCAGATTCCCCGTTTCAGTTTTCTTGCATGTTGATGCACTTTGATTTTAGCTATTTTTTAGAATATATTTGAGTTTTAATTTTGAGAAGGACTTTAAGTTCTGTGACATGTTTTCTTACACCCTGTTGTGATTTTCTGTCTTAATAAGTTTTCTTCTTTCCTGCTGCATTTGTTGTTACATTTTGCATTTGTCGATTTTTATGTTTGATGCCTTTTTAATACTGGTATGAAAAAAAACGAGTATTTTTGCTTTGATTTTTTTCAGTTTTTTAAAGGATTTTATCAGAACTGTGGCAAAAATTCGACAATTAAATACATTTTTCCTTTTTATGTTTTTTTATTTATTAATGCATTTTTAAAGGCATATTATGCGACTTTTTGGCCTGTAGGTGTCGCGCTAGAGCGTCTGAGCGAAAATCAAAACAAAGGGGCTGTTCAGTGAATAATGAGAGGCTGTTAGCCACACCTCCTCCACTTCACTGCCCCCCTCCTTCCAAACGTCCTGCAGACCGTCAACAAGAAGAAGAAACATGACTGACCAAAGGATAAAGCTGTTCATGAACATGTCTAACAGAGAGGTAAGTTTACAGAGCACGTCCTGATAAATCCTCTGACTGCTGTGTCTCTGAAAAGGTTACCTTTTTGTTTCGAGCGGCGTTTGCAGTCTTTGTCATTGATTTATAACTCTGCTCGAACAGCTACAGCTAGTTAGCCCACACTTCCGTAAGCTATAACCTGGGTGGTGATACAGAGCGGAGAGCAGACAGAGCTGCAGTCTTTACCTGAGGCTGAAGGCTGCAGAGGCCGCTGAGCGACGGTACACACAGACGGACGAGCTAACTAGCTGCTAATCGCCAATAGTTGCTAATCGCTAATAGCTGCTATCAGTGTTGTTTTCTCTTTGATAGACTGCAAGGATTTGCTTCAGTAATGTTTGTTTGGAGTAAATACGCTCGTTTGTGACCCGCTGTCAGCAGATCTACGTCCACCTACTTTTTGGCTCTAATGCTAAAGTCAGCTGGAAAAGTTAATAACAACAGCATGTGTGAGGTCTGTAATGGTGTAAAGTTAGAAAACTTGACAGTGTTGAATCTTCAGTAATCCACCCGCTCTCTTCTCTTTCCTGGCACACATCAGGCCCTCAGAGAGCGGCTCTGACCAGCTGATGAGGCCGGGAAGGGGCGACCAGAGCAGGGGACGGAGCGGCGGAGGAGGAGGCCCTCAGTACAGACAGGTAACCACTGTGTTATGAGGACGTCACACTTCATACTGTGAGGATATGATAAAACTGTGGTTATAGACGAAAATTATAAGTATTTCATATTTGTACTCAAAGGTTTTCATATCCACAGTTACAGATAGTAGAAGCACTTTCAATATTTTTGATTTATGAATCTAGTATTGTAAAAGCAAAAAGTATGCTACTCCAAGTAAAAATGTACTCAGAGTATTTGGTATTCTGAAAGAATTTTCTGAGTGTGAATAGCATATAAGCCAGCCTGTGAACAGTCAGTAATTTATCACATACTAATACTTTAGTATATAATGTTCCATAAAAATAACATCATGTAACAAAAAGTGAAGTTTTTCTGTTACCTATGAAATTACAGCAGAAAGATGTCAGACTTTTTAAAACCACATTTTTTTTTTACAATGCAATGTCTACTTCACTTTCTAAAAAGTAAAATTTGCCCTTGATATTATGTGATTAGTGATAGTGATTTATTATTTCATATCCATAAATATATTTCACCAAACCATCAGACAGCATGTGTTTTGTTCATGTTTTTCAGGTGCTGCTACATAAGCTGACTGAAGACGAGAGAGCCATCAGCAGCTGCTCTGAGTCCACAGCCCGGCCTGGAGTCTGATGCAGCAGCAGAGAATTAAGAACAGAGGGCTGCACAGTAAAATAATGTTTTTAGGAATTACAAGACAAGTGCTGAGAAGTTTTTCACAGTTTGACTACTGGCTAAAAGTACCTTTTGCTTCATTCCACAATGTTTTATTAGAGAATGTATTTTTATTGTCTTTCCTTATTGTTAATCAGTGCATGCACTGTGGATGAAACATCTGAGAAAGTTATCAAATTATCATCATACAGGCTTTGTATCTTTATTTTTAATAAATATAATTTGAGAAGGAAATATACTGATTTTTTTATTGCTGACCAATGATTTCCATGTTTTGTTTAGCCACTTGCCTTTTTTTTCACTATGAAACTATTTTGCCTCTTGTGTCACTCCACACCTTGTGTTTTTAGTACAAGAGCAGAAACGTATGCACTTTGTCAAGAAAAGTTACACCTGTATTAATGCACATATATACTTAAATAATCACTTTTGGCTTCAATTTTCTTATTCTAGTACACATGTTTGAAGTACAGAAAGTAACATTTTAGGCTTTTTGAAACACTAGAAAGTAGATCTACAGATATGTATTTATTCTGTGTTATAAAGCCATGGCAGTTGGGCACTTTGTGTGCATGATATTAATAACAAATAATCAACTAATATGAAAAGTCAGACTCATTTGGAAAAAGCTAACTGAAGTGGTTATCAAAATAATGTTGAAAAAAATACTGAACTTATAAGTGTCTGTCTCTGGACTAAAGGCAGAACAAATGGTAAGCCAGCCAAATACAACTACCTGCAGTTTACCCAAGTTATAAATAAACCACAGTATTTCAAAGTGATTTTTGGATGTCTCACAAAATACATAATTCACTGAAATGTAATTTTCACTTATTTTTATTTTGATAATCAGCCCTGAGACAGTGTGCAACTAAACATGACTGAAAGATAGCAAAAGGTGATTCTGAACAACACTGGTAATGCAAACAAACATTTTGTGTGAGAAATGTATGTAGTGATTAAACACGTGCTTTACAGATGGCTGAATGAACTCTGTCAGTGTAAGAAAGAGCACTCTGGTGTTTAGGAGTCACTGTCAGCACAGCATGTAGCAGTCTCTTCTGGCCTTCCTCTACACAGCCGCTGAACTTCAGGTAAAACTGAATAGTCGTGTTTAATAAAGAGGACAGGGGGCTTGGACATCAGCTCTTCCACTGTTGTAATTCTGGCAGTGTTGGACCTGTGAACATGGACAGAAAATGTTATTCTTTTGGTGTAATACTACCTGCAACCAAATGATTGCAGTATAACTAGACATTTTCAAAGAACATGCCAATACCTAACTCTAACTTCAACACATTAAGATAAAACTCTTCATTTGTACAGCATGACTTAGTGTGGTGGGAGCCAGTGGTTTTCTCATATTATTCTTAAAAACAAATTAAATATTTAGATAGTATAGTAGATGGCAGATTCACTGATGTATTTTAGTAAATAAGGTCATCACAGAGACATAACACAGCTGCTGTTCCAATATACCACAGAGAAAATCATTCTTACTTCAGACTGTGTCTGCAGTGGTAAATTTGCTTCATAAATCACCTCAAAACTACGTTCATATGCAGGTTCATTTAGATAACAGCCCCCAGCTGTGCTGCTTCTGAGGCTTGCTACCTTTAATTGACGGACATCTAAACTTTAAACAGTGTCCCGGTGAGATGAATGACCTGAAGTGATCTGGATTCAGTCAGTACAGAACAGCAGACAGGCTGAACGTGTGTTCATGTTCATTTATGTTCGCGTTAGCTGCGTTAGCATGCTGCTGCTTCGTTTAGCCGCACGCTAACGTTAGCACATATTACCTTTCACGCCGCCCAAAAGACTCGGACAAATGACAAAGGTAAAAAGGGAACAGCATTAACTACACACACAAAGCCTATTCTGTTATTCATGCGTCTGTCTGTGACATGTCACTTAACACGCTCACGCTACACAGAAACATATTAAGACACTTATCTGTCCATACGCAGGTCCAGCTCTGGCCTGTTTGAGCCTCCTCCTCACGCAGGACTCTCCATTGTGATGAACTCTCCTCAGTCTTCTCTATCTTTAGTTATTTCATGTCTGTTTGATATTTTCAGTTGTATTTATTTGTGCCCCTGTATAGCAGAGGATGTTTGCCGATCAGTCGATAACAATGAGTCTTTGTGCCATGGCGCCGCCTCCTCTGTGATTGGTCAGCACTCTGGGGTTTTATCCAGAGGTAGGGGCGCCAGGGGCGCTAGAGGGAAGGTTTACGCCCCAATCCGGTCCGGATGATGTTTACATAGAGCTGGTATCAACACAGGCAGAAGGGGGAGGGCTTAGCTTTCACTGTGTGGAGCATGGACTGAGAGAGATATTATGATGCAGTCTACTGTGAATCTGATAGGAAAATGTGTGAAATGTCGGATATTATACCTTTAATGTTTTTATTTATCCATTTTGTTTAATTTTGATATAAAGTGCAGTAAAATATTTTTTATCTCTTTTTATTGTCTTTGCAACTTTGAACTTAAAGTTCTAAAAAACATTTTCTAAGTTTAGTTCTACTTTATTTGGTTCTGCTTTTTTCATGGCGGTATTTTGCAAAGGTCGTTCCAATTTCAGTTTTAGTTTCTTTTTAAAAAATTTTTGGTCATATATTTGATAATTGCCATAGTGATTTTTCTTTATTCTGTCTTTGCATTTATACATTTGCTTCTGTTTAGTCTGTTATTGTGTTTTTTGGTTCACGATATTTCAGAATATCAGACTCCTGAGAATATAAATGTTAAGAAGCACCAGTCAGCCCGGTGACAGGTTGAACCGCAACACCAGTGACACTTGTACTTGACAGAACTTGAACACCTCAGAGTCTTCATGCTTCAACTGACTTAAAGGGAAACTCCGGTATTTTGACACCTGGACCTTATTTTTAGGTTTGTACATGGTCATATACTCACTCAGACAAACATCGTGCAGCTCGGAGTCCTTCAGAAGTTATTTAGATCCAACCGATGTAGCCGCACTTAGCGGGGGCCACGGCAACGGAGCTTCAGCGCGGGACATAATCTCTGCAAAATCGCTCGTCTCTACCACAGCCCGGTTTGTCATTGCAGAGAAATCCTGATAACACTGGCGATGGATGAAAAAATATAGCTGAAATGAGCGATTTTGCCCTATAAGGAGCTTCAGCGCGGGACATAATCTCTGCAAAATCGCTTATTTCGGCTATATTTTTTCATCCATCGCCAGTGTTATCATAAAGTCAGCTCATCTACCCTCTTCAGGTGGGTCAGCTGACCTGGTAAACAAACTTTTGATGACGTCATAGCCGCGCGACACAAAGGTACAGCTGACCTACTTTTAGCCGGCAGTGCTGAGCAACATGGCAGAATATTTATCTGATGCCGAAGAGTCAGACTACGACGACCGGTTTGAGTCTGAGTACACGGACGAGGAGCTCCATGAGAGAAGAATGGAGAGGGAGAGAGACGAACAGCTGGCTCGAGAACAACAAACAGGAGCACGTCCACGACTCAATGCTAACTGGTGTGCGCTTGTGGACAGTGTTTGCCTATAGCAACAGAAGAGGAGTGTGTTTGCTGCTCAGAGTGGGACTTGAAACCGGCTGACACGCGTATGGATCTATCCAGGAATATATGTCTAACTACTCTGGAGGATTTCTCTGCAATGACAAACCGGGCTGTGGTAGAGACGAACGATTTTGCAGAGATTACGTCCCGCGCTGAAGCTCCGTTGCCGTGGACCCCGCTAAGTGCGGCTACATCAGTTGGATCTAAATAACTTCTGAAGGACTCCGAGCTGCACGATGTTTGTCTGAGTGAGTATATGAGCATGCACAAACCTAAAAATAAGGTCCAGGTGTCAAAATACCGGAGTTTCCCTTTAACAGAAACTCGACAATCTGGTCTAAACCTGGTCTTAAACCTGGTATAAAGCCTGGTCCGAAGCCTGATATAAAACCTGGTCAAAGACTCACTCTCGGGCGGTAGTTAACGATCCTGTTGAGCTTCACGATCAGGCACGGCTTCCCCTCCTTGTACCCGAACTCGCGGTCCTCAATCCCGGAGCATGGACCCAGGACGCTGCGGGGGAACTTGCAGGCCCTCCGGACGCCCATGTCGCTCTCCAGGTCGCCGCGGTTCTTGTAGTCTCCCGGCTCCTCTGTTGGAGAGACAGCGAGGTTATTAAGACCGAACAAAGGCCTTCAAAGGGGGCAGACTGATCCGCTTGAGTACCTCCACAGTCCTCAAACTTCATCTGGTCCTCCTGGAGGCTGTCGTCGTACTTGGCGAGGAAGTCCTTCAAGGCCTTGGTGTAAGGCAGGTAGGTGGCCACATCGTTCAGGTTGAAGGACACTTCGGATTTGTCGGACCGTGGGGTGTGAGTAAGGCCTGCGGACCACAAAGAGGGACACTGGGTTGAGGGACTATAATCTGGATTAATGTTCTGAGATACAGAACATATTTATTTGGGGTATAACAAAAGGTTATCAAAAAAAAAACATTTATGTATATCAGTATAGGTCGAAATAAGTTTTGAAATATTGCCAAAAATCCAATATCATACATCCCTAAATAAATCAATTACTTTCAATACCCTTGGGTTCAATTGCTTTACCACTGCAGAAGTATATACTATGACTGTCATCTTATGCTTGATATTGAAATATTTGCTCGAACTTGGGCCAAAAATGACACATCTAGTCTGAAATTATACGGGACATTAGCCTAAACCAACAGGGGATGCTCCCACGCACTCATGATGTGCAGGATATCATCTGAGGAGAGGAAGCGCTTTGGGCTCCCCACTGCTGGTGTAAAAATTAAAACAAAACACCAGGCAGGGTGTTGTTTGTTTGCACAGCAGCTGACCAACTCCTCATCCTCCACAAAATAGATTGGATAGATTATTTTAGATAGAAGTTTATAAATCTCTTTGAGAAACTCCCTCGGGGAAGGTTTAAAAACAGTTTGAAAAGTAGATAGAAAGATGTAAAAAGATAGGCATAAAAAAAAAAATATAAAAATCTAAGGACAGTCTTGCTACTATACTTCCCTTTGTGATTAGTTTTCAAAAATTATAAAAAAAGATGTGCACTCCATTTGTACGGACACAAGATCATCTAAAGGATGGGCACAGGGGCTAGGGCTTTTTTTTTTTTTTTTTTTTTTTTTGCAATTGTATATCAGCGTTCAAGAAGAGTTATGAAAAAACAACTGAAATTCAAGGTAGTCACTTATTTACTGCTGCATACCCAAACTACTTAAAAATAACAAAAAAAAGCCACAAGATAAACAATAAATAATTAACAAATCATTAGAAAAATAAAAATAGTAATATTCAAATGTGGGACTAGGACAGAAATTCACAATTAAAAAAATTAAATAAATTTAAAATAAAAAATAAATAAACTACATGAATATAGCATCAGACATCCTAAATCTGGGAAGTGTAATATGACCCATCTGCCTCCTTAAAATTTTTGAGACAAGTCAGTCAGGGGTGAGTGGAAGATCTGTCTCCTTAACGAATTAAAAAATAATTTTCCAAATTTACTGGAGCAGCCAGTCGAAGAAAGTCTGATTTCCTTCAGCTTTAGAAAATACAGGATGTCTCTAATCCAGTGGGCTTGACAGTGTGGTAGATTTACATTTAATTATAATTAATCTTCTGGTTAAGAGTGCGAGAATATTTTTAAATATTAGCGTGGTAGTTTAAATGTACTGAAGTCTCTATTGTTGCCACCTACTGTCCTACATTTGGGTTGGACCGATGACTTGACTTGAACTCCAGGTTCAACCTTCGACCCTGACCCTCGCACAGTTTTCTCTTGTTTTATGTCTGAACAGAGAAAACAGTTTTCCTGATGCAAAGACTGAAGCAGCTCCAAAGCTGTTTGTGAACATCCTGATATTAAAAACTCAATCACGCAGCTGAAACCTGAGACCTGATGCCTCGGAGCTGCCGTGATGCGTTCAGGGACACCGACCGACTGATTTCTGCAGAATCAGACGAGATGGTGCATATTAAATGTCACATTCAGGACACAGATGAAGCTTCCTCCTCAGATTATGAGCTGATCGGTGAAATCTGAGACCTGCAGCTCCATCCTCAGTCTGCACATGCTCAGTGAGGCTCATGTGCAGGTGCAGCTTTTATCTGATGAGCGATATCAACAATCAGCTGGGAAATCACAGACCTTTGTTCTCGATTCAACTGTGCATGATAAGATAAAAGACCCTAAAAACAAGTCAGGCAGGCTGCAGACTGTTACAATAGTCCAATTAAAGTTAATTTAGTGGTTATTTCAACCAAAAAGGTCCAAATCTCGACAGTTTTCTGTAAATGAGTTCAGTCTGTGTTACTCTGCTGCCCCCTTCAGGATGAAACCCTGTTACTGCAGCTGGGTGGTGCTGTCTATCATCACCACATCCATCAACGTGACGCCCACCCTGTCCATGACCCTGAAGCAGCCGATGGTCTGGATTTCTGTTTTCACCCCCTGTTTCATGACAACGGTGCTGTAAGTGCCTCAATCTGCAAACTTTTGGACCAGGTTCTAGAGTAGAAGGTTTTAAAAACAGATCCCAGATTTGTTGTCAAGCCAAGAAACTCCTGGATCTTCGTGCTTCCACTCGCCTTTGTTGTTTGTGAAAAGTTTGTTTTTACCGTAAAGTCTATTGGCCCTTTTCAACTAGCTACTACTCGGCCCTACTCGATTAGCAGCGTGTTTCCACTAGCCTGGTACCTCCTAAAACAAGCTAGTTTCAGTACCTACTCCGCTCTGGTTCCAAGCGAGCTGAGTCAATACTAAAAGATGACGTCACCGGCTGCTGGCAACTGATTGGTCAGACAATGTTCTCGATGAGTCATGAGCGTGACAACCTAGCATGCTAGCGGTAGCTACCATTAGCTTACCCTCATACGTCTTTTCTTTGCAGCTGGATTGCTCTCGTCCTCGGCTTCATTCTGTTGTATAGCTTCCAAAACTCTCCTGTGCTTCTCAAGGGGTATTTCTTCTTACCACCTGCAGCCTTCTTCTGCTTTCCTTTTTTACTCGGTTTGTGACAAAAAGACACAGATTGTTGTGTCGCGCTCAAAATGACGTCACCGCAGAGCCGCTCAGCGACACTGCACCCCGTTGGGCCGGCGACTGGGGCTAATGGAAAAGCAGCACAAGGCGAGTAGAGTAGAGCCGGGTATAGTCAAGTAGAGTAGAGCAGGGCTAATGGAAAAGGGCCCTATGTGTGTTGTAGCAGCGCTGTTTCTCTATAAAACTACATCGCCATCTACTGGACTGGAATGCACACTACAGCGTTCTTGTATGTCCATCTAAACGTGGATAAGTTTTGAAAAGCAAACACCTTCAGTTTCTGGTGAAAATGCTCTCATGTAAATGAGGCAGTTTGTACTAAAACTCCCTAAATACATCATTAATTAGTTTGTGATCCTCAAACCCCCGGGTCATCCTGATGAGAAGATGTGTCTGTTTGATGACTCAGCAGAAAATGACCCTCCCTGAGCTGGAGTGTTTGTTCTCTGTTTTAAAGGCAGAGGACTGAGGGGGTCCCGTCCTACCTGGGGGTGCGACCCGGTCCTGCCAGGTGGGCTTGTAGCTGCTGAGGGTGAGCAGCAGGGCCTGGATGGTCCCGATGAAGATTCCTGCCAGGCAGCCGTAGAAGATGACGTAGAAGAGGAGGATCTTAACTGTGGAGGAGCAGAGGGAGGCGTGTGAGTTTGGTGCTTCCACCATGAAAAACATTAAGCCTGCCTCTGATTACAGTCATCAGATCAACTCTAAACAGTCCTGTGTGCTTGTTGTGACTCGTTTTTAGGTTTTTGTTCCAAATTTGACCTGATTAAGGCATCTTTGTTTTAATTTCCATTTCCTTGCAATATTTTCATTTAATTTTTTTTTTATTTCTTTCTGCAATTTTCATTTCATTATATTATTTTTTTGATTACACTTCGAAATTTTTGTTTGAAAGGGAACCTCCATTAATTTTTTCTGTCATTAATTTTCCCACTTTATCAAGTAAAAACACAAAGAGGATGGTTGACGTGGGCTCCAGATTTAAAATCTTTAACCTTATTGGCTGCAGAAAAAAAAAATTCTGCTTTTTTTTCTGTTTTTTTTTAATCATTTCTGTTGATCATCTCAACTGCAGGGAAAATTCTTCTTAAAACTTCCTCAGCAAAGACGACAACTGGTGCAGAGAGTCAGACGGGACAGATGTGGAGTGGCTGCTGGGCAGCGAGCGGCCGGCGTCACATGACCGACAGAAGGCGTGCAGGGGCCTCGTGGGACCTTGAATAATTGAACGGGGCCCCTTTCGGTCAGCAAGCCGCAGCTTTAATTGATTTCTTCTGCACATCAGGAGACACACAACACCAGGAGCACGAGACAGGAGGTGGAGGGTCAGACAGGACAAGAGGTCTGTGGCTACACAGTCAGTGGCCACTTTATTAGGTCCACTTGGTCATTTGCTGAAGTGGAGGGGTGTACCTAATTAAGTGGCCAGTGAATGTTTTTTTTTTATATCCGATTTTATTTTTTTTTACCACATCCGGAGACACAAAGCACCAGGAGCACGAGACGAGAAGTGGATAAAAGAAGTCTACATCTGCAGTCAGTGGCCACATTATTAGGTATGCTTAGTAATTTGCGCAAGTGGAGGACTGTACCTAATAAAGTGGCCGGGGAATTTTTTTTCATATCCAATTTTATTTGGCACATCAGGAGACACACAGCACCAGAAGCACAAGATAAGAAGGGAAGACAATGAAGTCAACATCTGCACAGTCAGTGGCCACTTTATTAGGTATGCTTAGTCATTTGTGCAAGTGGAGGACTGTACCTAATAATGTGGCCAGTGAGTGTTTTTTGTCAAAACATTTTTTGCAGTGAAATTAAAAATTAAAAATCAACATGTTCCTGTTTTTACTCAAATGTTGGGAGTTCTTCAAACAGACTTACATTTACTTTAACTTGGTAATAAATATGAAAACAGGCTACAAACTGAAAAAAAAATCTTTATGTTAATATGCCAACAATCCGCCTGTTGTCCATACCTGTTTCACAGTAAAGTCTATTTTTGATGAGTGAGATGTTCAGGGCAGCAGGAAATAAAATTCAATAAAGTTTCAGACTGTGCTGCATCCGTCACCACATTTATTTAAAAACTGCACAAGCATTCATAGAGAAGATGATTTCAGGGATTTCTTGAGCTTAGGAGCTGCTTGAATGCTTATATATTCCATTACTGTCCTGCTTATTTTGTCACTGTGGCAGAAATATATATTTAAATTTAAATTTGAGCAATGTCTGAGGTCAAACCTCATCGTCATGTGTGTAATAAAATCCTTTTTTATTAAAACTAAAGAACCTAAAGATCAGCTGTTATGTGGTGTCACGCTGCAGGAAGAGTCGACTCAAGGTCAAAACAGCTGCAAATGTGATTTAAAAGATTTAGTTTACACAAAAGATTATTTAACTTGGAATTATAAAAGTAACATAAACTTTGTACAAGAAGTCAGTGAGTTTGTCTGAATAACTGCAATAAGAATAAAAATATTTTGTAAAAAAAAAAGTTTGTTATGGTAGCCTGTGATAAAAAATCTCCATGTTCATGCACTTTTCTTATTGCAATGTCATCTCTTCATTATATGTCCATAGAAGGAGAATTTTACGTTAAATTGTAGGAAAAAAGACAAAAACTCATTTACTGCAAAGCAGTGACGCAATAAAGAGAATAAATGCGGAGATATGTTTGTTTTTTAGGCGTGAAGGAGCAGGACTGTGAAATATTCCCTCTTTAACCTCCATTAAGTCATAAATGAATCATCTAAAAGGTTAATTATCTCCATCAGAGGCCGAGGCTGCGGCGCCTCCTGTTTTTCTGCAGGACTATTCCACCCTGGACCCAGAAGCTGGTCATAAACTGGACATGAAAGACTCTTTTGTTGCACCATGTCAAACATTAATGCAGGGTTAAACTGGATTATGGAGCTTTAAGGATTAATTATCTTTGACAGAAAATTGTGCAAATATTAAATTAATAAGCGAACAGATGTGACAAAATCAATTCAATAGAAAATGAGATGAGATTCTTATTAAATTAGACCTTATTTTAAACATTAACAAGGTTTAATATAGAATATATAAAGCTGAAATTACACATTTTGAACAGTCAATTATCTGTTTTTCTGCTGAATTATTTGATCCTGCATCTGGACGTATCAGCGAGCCTTTTAAAGCACGGTTTGCACAATAATCACACAGTTGTGTAACAGATTTATGCTTTTACTGCATAATTGAGACAAGGAATAAGATAAAAGCAGCTCAAAGCTGCACGGCTGTAACACTCTGATTATCAATTAACCTCTTAAATGGTTAATAATCTCCATGACAGGCGTGTTTCTCATCATAACTTGACTCTAATCCTCGGGCATTTTATCTCTTTAAACTCTGAAGCACCGTCAGGCTTTAACGAATGTTTAGGAAAACTTTGTGCATAAACTCCGTGCTGCAGTGAGCAGGACGAACAGGCTGAAGGTGAAATCTGCTGCACACTCGACCTTAAAGGGAGATAATTAACCTTAAAGGGGATTAACGCATCACTCATGACAGAAGAGGGAGGAAATATTTGACAGCCACGCTCACTCTTAAGAGGTTCATCTTTATGTTCAGAAGGATTTATTACATTTTACCAGTGTCCTGTCCCTTGAACATCGGAAAATAACTGCAGAGAAGATGTCCTCAAATGTCTTTCCTCTTAATAAATCAGTAAACAGAAAAAGCTTCACATAGAGGATTTAAACCATGAAGGGTAAATCATCACAGCTATTCTGACAAGAAAGGCAGCTGTTAACTGCAATAACCTCTGCAACTTTTAGTTACTAGTACTAGTAACTCTAGTAACTAATTCCACTTTTTTTATTCTATATTTGATTGTCTTTTACCCAAAGGAATTAGACTTTGTAAAGATTTGAACATATTACGGCAAAAAAGGCAACAAAAACGATATGTGGTCTCTAGTGGCACAGTTCTCGCTTGTAAACTTTCTGCAGTCATAAATGAATCCATTTAAAGGTTAATCATCTCCACGAGGTCACGTTTGCAGCAGCTCTAACCTTGAGTCTGCTCGTCCTTCTCACTGCAGCGCCATTTTTCTGCAGAAATACTTCACCCTGATTCTCAACAGATCAGAAACAAAAAGGCTCTTTACGTCTTTAACAAATCAACCAACCAGACAACTAGCGCACCAGCAGACTTTACTACTGAAGAAAACAGAGACTAGTCCTACTAGTAAAGCCTTATGTGTCGATAAGGGGCGGGGAAAAGCAAATCCAGGCTTCCCATTGGCTGTCAAAAATATGACAACCAATCAGGAGGCTGATTTAATTATAATAAACTGTTAATGTTGGCAGCACTTTATTTAGTCTCTAAACTGTTTTAATTTTAGTCTAGTCTAAAGGGTAAGACATTTTTATGTTCCTTTGAATTTGTGAAGTCCTGTTTTTCTCTGTGATAAAATCAAACATCTACTAAGCCTTTATTGAATGTTAGTAAAGTTTGAATGTCTAAATGAACAGAAACAAATGTTCCTTTGTGTGAAATGCAGTCACCTTTATTTAGGCTACCTGGCAGAGCATCTCAGTTACAATACCAGAACTGACAACAAACAGTGAACCTGCTCTACATGAATATATCAACTCATAAAGAGAGCAGCTCTGATTGGATGGCTCCACAACTTATCCCACCACCACCAAGCTAAGGCAGCTGTGATTGGATGTCCCTCTGAACTCATCCAACCTTTAACACAACCAAAGTAGCTGTGATTGGATAGATTCATCACTTGTCTCTACTTCCTACATGACCATATTAGGTCTGATTGGATTAAGTCTGTCAGACATTTTAGTCTAGTTTTTATTTGTTGATGAAAATGTCAGTTAAGTTAGTTTGAGTTTTTGTCCATGTGCTCTTGGTTTTATTAGTTGCTGTGTAGTTTTTGTCATTTACATTAGATCTACTAGTACAACTAGTAGCCTGTTTTAAGACTTCTAGTTGTTCTAGTAACACAAAATTGTCTCGCAACTGATTTTGCTTGACTAGTAAGGTGCATTAGACTAGAGAGCCAAAAACCTTGACTAGTAAAACAAAATCTTTGTTTACAAGTAAACTCAAAATATCTTACTTGTAGTACTATTAGACTGTTTTTACACTAATAGTATTTCTGGCTAAGGCAAAGTAGGACTAGGAGACCTGCAGATGAATCCAGCACTCTGATTGGTCAGAACATTTTAAAAAGGCTACAGAAAGCCTTTGAAATTGTTCCACTGTTTGCTTCTCTAGTAAAGTCTACTCTGCACTAGGGCTGAATAATCTGAGAAAATAATCCAATTGTGATTTTTTCCCCAATATTGCGATTTACTCTGCAATTGTTTTAATGTTCCTCATCTTATGTATTCTTAAACAAACATAAGCAGTAGATCTTTTTATAGTAAAACCAATATGACATTAAATTAATCTAAGGATAAAAGATTTGAGAAAAAGTGGAGAAATGAAGAACAGAAGCAAAATAGGTATGAAATTGTAAAAAACTGGGTAAAAATGGTATGAAAGCGGAAAAAGGTTAATAAATAGGTGCAAGATAGGTATGAAATTGTAAAAAATGGGGAAAAATTGGCAAAAAAATCCAAAAGTGGATTAGGAAAGTTGATTGTGGCAGCAAAATTGGGAATTAAATTTGAAATTAAATTTCAAAAACCATGTAAAAAAATTCAAAAAATGGTTCTGACAGTGGCCAAAAAAAGATGAATGGGGGCAAAATAGGCATAAAGTTGTAAAAACGGGGTTAAAAAAGGTAAAAATGGTCCAAAAGTGGGAAAACAGTGTATGAATAGAGGCAAAACACAGGCATGAAATTGTAAGAAACTACATCACAATGCCAAAATGTTCAACACATTTTGGGCTAAAAATATTGAACCTTCTGTGATATGAAAATTGCAACAAGCCATATTGCAATTTAATCTAATTTGCAATTAACTGTTCAGCCCTAGATCTGAGGACCCGTAGAGCTGAATATGGTTGATATCACATATTAATGCATGTCTTGTAACTTTAATCACATGCTTCCTTACTTTAAGCTTTAGAAATGCCATCTTAACTAACATCATCTGGTGAAGGTTGTGTTCTACTGTTAAAATAAGGCGCCTCTTCCTCGATTGTAAATCGTGTATGTTTCCATCACCACACCACAGAGGCTGCATTCACAACAACACACCCGGGGACACAACGGCAGCTTTTGTCTGCACAGATTTAAAGGAAGTCAAGTGTGTCGGCACAAAGATTGTGTTACAGCGCTGTCTGCACCGGCGAGCTGCAGGAGGCAATGACAGAGAGGTCACAGCAGCCAATCAGACGCCAGCGCCTAAAGGGTTAAACAGACTTTTATATGAGGGTGAAGATCTAAACGGTTTATGGTCTATAAAAACTTCTAATCCTCACCCTGGATTAAACATCGACCTTCATCACTGCTTTGCACACGCCACTTTCCTCATGCATCAGCACTTTTAGAGGACCCACCAAGGACGGGCACGAGCGGCCGGTTTTACTGAGGAGTCAAAGTCCAGAGATAGGGCCGGGCAACGTGCACCCACAGCCACACCCGGATATCTTTATGGGGCAGGATTTATGATCCAGGAGAGTCACAACAAACTTTTAAGAAAAATTAAACGTTATAACACACCTTTATGTGCTCCAGACTTTAAACATGAAGACTGTCGCCCTCATGCACAAGCTCGTCTTTATTTAACAAATATGTTTGAAAAAGGAGGGGCAGCCGGTGCCATAGGGTCAGACTGGAGTCACGCTTCAGGAAGCTGCAGAGGTATTCGTTTACTCTGCAAGTAGGGCCGGGAAACAGAAAAAATTAGATATGAATAAAGCTGAGTGTTAACACATTAACATCGGCTGTGACCTTCATTAGAAATGTCAAACAGGGGTGCAGGGAGTTTAAAAATGATCAACCGAGCCATAAATCAGAGGGTGATCAGGATCTTAACTCCTGTGGGTTTTTAATGATCAAACCTTAACCGTTTAGTCGATCAGTGGAGTCAAGAAGTGCAAAAACTTCATCGCTCTGATTTTTAAAGATTAGGGCTGTCATGCAGGAATGATAATCAAGACGTCATCGTCCAGTTTTGTTCTGATCATAAATTAAATTCCTGGTTGAGACATTCATGTTTAGAGTCACTGAAACATGTTGCAGTGAGCATGCCTGGCCTGTAGGTGGCAGCGTAACTGTAGCCATATAAATAAATAAAGATTACTGAAGAGTTTCCAAACTATGGGAGCAAAAACTGTGTTTTTAAAACAGTTTCAGACAGGGTGAGAAATGTGATCAAACCTCTTTAGCTGCTGATATCTAGGGATGTTCATGATCAGCTTTTTCTTTTAGATATATTAATACAGCAATCGTCAAGGTCACACATGAAGGACAGTAGGAGAGATATTTAACAATGCATTTTAAAAAAAATCACCTGGGTACACCGAATTCCTCAACATTTTTTATCTTGTTTCATAAGTAGTAAAATGATAAAAATAAATTAAAGACACTTATATTTTTCCCTCAATGTTGCACTACAACATTCTTCTCATTTTTTTTATTTTATTTAAACATTTTTTTCTTTTTTCCCTCTTAATTAAATCTCTCATCAGGGTTCAAATTTGACTAAAGGTCTTTTTTTTAGACACTGATACTTAGGGATCTTTAGGATTGAGATTTTTAACAACAATTTTTGAAAAATTCAAAGTCATGAAATTGTTGAAAAAAAGTCAAATTGTTGAGAAAAGTTTTAGGGAAAGTGGTCAACCTTTATATTTAATATTCACTTCATATTTTATGCAGCAAATATAATAATTTAAATGCTCACATTGTTAATTTTTTTTATAAATACTAAAAGCATATTAGTTTAAAGACTGAGATTTTATTTCTCCATATTTTACTTCAACTTTTCTCTCAAAATTTTTATTTCCGTTTTATTCTGTTTAATTAATCATGTAAAAAGATCTCTCACCTCAGTGTAACAATAAATTACAAGACAAATGCAAATTACCAAGTCAGGATAATTTAGCAAAAAGTTAAACTGTAAAGAAAATTGTTCAGAAAAAAATGTTGACCTTTTTATTTCACCTCTATGCACCAAATTCTTCCTTAGAATTTTAATTTTTCATGTTTCAAAATAAATAAAAAACAAATAACTTTTATTAAAGACTTCTTGATATGTGCTCCAACTTTCCTCTCACTTTTCTTATTCCTTCATTTTTCTTCTTTTATGTAAATCATGTAAATAAATCCCTCTCCTCATTCTTCAGATCTGACTCCAGAAGGTTAGACTCACACTGAAACTCGATGTCTTATTCAAACTGGCTCATGATTCACATCATTAAAACTGGATTTTATTACAGATCAAGGGTGTCCAAGCTATGACCCAGGGGCCTCATTAAAACATGAATCAAGTTTACAAGCATATTTAGATCATAATTCTGATTATCTCACAGCACCAATTAGGCCAACTTTAAGCTGGTTGTCTCTCCAAAATCCTGAACTTAAGTCCACTTAATTTGAGGTTAAACGTGGTGCACTTTTGGGCCCTCAATAAAAAACAATTTGCACACCTGGGCGACAGATCAGCTGTTTAAATACCTTCAGAGATTTTTTTTACAGATGAAAAGATGCTCTCATAAGCACAAAGGAACAACAACTCAACACATGGTCAAGAAACTTGCTGAAGATCAAACCGAGCATCAGAATGAAGAAGAAAGGTGATTTAAGAGACTCTGAATGTGGCATGGACTAAATATCCAGAGAGCAGGCCTCTGGGTCAAAGTGCCTTGTTGATGTTAGGGGGGCAGAGGAGAAAGGTCAGGGAGGATGAAGGTCGTCAGACAAACCATTTCTGAACAAAACCAGGGGACAACACCTCATGACACATCAAAACTAGACCACAGAAGATTTTACTGGTCTGATGAGTCTGGTGTGAACATCATAAAGCATGAATTCATCCTGCCTTGGATCAGGGGTTCAGGCTGCTGCTGGTGGTCCCTCGGTCCCACCTGAGCATGGTTCAGACCTTACAGCCTACCCGAATACTGCTGATGCCCATGTCCATCCCTTCAGGACCACAGTGGACCATCTTCTGATAGACACTTCCAGCAGCTCCATGTCTCAAACTGGTTCACAGAGTTCACTGTACTCCAGTGGCCTCCACAGACACAAGATCTCAATACAGAAGAGCACCTTTGGGATGTGGTGCAGAATGAATGCAGCAACTGTGTGATGCTGTCATGGAGATGAGGATCAACATGAGAGATCTTTCAGCACCGCCAAGAATTAAGTAGCTCTGAAGGTGAGGGAGGTCCAACCAGCAGGCAAGGTGTCCCTAATATAGTGGACAGTCAACAGAGAAAATTCCCAGTCCAAAGGCAATGTGTCCATAATAGAGTGGTCAGTCTACAAGCAGGGTGTCCCTAATAAAGTGGCCAGTTTACATGCAAGGTGAACCTAATAAACTGGCCAGTCTACAGGCAAAGTGATACATCTCCAAGTAAGGTGTCCTTATAAAGTGGCAGTCTCTAGGCAAGTCTTCCCTAATAAAGTGGCCAGTCTACATGCAAGGTGAACCTAATAAAATGGCCCATCTTCAGGCAAAGTGATAAATCTCCAAGCAAGGTGTCCCTAATAAAATGGCCAGGCTTAAGACAAAGTGATTAGTCTCCAGACAAGTTGTCCCTTATAAAGTGGACAGTCTACGAGCAAGGTGTCCCTAATAAAGTGGCCAGTCTACAAGCAAGGTGTCCCTAAGAAAGTGGCCAGTCTACATGCAAGGTGTCCCTAATAAAATGGCCAGTCTACATGCAAGGTGTCCCTAATAAACTGGCCAGTCTTAAGGCAACGTGATCAGTCTCCAGGCAAGGTGTCCCTAATAAAGTGGCCAGTCTACATGCAAGGTGTCCCTAATAAAACGGCCAGTCTACAAGCAAGGTGAAACTAATACATTGGCTAGTCTACAGGCCAGGTGTGCCTAATAAAGTGGCCAGTGAGAGTATATTCCACGGTCGAAGGCTGTTCAGGTCCGGCTCGCGCAGCTCTAGCATCCCTCGCTGCCTCGTGCTTATCTCCTCCTTCAGCATCATAAACCGGCCCGGCCGCCCAGCCCTACAGGAGCGCGTGTGACATTGAGAGCAGCAGGACATGCGCAGTGCGCGAGCCGGCCGGGGAAACAGGAGAAGAAAGGTCGGCCGAGTTAATCAGTTGTATTGTTCGTTAGATTACAGTGACATCTGATCACAGGAACTCGACACGGATCGATAGTGCTCGCGCTCCGTTTCCGAGCAGGCCTTATCACCTTGACTCACCTTGGACTATGATGCATTTTTAACCCTTTGCGGCCGCTTCTGCGACGCGCGAGAGAAAAGTTGACGTACCATCAACAAAACCACGGATCCGGGCAGCAGGGGCTCTGACGCAGCGTTCACGCTCTTTGGACTGAACATCCGAGCAGAGCTGAGGGCGATCATAGATTTATGATCACAAAATCGTCCTGATATTAACCAATGAGAATCACGAAAGTTACACACCTGCAGACAAACTCCTCATCAAACAAACATTTCTCCACACTGACGCTGACGTCCCTGCCTCCACTTTTACGCACAAAGATCCAAAATGAGCCAAAACCGATCGGATCGATAACATCAGAGAGGACCATTCAGACAGCAGCACAGGTCGCATTTACACCCTCAGTGAAGGGAGCACGCTCTCATTTGCACAAAAACCCTGAAAACTCTGCGAAATATTCCTTTAAAGTGCCGCTACCACACTCGACTGAGCGTGGCTGTGCGTAAAAGGCGCACGACGCTAATTTACGCACCAGCTGCGTCAAACACAGCAATTAGGGGGATTTTGTTGCGTTTGTGGCGCAGAAACGTTGTCCCTGAATGCAGCAAATCAAACAGGTGGTAGGAAACACGAGGCGACCCGCGCGCTCCCGGGGTTATGGGAGCGCGCACCATTTCTCCACGAACCCCCCGGGCAACCATACTCACACCAACTGCTCCCAGTGCGACCGAGCAGCTCCCCCTTCTCCGAGTCCCACAGAAACTGCTTCCATCCGCCGTCTTCTTTGTTGGAGGGCATGTTTGCTTATTTGTTTGTTTTTGTTTATTTCCCGGGAAACGCTCGCGGACCCCCTCTCTGCCTTTCTCTCGCTCTCTCCGTGTGGTGACCAAACTCGTCCCGAACCTGTCGCAGAGAATCCCAGGTCCGTGCGCTGCCGCAGCTCCCAAATATAAAGCGGTCCTCCCTCCGCAGCTCCGCCCGAAACTGTCCACAAGTTACCTTGCGGGAGGGCGTCGCGGAGTCAGCCAATCAGCGGGCGGAGAGGCCGTGCGTCGGTGTGACGTAGAGAAGACGGACAGAGGCAGACATGAAGAGGTCTGTACGTAAAGGGGGTGAGGTCTGCAGATCTGAGTGCAGGTAGAAAGTTGTTAACGAGGGTCAGGGATGAAATCTGCAGTCAGAACAGGAGGACATGATGAGTAGGGGACACCGGGGTCGGTTGCAACAAAAGGAGTCATTTAGAGTAATTTTATTAAAGGACTGTCACAACCTTTTTACTCCTATTAAACATTAAAAAAATGTAAACTTTAGTTATGTTAATGATAACGTAAAGGTCGATGTTTTGATTTGTAGTGGAGTGACAAACTCAATAAACAAATCAGGAAAAGCAGGGGTCCTGCTTCAAGAGATTGGTGACAAAATCTGGGCTAAATTTGGCAGAATTTTTAATTAAATTGTTTTAATTATAGTCTAGTTTAAGTCAATGAAATCAAATGTAAATGTAGTCGTGTAAAATTAAGTGTAAGGCATTTTTGTGTTTCCATGAATTCCTGAAGTCATGTTTTACTCTTGTGAAAAATGAAACATCTAATAACTCTTGATTGAATGCTAACATTTGTGATGCTAACTATGCTCTGTTTGTTATTGCGCCAAAGACACAACTTACATCACCGACTACTGCTGAGCATCAGTGTTTATACTGGACAGCACTTTTTAATTTAGTTTCAGTCTTTTGACTAAAATTTTAGCCAACAAAATCTGCTGTAAATGTAGTCGACTAAAATCTGAAGTGTAAAGGGTAAGACATTTTTATGTTTCCTTGAATTTGTGAAGTCCTGTTTTCCTCTGTGATAAAATCAAACATCTACTAAGCCTTTATTGAATGTTAGTAAAGTCTGAATGTCTAAATGAACAGAAACAAATGTTCCTTTGTGTGAAATGCAGTCTCCTTTATTTAGGCTACCTGGCAGAGCATCTCAGTTACAATACCAGAACTGACAACAAACAGTGAACCTGCTCTACATGAATATATCAATTCATAAAGAGAGCAGCTCTGATTGGATCGCTCCACAACTTATCCCACCACCACCAAGCTAAGGCAGCTGTGATTGGATGTCCCTCTGAACTCATCCAACCTTTAACACAACCAAAGTAGCTGTGATTGGATAGATTCATCACTTGTCTCTACTTCCTACATGACCATATTAGGTCTGATTGGATTAAGTCTGTCAGACATTTTAGTCCAGTTTTTATTTGTTGATAAAAATGTCAGGTAAGTTAGATTGAGTTTTTGTCCATGTGCTCTTGTTTTTATTAGTTTCTTGCTAATTTTCATCAGGGGAAAAAGGTTGTTGCACTGACTAAAATTGGAAAATTTCAGCTGGAACACTCTCTGAAATCCAAAATTCGTCATTCCCACCCCCCTCTCCCCAGTTCTGAGGTAAATGGGATGCAGTATAGCATCACCACAGTAAGCTAGCTGATGTAGCATTGATTAGCTGGTGTTGATGATGTAATTTTGTAGTCCTGTCCTGAAGTTAGCATGGTACTAGCTCCCTGGACTGTCCTGTGTTCTGGGCTTAGTTATGGAGCTCTATGGGCTTTTTGGCTTAAACATAATTAGTGAGAGTTAAAACTTTTAAAAACCTATAAAGAACTACAACATGGCAGTCGACTTAAGACGTCCATCTTAGGATGTTACACTGTATCCTCTTGTTTCAGGACTTTCTCCTAATCTAGAAGCCTGATCAAGTTGGCCCTCATGGCTGTAGCTTCAGTCTATGGATTTTTATTAATATAAAATGATTAGAAGTGCTTGTAGTCAGGTCTCCAGCCATGTTTGTAGTCCTTGTTAGCAGCTTGTTAGCAACCGTTCGTCTAAAAACACAGTAACACTCTGAAATTCAAAGGCAGAGCATTTTAATGTTCTGTGTGTTAATATCTGAAAAACTGATGATGCCCTAAAGTCTGGATTATACGTCTACATCAGATCTTCGACGTGACCTTGGTTAGCATGACCCTGAGCTGATGAAGAGGACTGCATTCATCACCTGACGTCCCCTAGAAGCAGGGCCAGCCCCAACTATTTTGGAGTCCTGGGCTAAGTTATGATTCGGGCCCCCTGCCCCTCCATCAGCTTTTCAACAAAGGTAAGACATTATTCTCACTATTATTTGATTTGACATCTTTTTAAAGACACAAGCAGAACTTCAGAGGACTGGACTTACTGATGTGAGCTAAAAAAATAAGCAAAGTCAGATCTCAGGAAGGCCACTTTTGTGTGGTTTGTCCTTCAGGATTAAAAAAGTAGCACCAGGAAGAGAGTACATTCTCGCTCACACAGCAGGAGACCAAAAATGAGCGTCCTACTGCTCATCTTGATTTAATAAGGAAGAATACCGTCAGATAAAAAACTGATAAATAAGACAGAAAAATAAAAAAACATTGGAAAAAATATCCTATTACATTCATAAATAAATAAGATTATTTTACTCCAATGTGACTGTGATCTTTATCTACCTAAACCAGGAGGTAACAGGACTTTTTTCTCTAAATACATCTGTTCCACCAGTGTAATTTTTTAATATAAATTTAAATATATTATAAAAATTTAACACACTCTGGATCCTTAAGCCTCCCAACTGTTTCAGTGGGCTTACACCATTCATTTCTTAATAATGATTCTATTGTAAGTCATCTGCAGGAAAATGTTGTGGGGAAAATTGATGAACTTGCAAGTCTGAGTTTAGCACTTGAAACTAAGCGAGTGCTAAAAAACAAACGAGTAGAAGATCATGGACTGAGAAACAGCTGCCATCTTGAAAAACTGCCGCCATCTTAAATTTGATTATCTAACGTCATTTTTCAAAGGTGGCCCAAAGAGAGTATATGTGCCAAATTTCATGGCTGCATCACCATTTGAACTATTGAAATAATGAGCATTTCACACACATGGCGGCCATCTTGAAAAATGTCTGCCATCTTGAAAAACGTCTGCCATCTTGAAAAACTGCTGCCGTCTTGAATGTTAGAGTGTCCAATGTTATTTTTCAAAATAGTTGCCCTTAGAGAGTATTTGTGCCAAATTTCATGCTTGCATCACCACTTGAACTGTTCAAATAACTGAAAAAAATGAAAAGTGTTTGATACTGAGGGCGTCCATCTTGAAAAATGGCCGCCATCTTAAATTTTCAAGTGTCTAATGTTATTTTTCAAAAGAGTGACCCTTAGAGAGTATTTGTGCCAAATTTCATGTTTGCATCCTCATGTAAACGATTTTTTCACTTATCTGCTGCACTCGTTGAGAACCACTGCTTTACTGGAGGATGTATTGTGATGCTGCTGTCTGCTAAGTTAGTTGTCAAGTTTATAAACAAAAATAAGTAAATAAGCATTTGATTGATTTTTGAGGAATCATACCAAGCACTGGGCTCAGTTTGTACCCTCTCTTACCCTTCAGCTTTTAATATTTATACATCTCAAATGCTTAAACACAGTAAAAATATTACTAAATAGTACTAAAATATAAATATAAGTGAAAAAGAAAAGTGCTTCTTTAAAGTGGGCATCAAATGTGTCTTTCTATAAATACATCAAAATCATCCTTTCACACACCTCATTTCATTGGGTATGCCTACTGACACGAACAAAGTCAACCAACAAAAATACAAATAATATTGTTTTTTTTTTTTCATTTTTTCCCCCTTTTCTCTCATCCCTTCCTTTCTTTACCTCTTTCCCCTTTTCCCTCCACTTTTTTGTTCCCATCTCTCCTTTCCCTCCTCCCTCTTAAATTTGGATTAATTAACTAGTCTCTTCTCCTCTTGGTCCTGTAAGGTAGTTCGTGATAGGTGCCCATAGAGTCATGAAGAAGTCCAGTTTCAGATGTAGTTTTGCTGTTTTCTTCTCCATCAAACAGACTCTTTTTAGTTTCTCCTTCCATTGAAGAACGGTGGGGGGTGGAGGATTAAGACAGGAAACAGTTGCTATTTTCCTCACCACCAAAAGGAGGATGTGTAGTGATGTCAAATGAGTACAGTAGGAAGTAGAGGAACATGGAGAAATGTGTAGTGGTCGAGTGAGGAGATGCACCAGAACCTCAACTTTAGCTCAAGAGCAGTGACAGCATGTTGTACATTGAGCTCCAACTTTTAAAATACTAATGTGATTCGCCATTGCTGATGTGATGCTTACTTCCACCTGAGCGGGGGCGTAGAATTGGGTGGGGATGCTATGGACACGTTCCTATCAATCTTAAGCCACTACTGCATGATCCCTAACATAAAAAAACCAACCATAGGATATTACTTTAAAACTAAAAAACGCTTATATTTAATGCCAAGTCATACCTGTTTTGGTTATTTTATTTATTATCCAATGTATTATTTGTGTGTTTAAAGGCAGCAGCTGTTAAAGACCAACAATAAAAGTTTGTGGGGAAAAATACAATTAAACCTGGGATTAATAACATGACTTTATACAATCATATTGTTGAGGAATACACTTATCAGTAGTCCTTTTTGGTTTTGGTTATATATTTGCCTGACTATAGCCATACCATCAAAATTTCTGATTAATTCCAAATTGTCCCACTGTTCATGTGTCATGCATCAAAATATTTTTGTCAAGGAACAGACAGTAGAGTTTTAGGAGGAGAGGCTGGAGGTAAAGTATATACTGTTAGAATAGTTTTTTCTGAACAAGATAGTTTCCTTGTTTGTTTAATTAGCTCTACGTGACATTAAAAAACAGTCATAAATGTAAAACACATCAGCTTTCAGGGGTGCCATCTTTGGTGTACTTTCCCCACCTATGTTAAAATCAAACCTATACGCCCTTGCACCTGAGTAACACAGAATACCTTCCCACTGAAGGTCGACTGGATCACCAGAAAGTGCCAGAACCAGAGTGGTGTGAAAGTCCTGAAAGTGAGCCAGGACTAACGTGAATAAAGACACTGCTAACAGCTGAATGGTCAGAGTCTGAGTTTGAAACTCTCCTCTGATTCTGATTGTTTTGTTGCTCATGATCATCTCTGGAACAAAACTCGTCTCCTTACTGTGAAAACGCCACAAACAGAGGGGTGTGGCAGCTCTATCACCTCCTTTCCTCCTTTAGTTTTGGTAGTTTCATGTCATCATACATGATCCTCCAGCACTTTGTTGAATCTATGCCATGAGTATTTAAGGCAGCTGGTCTTTAGAATAACCTCTAACATGTGGATGTGAGGGAGCTGCTGCAGCATCGTGTTTCAGCTCAAACTGTCATTAAAGTTTTTACCTCTGTGTGTTGGCCTGAGAGCGTGAGGGGCCTGCAACAGGAAAGCAGTGTTTGGCTGGTCGTCCCTCGGTGGTCTGTGACACTTTACAAACCCCAGAGATGGATGCGTGTCCTGGAATATCTCAGGCCCGTGTTATTGTAGTCGTCCGTGCTCAGTGTTCATGACAGGCAGCTGATGGATCTTTGAGGTCGAGCTGCTCCGGGGGGAGAGGAGGGGGGAAGAGGAGGGGGAGATTTTACCGCCAAAACAAGAAATACTTGATTTGAATAATTTCATTATGACATCACTCAGGTTGATTATTCTGTTCTTGAGTTACATGGGATATTTGTCTGGAGTTTGATGAAAGTCTCCTGAAGCTCCTGGAGATACTGCACCAAAAGTCAAAGGGTTAAATTAGGAGTCTCATTGACCTTGACCGTTGACCTTTAAAAGTCTGCCTTTGCTTCATGGTGGACTGTCGTGCAAAGTTTGAGGAAATGCACCAGTGTAATATTGAGATTTTTGTGTTCACGAGCAAAACTGATGATAAGACCTCATGACTGAAGGGTGATCAAGGGGCTTCAAGACCTTAGCTTTGGACCTATGACCTCTGAAATCTGATTATTCTGTTCTGAGGTGACGAGGAACATTGGTCGAAAGTTTGAAGAAAATCCTTTTAGTATTTTTGAGATACTGCAGTAACAGTCAAGGGGTGACTTAGAAGCTCCTTGACCTTTGACCTATAAAATTATTCCAGTCTGTTCCCGCTTCATTTGTGGACATTTGTGCAATGTTTAAGGAAAATGCCCAGAAATAACGATGTGATCTCGTGTTCACAAAACTGCAATTTCAATCAAATATTAATGGTGACACTTTTTGACTAAGGGAAGATCAAGGGGTTAATGACCTTGACCTTGGCAATATGACTTATGAAATTTAATTGCTCTTCTTGAGTGAGTAAAAGATTATTTGGCTAAAGTCTGAATGAAATCCCTTGAAGCATCCTTGAGATGCTGCAACAACAGTTAAAGGTGACTAAGAGGCTCCTTGACCTTGACCTTTGGACTTTAATCTACAAGGTCATCCTTTGTTATGGTAGACATTTAGGTAAAGTTTGAGGGAAATGCCCGTAAGAAATCTTTTTTCTTGGTTTTGTGTTCACAAACTGCAATTTCAACCAAAATCGATCATAAGACTTTATGACTAAAGAGTGACCAAAATGTTCATGACCTTGACCCTATGACATCTGAGACTTGATGTTCTGTTCCTTGGTAACAAAGGTAATTTGTTTAAAGTTAGTCAAAATTCCTTGAAGCATTTGTTAGATATTGCACCCACAGTCACAGGTGATCAAGAGGCTCCATGACCTTGACCTTGATCTATCATCTTTAAAATCTAAGCATCTGGTGGTTGAATCAGGATGGACATTCATGTCAAGTTTGATGTGAATGCCTGAAAGTGTTCTTGAGATATTGTGTATTAAAGCAAACAGTGACCATGAGACAGAATGGCCTGTATCTTTGACCAATGGCCCTTAAACGCTAACATGTTCATCCTTGAATGTTTATGAACATGTGATCAAAGTTAAAGGAAAATCCCTTGAAGAACATTTTAGCTATCGTCTACAAAAACAGGAAAGAGAACCCAAACCCTAAAGGCTCTGTCTTAAGCTGACAAAACTGTGGTCCGCAACAATCAAAGGTTGAAGAGTAAGGGATGACGAAGAGGCTCCATGACCTTGACCTTTGACGTAAAATCTTTAAAATCTCAGCATTTGATCCTTGTGTTATAATGGGTATTTGTGCCAAGTTTGATGTAAATGCCTGAAAGCGTTTTTGAGATATTGTGCATTAAAGCAAACAGTGACCACGAGACAGAATGGCCTGGACCTATGATCGTAAAAATTAAATATGGCCATCCTTGAACGTTGATGAACATGTGGTCAAAGTTAAAACAAAATCCCTTGAAGAACATCTCAGATATTGCGTACACAAACGGACAGAGAACCCAAACCCTAAAGGCTCTGTCTTGAGCTGACAAAACTGTTGTCCGCAAAGATCAAAGGTCGAAGAGTAAGGGATGACCAAGGGGCTCCATGACCATGACCTTTGACGTAAAATCTTTAAAATCTCAGCATTTGATCCTTGTGTTATAACGGGTAATTGTGCCAAGTTTTACGTTAATGCCTGAAAGTCTTCTTGAGATATTGTGTATTATAGTAAGTAGTGACCATGAGACAGAATGGCCTTTATCTTTGACCCATGGCCCCAAAACTCTAATATGATCATCCTTGAACGTTGATGAACGTGTGGTCAAAGTTAAAACAAAATCCCCTGAAGAACAGCTGAGATATTACGTACACAAACCAACACAATTGGACGGAGGCTCAGTCCTAAACTGCTGTGTCAGCAATTTGTTCATATGCTTTTTATTCTGCTTTACAAATTTGACCCCATGATCATCGCAGCAGAGTTAATTTTAGAGTGTTTGTTTAAACTCAGGGTCTGTTTTCTCTGATGTCAGTGTTGGTGTGCTTCACAAGCTGAATTATAGAGCAAAACAAATGAACATCCAGGTTAACAGCCTCCTCAGATGATCAGGTGCACCTATTTTGGCAGAAGGGAGCAACAATAAATCAGCAGCTGGCTCTTTCAGAGCTCTAATGGACGCCCATGTGCAGCTAAAGGCTGATAATTCAGCATGACGCTCCGCTCTAAGTCACCTCATACACACAGCAACAACACTGCCCAGATTACAGGGCAGCAACCTGCAATTTCTGACTAATGTGGGCCACACTAAAACACTCATTATGCCACAAACAATACAATCATTTCATCCCAGCGTCAGCCACACAAACAGGCCGGTTAGCTCCGGGTTAGACGTGGTGGGTGTCCCGTGTTGGACCCCTCCTCACTCACAGAGGGGGACAATAAGCTCTGGTTACACGGCTTTGCCAAGCATACACATAGTTGAGACTTGTATATATCCTTCCTTCTATATCCTTTAATTCCCCTTAAAGCTCCAAGGGCATCTCTGCTGCCAGAGCTCAGGCTTCGGTTTTGACTTTATTATTAAGGCCGTCAGGGGATCTTTGAATATGAGACATAATTCAGCACTGCACTGGTATAGTTTATGTTTGGTGAAAGGTTTGATGTTATACAACAAAGGTCTAATGGCTGTTTGCAGTCGTGCTGCTCTGAGGTTAGCTGGTTAGCTTGTACTGTCATTTAGAGTCCAGTGGCCATCAATAAAGAGAAAGAACTTCAAATATGAGATAAAAGGACATTTCTGCACCATTATATTAGATAAAATAACTCTTTCTGAGACCATCAGACAGGTAAAATAACTCACATTGGCAACCATGTGAGTTATTTTTACTTTCAAACATCTTAAATGCAGCAAATGAATCTTAAAAGAGAAAGAACTTCAAATAAAAGATCAAGATAACATTTCTACAGCATTAAATTTGATATGACAACTCTTTCAAAGACCATTAGTGAGGCCATTAGATAAAGTAACCAGCAGGTGGAAGGTATTTTATCTACCAGATACTTAAAATTCAGCAGCTGGATCTGAAGTGAGAAAGAACTTCAAATATGAGATTAAAAGGACATTACTGCACCAGTATATTTGATAAAATAACTCTTTCTCACTCCACCAGACTGGAAAAATACATTCCATGGGTAACCAGCAGGTGGATTTATGCCCATGGAATGTATTTTATCTACCTACACCTAAATTGCAGCAGATGAATCTTGAAAGAGAAAGGACTTTAAATAAAAGATCAAGATCACATTTTTTCAGCATTAAATTTGATAATATAACTCTTTCCAAGAACATTAGACAGGTAAAGTACCTTCCATGGGTAACCAGCCAGTGGATTTATGCCCATGGAAGGTATTTTACCTTCCAAATAACTAAATTCAACAGATGGATCTTAAATGAGAAAGACCTTTAAGTATTAGATTAGAAGGACATTTTCCACCATTATATTTGATTAAAAAAAGCTCTTTACGAGGCCACCAGACAGGTAAAATACCTGGCATAGGCAACCACCGGGTGGATCCAGATTAGATTACATTAAATTAGACAGTACTTAATAATCTCTTTGGGAAAAACTCCCTCAGGGAAATTGAGAATCAGTAGCAGATAATTATTACAGATAAAAAAAAAATTAAAAAAAAGAAAGAAAATAAACAAACTAAAAAAGATCTAAATAAAACTATTAATAAATATAATTAAATATAAATAAAATAAAATAAAGTAAAATTTAAAAAATGCCCATGCAAGTTATTATACCTTTCTTTCTTTCTTTCTTTCTTTCTTCATCTGAAATGTCAAAACAAAACAAGTGTGTAATTTTCAAAAATCCCAAATGCTGACGTTAAAAACAAGTAAATTTAGTAAAGTTTCAGTGTTCAATTTTTCCCTTTCAGAGGAAATTCCAGCACTTTTTAAAGCAATATTTCAATAATATCGTTCCTGCACATGGGCATAGAATTTATCTGCATCAATATATGAATGTAAAAAACTGAATAGATTTCCAGAAATCGTTTTCTTGCTCCTGCCATTCAGTCTGTTGTTGCACCATGACCCTGAGGAAATAAGATTGTTTGGCTCAGTGCCTCGCAGTAAGGAGGTCAACGGGCTGAGGAGTTAGCATGTTCTTCCTGTGCATGTGTGGGTTCTCTCCAGGCTCCAGCTTCCTCCCATTGACCAAAAACATGCCTGTTTGGTTGACTCCAGTTATCCTTAGGTATGAGTGTGAGGGTGAATGCTCTCTCGGTGTCGCCTTGTGATTGGCTGGGAGTTGGTTCAGTGTGTACCCCTAAAGGCTTCAGCTGGGTCAGGTCCAAATCGAACCGTGCTCAGGTGTTGACTTGGTTGACTTGGTTTATGCACCCATGGCAGGTGCTGCCATGTGGTTGGCTGACTGGACCTTTGCTTAACCAACAGATCGTTTGGTGAATCATCTAAAGTGTTTTATCGTGGGGCGGAGTGTTGAGCAAACAGACTCAACCACAAGCTTCAAATCCAGCCTGAGGCCACAGCGGCGTAAATCCTTCTTCAATGTTGGGGGACAATAAACAGTAAAATTTCAGAGAGTAATTCTTGGGGAGGGAAATTAAAATAAATGCTGTATTTCTCCTGTGTTGTTTTGATACTTTCTCAAATGTCTTCATGGTTATATTAAACAATAACTTTCAGTCATTGTCCCGTGTTAGTTCATACCCTACCAGACTACAAGTTTGTTTATGTTCAACCTAATTCCAGAGTTTTATTGGTTGCACAGTAAACAACAGATCAGATCAATCAATAAAAAATGTTTTGGCCTGAAGTTCATAGCTCTATTAACTAAATATCCAATGTAAATCACCTGACTTAAAAAATAATGTATAAAGGGTTTCAATTGGAGAAAAACAAGGAGTGTTATAATTACTTTCTTTTAAAAAAAATAAATCTTGAATAGTAGTAGAATAGAGATGTTTAAAGAGAATCCTAATACAGCGTGATGTTTGTGTCATATATGAGAGGATGAGGATGTCAGCATGTCACCTGTCTGTCATGTAAATATCTATATATTAGAGCAGCATGAAATAAATAAATACAAATATGAAATATTAGAGCAGCTCAAAAAAATAAAAAATGAAAATATAAAATATCATAGCATCTTGAAATACTTAAAAGAAAATATAAAATATTAGAGCAGCTTGAAATAAATAAATATAAATACGAAATATAAGAGCAGCTCAAAAAAATATATTAGAGCAGCTTGAACACATAAAGGAAAAAAAATAAATAAAATATTAGAGCAGCTTGAATAAATAAATAAATATAAATATAAAATTTTAGTGCAGCTTGAAATAAATAATAAAAAATATATAAAATATTAGAGCAGCTTGAATAAATAAATAAATATAAATATAAAATTTTAGTGCAGCTTGAAATAAATAATAAAAAATATATAAAATATTAGAGCAGCTTGAATAAATAAATAACAAAAACTATAAAATATTACAGCATCTTGAAATAAATGTAGAAAATATAAAATATTAGAGCAGCGTGAATAAATAAATAAATATAAATGTAAAATATTGGAGCATCTTGAAATAAATAAATTAATATGAATATAGAATATTAGAGCAGCTCGAATAATGAATAAAAGAAAATGTGAAATATTAGAGCTGCTTGAATAAATAAATAAATAAATAAATAAAATATAAAATATTAGAGCAGCTTGATTAAATAAATAAATGAAAATATAAAATCTTTGAGCATCTTGAAAAAAAGAAAGAAACAAAATATAAAATATATTAGAGCAGCTTGAATAAATAAAAGAAAATAGAAAATATCAGAGCAGCTAGAAATAAATTAATAAATATAAAATATAAGAGCAGCATGAAATAAATAAATAAATAAACAAATAAACAAATAAATATAAAATATTAGAGCAGCTTGAAATAAATAAATGAAAATAAATTTAACATATTAGAGCGTCTGGAGCCAAAGCCCCTCCACCCTGCTGCCCCTTTATCATCAGACGTGTGTCTGTCCTCTGCCTTCACATTCTTGTGTGCCGTGTGTGTAATGTGTGTAAAGTGTGTAATGTGCGTGTTCATGCATGCATGTGTGAAATCGCTCAGCAATGTGCTGCCATGTGGGCCTCACAGTGGTGTACGTTTGTTTGAATGTAAACACGACTGTAGGTGCGTTTACACACATGAGGGTTTGCCCTTTAAAGATCACCTCAAGGACACAAAGGAGCGGATCGCTGCTGTTGTTTAGCATTCTGTGGAGCTACGCACCATGAAGTACTTTCTTTAACGTGTCCTGACACTACTTTGACCTCTGAACCTGAGCTGTGACCAAATCTGAACTCTATTGTTGGTCAGAGGAGCTGAAGAGAGGCCGTCACTCTGTCTTAAACAGATGTGATCAGCAAGGCCGGAGAACAACTGCAGACTGAAGCTACGACAACATGCTAACTCTGTCTCTAATGGAGCTTCTTCCTGATTGGCTGATTCATGAGACCTTAGCAAGAGACCGTGACCTTGGTGTATGACCTTGTCCTTTCCAAATGGTAAAAGTCCATCATGAAGTAAAAAAGGAAGTTTCTGCTAAGCATCAAGTTAATAGGACGATTATCCTTCACCTGTGATCCCGAAAATTTAACCCATCATTCTTTAGTCAGAGTTAAAATTTGTGCAAAATTTGAAGAAAAACTGTTTAATTAATCTCAAGATATCAACTTATTTTGCTTGGGATTCAAGTTCTCTGCTTTCACAAGCATTCATATGAATTTATATCTGAAAGTTAATAATGTTAATTACTTCTCCCTAGTGAAGTGAATTTTTCTTGTAGTCAAGAGGTCAGGAGAGTTCTGTGGTTTTCTTCTTACAAACTTTTTGTGTATTGGTTTGCTTTTTGCAATCAAGTGTTGAACAATAGAGCTACTGTATTGTACAAGTACAAGCTCCTCTTACTCACCTACAAATCCCTTCATGCACTTGACCCCCAGTACCTGGCTGATCTCCTCCACCAGCACACCCTATCCAGGAGTCTCCAGTCATCTGATGCTGGTCTCCTCTCCATCGCGCGGACCAAACTCAAGTCGTTCGGTGACAGAGCCTTTAGTGTGGCCACCCCCACCCTCTAGAACTCTCTCCCCGCAGAAATCCACAACTCTCCCACCCTGGACTGTTTCAAATCACTTCTTAAAGCTCACTTGTTCTCCCTGGCCTTCCCTGTTTAAATGTTTAGCTTAGGTCTTGTCGTTGATGCTTATTTGTTTGTCCCCTCTACTGTGGAAAGCGACCTTGGGTTCCTTGAAAGGCGCTATACAAATTTAAGTTATTATTATTATTATTACAGTATGAATGTTATGAGTGCAGTGTATATAAGAACATCGGGATTAGGGCCACGTTGAAAACTAAAAAAAAAGGAAAGTTACAAGAATAAAGTCGTAAAGTTACGAGAATACTCTCATAAAATTATGGGAATAAAGTTGAAAAATTTCGGGAATTAAGTCATCTTTTAGATCAAACTAGGAAACATTCCTTTACACCATTCCTCCAATATGGTAATTTGCAGATGGTCCCTAAGCCGCCGAGTCATCAGCTTGAGCGTATTGACGGCACGTTTGGTGGAAAATGAGCTTATAGCTCACAGTCTTCACTACAGTGATCAAAAAGAGGGGTCGGGTTTGGCACTACGTTCTTTTGTTGATGAGTTATTGAGCCGCAAAGTCCAAATCTGTTAATATCTTTTTAATAGATGTTTCCTAGTTTGATCTAAAATATGACTTTATTCTCGTAATTTTTGACTTTATTCTTGTAAATTTATGAGATTATTCTCGTAACTTTACCACTTTATCTCGTAACCTTACTTTTTTTTGTTTTTAACGTGGCCCTAATCCTCTGTCGTACATAAGTCATGCCCAAATGAAGGATATTTTTTTGTTGTAGGCGTAAGGTGGAGCACATGAAGAACAGCTACTGCAGATTTGCTGTAACTAAAGGTGGATCCAAAATTAATCAAATCAAAATCTTTCAAACTAAATCAGCCTATCCTGGACATTTGATTGAAGCTCCAGTTAAGGGGAAACCAATCACAGAGACAAACCCTAGAGACGAGCACAGCCTGGCGAGCAGAGCTCTGTGTCAGGGCAGCAGATGATGAGAATCCTGCTCCGACTTTAAATAGACTCCACACAATCCCAGAGGAGTGAGCTCAACATCCAGAAAATCAGCCTGACGCTGAGGCTGAGTCAGCAGTTTGAGCAGAGGCCCACCTGAAGACCTCAGACCTCAGCAAAGCCCTCACAGAACTGAACCAGAACTTCAGACCTTCACCCGCTGCAGAGAAAGACTTTAGTCCAGATACATGACACAAAAGCTGCTTTGTGATGCCTTCACTGGATGCTCAGCAAAGATGAGGAGGACGTGACCGGACTGATGGCTCTGATTTTAGGGGTGTAGTGAAGTCCTCTGTGGTCTGACCAAACACTCAATAAAGAAACCATCAAGCAGGTTTTAGACTTCACAATAAAAACAAGAATTAACATTTGCTGTTTCACTGTTCAGGTGTTGGAGCTGCTCCATCGAAGGCCGTGGTGCAGCTTTCATCCACACGTACAGCTCTTCACACAGTTTCCTTCTGACACTTGGCACAGTAGATTTAAAATCATAGGTCAAAAATTAAAGGGATAACCCTTTTTTCCATTTCTTGTTTTGCCTGACGAGCAGATAGACAACATTCTTTAGACTCTACGTGCAGTAACAAGGAAGAGACAAGCAGAGCTCACCCACTGCTAATTAGCTTAGCTCAAACACTGGGAGTCAATGGGTAGTGTTAGCCTGCCTCAGTCTTGTGAGCTTGTCCTGACTCATTTGATTTGTTTTGATGACATACTTTTGTCCGCAGTGTTTAGCTGCTGTTTACTTTCATCTGTATTTCTTTGCAAAGTCACATAAAGCCATAATCTTAGTCCAAAAATAGGGCAAGGCAAGTTTATTTATGTAGCACTTTTCCTACAACATATGTAACTCAAAGTGCTCACAGCACAGAAACAATAGGAAAGGGAGGAGTAAAAAAACAATTCTAAACTAGGCACCTATCAGGGGAGCACAGTGTGGGTTGGAAAAAAAACACCTCAACACATGAGACAACAAACACAGAGAGGAGCACATGGGGTCGGGAGGAGCCAACGGGGGCATTGATTCGAAAGGAGTCCAGTGACCTTGTCCTAGCTAAGACCTCACAAAGTCTCCATTGTCCGATAAGATAAAAAAAACACCATAAAAAATGAGTCAGAACAAGCACAAAGGATCATTAAGCGTTGCTGAAGAGTTTATCTGATGCTAACACTTCCCATTCACTCCCAGTGTTTGAGCTAAGCTAATTGAAGTAACTTGTGCCCTCCTTGTTGCTGTCTAACTGCTTGTCATGGACTCAGGAGTGAGGCAAGAAACATAAACAAACAAAATGTTGACATTTCCCTTTAAATTTGGGATGTATAAGGTCAGAGGTCGGGTGACCTGCCAGTGTGACTTACAGAGGAATCAGAGCACTACGCAGGAGTTCTTCTATGACCCTAAATGAACTCAAGAATGCTTCAAATAAATTAATTCTGTTAAAGAAAGTACAACCATCCATTAATGCTCTGACATTGATCTGAATCAGCCTGGAGAATAGCATATTGGACTAACAACTCGACCTAAATGGTTGTTTTTTTTAACACCCTGTCAAAGTTCAATCATCTCTTAATGCTCTGATACTATAAAATGATCTCATTCAGCCTGAGGAAGAGCATACTACCCATTTAACTGCAGAGGCCTTGCCTAACAAATCGATCAAAATGGTTTTATTTTGACATCGTGTCAAAGTTCAGTCATACATTAATGCACTGATATGGTATCTGATGATCTGAATCAGCCTAGGGAAGAGCATACTGCCCACTTTTCTGCAGAGAGCTGATTTAAAAGCTAAATTGTCATTTTTCATCATTCTGTCAAGATTCAATCATCTATTAATGCTTTGGCATGATATGATGATTACAATCAACCTAAAGAAGAGCATACTGCTCCCTTTACTGCAGTATTGTTGCAGAAAACTCATGTAACAACTCAACTAAATTGTTTTTTTTTAACATTATATCAAAAATTAATCATCCAATAATTCTCCCAATGATATGACTTCCTATCAGTCTGAGAAAGAGCATACTGCCCCATTTACTGCAGAGAATTGGACCAACAACTTAACCTGAATGGTAATTTCTTAACAAACTGTCAAAGTTAAGTCATCCATTAATGCTCTGACACAGTATGATGGTCTTCTTACAGCCTGAGGAAGAGCATACTGCCCCCTTTTCTGCAGAGAGCTGGTTTAAAAGCTAAATTGTCATTTTCTCATCATTCTGCCAAGATTCAATCATCTATTAATGCTTTGGCATGGTATGATGATTACAATCAACCTAAAGAAGAGCATACTGCTCCCTTTACTGCAGTATTATTGCAAACTCCTGAAACAACTCAACTAAATTGTTATTTTCTAACATTCTATCAAAGTTCAGTCATCCATTAATGCTCTGACATGGTACAATGGTCATCTATCAGCCTGAGAAAGAGCATACTGCCCCCTTTACTGCAGAGAATTGGACCAACAACTTAACCTAAATGGTAATTTCTTAACATCCTGTCAAAGTTAAGTCATCCATTAATGCTCTGACATGGTATGATGGTCTTCTAATAGCCTGAGGAAGACCATACTACCCCTTTACTACAGAGAAAAGGACTAACAACTCAACCTTGATGGTTATTTCTTAACATCTTGTCAAAGTTCAATCATCCATTAATGCTCCCAATGATATGATGGTCTTCTATTAGTCTGAGGAAGAACATACTACCTCTTTACTACAGAGAAATGGACTAATAGCTTAACCTTATTGGTAATTTCTTAACATCCTGTCAAAGTTCAGTCATCCATTAACGCTCCCAATGATATGATGGTCTTCTATTAGTCTGAGGAAGAGCATACTACCCCCTTTACTGCAAGAACAGGTTTAACAACTCAACCTAAATGGTAATTTTTTAACATCCTGTCAAAGTTCAATCACCCATTAATGCTCTGACACCATATGATGGTCCTCTAACAGCCTGAGGAAGAGCATACTACCCCCTTTACTGCAGAGAAATGGACTAACCACCCCACCTTAATGGCTATTTCTTAATATCTTGTCAAAGTTCAATCATCCATTAATGCTCCCAATGATATGATGACCTTCTATTAGTCTGAGGAAGAGCATACTGCCCCCTTTACTGCAAGAACAGGTCTAACAACTCAACCTAAATGGTTATTTCTTAACATTCTGTCATTCACGCGTAGATCGTGGCTGCTGACAGGAAGTTTTTCTGTCATTTCTGATAAAAAAGACTCCAAAGTAGACCAGGAACTCTCCGACAGGAACACCTGCCCTGCCTGGGGGCGCCTTGGGATTCTCTGGAGGGGGCGAGGAAAGTCTGGAAAAACCCGCTCAGCCTGCTTTCACACTAACTGAATCCTGGATGAGCAGAAGAACAAGGATGGTTGGGTGGAAGTGCTGGATCAGCTGCTGGACTCTGTTGGCCCTGTTGTTTGGCTCAGTCCTACAGAAACTCTTTTGTGAGAAGGTGCTGACCTACAAACTTGCATAACAATTGGTTTTCTTCACACAGCTCTGGGATTTCTGGACTGGTTTCTAGACCCCTGAGTCATAATCTTATCTTCTGAGACAGGCTCCAACCACAGCTGAGAGCTGAGCCTTCACCGTGCACTTATCCTGATCTGGGATTGGTCATAATTTGCACGACTACAATGCTCATTTCCTGTGTTTATACGATTGAGCTAATGAGTAGGTAACCTCGCACAGGCCGATGAGCTGAAGCCCGTCTGTGTGACAGCGACCACGCCCTGACAAGTGCTGCCTTTTGTTTGATTATTTACACAATAAACGTGTGTGCAGTGGGGGGGAGGGCGACTCAAGGTGAGAGGAGTTTCTGAGGCTGAAGCAGGTTTCTTGGACAGCTCCTCTGGTCTACAGAAGACTTTATAAGAGACTTGTTCTGCTGTAGATGTAGTTAAGTTTGAGCTCTTAACTCTGAGACTTTATGTTTCGATAAGCTCATGTAACACCACAACATGCTCTGGGTCTTTCTGCTCTCATATTGAAGGTCGATGCTCTGAAATGTCTATTTTGGGGAGCAAAACAACACTACAAATACAAGATACGTGGATTTAAGGGTGACAGAAATCTCTTTAAAGGGATACACTAGTTTTTCCTTTTTTGTGTCTTGCCTCACCCCCAAATTGACCACAATGCATGCAGTAACAAGACCAGCAGAGCTCACCCGCTGCTAATTAGCTTGGCACAAACACTGCGGGTCAATGGGACGTGTTAGCCATACAATCATCAGATGACAACACCATCAGAAAACGTCACATTTGTAGAGCACAATACAATGATAGTTTAAGATAACATGGTAAAATGCGAGTCACAACAAGCACACAGGACTGTTTAAAGTTGCTGAAGAGTTTATCTGATGTCCGCAGAGGCAGGCTAACACTTCCCATTGACTCCCAGTGTGAGCTAAGCTAATTAGCAGTGTTAGAGCTCTGGACTCTATCTGCTGGGGTGAGGCAAGAGATGACAAGAAAAAAAATATTGACGTATTCCTTTAACACTTCTAAGACTTCATGTTACAATAAGCTCAGAGATCTGCCTTATCATGACACCAAAACATGCTCTGACTGATTTAAGCTGTTATGTTGAATATCGTTGCTCAGAAATGTCTATATTGCAAAAAAAGAGGAGAGCAGAATTTGGAGGTACCAGCTTGGATATCCATAATTATGCATATCCATAATCCCGGGCAGACAGAAGCATGTACATGGGACGTGCATGGCTGCAAACCACTCGTCAAACCAGTACCCCATATGTAGCTATATATATATCTATATCTATATATATCTATCTATATATATATCTATATATATATCTATATATATATATATGTATATATATATATGGCATATTTGATCCTTCGATGTCGGCTCTTCCTATCATTGTGAAGCAGAATTCACCAAGCGTTGGATTGTTCACCCACTAATAGGGAACGTGAGCTGGGATTAGACTGTCGTGAGACAGGTTAGTTATATATTATCTATATATATATCTATCTATATATATATATATATATATATATATATATATATATATATATATATATATAGATATACAAATATGTGTGTGTGTGAAATTTTATTGACATTTTGATTTTTACTACCTGGCATGCCAGATGGACAGTTCCATATTGAAAATATTTCATTAATCCATCTGGGAAGGAGCGTTCGAAAGTGTTTGCAGAGGCAGAACTTTCAAAAACAACAGCAGCTTGTGATTGGACGATCGTTTGGCTCATCACACTCATCACAGACCAATCATGTCAAACAACACTGCTCCGTATGATGGAGCATACGTAGCAGCTATAGGTAGCAGCTAATGGCTAACAACAATAAGTCATCAACCGTTAGTCGCTATGGCTAACTGTTGTTAGCCGTTAGCTTAAAGTACCTTAGACTATCTTCTTACAGTAAATTATACCACACAGAAGTACCATTTAACACTTGTATGTGACATGAACCTGGTCAAAGACAATCTCCACCAAGTTTTCCAGGTAAACTCCTGAGTAGAGCAGATTTAGTAAAGTTTCACAGCAGTGATCGGGAGAGAACGCTAAAACACAATTTCCTGTAAGAGAAGGTTCAAGTGACTTTCTTTCCTCCTCTTTTAAAAACAAATTGAGTTTATTTTTGATTTAAAAAACTGCAGTTGTTGACACGGCTTCAGAAACAGCCATTGTTTTCAAAACATGCTGTCACTTCCTGTTGTTATCACGTCTACAGCTCCTGCTTCTCTTCTCTGATTGGGCCGTTAAGCATTTAGCCGAGTGAAACCGTTGGACAATGGAGGCTATGCATGATTTCAGAATCAGGCAGGTCCGTCTGATCTGCAAGGTTAGCTTTTTTAGGATTTGAGTAGAAAGAGAAATAAACATTTAATCTCCAGATAATTAGAATTTTCTGGCTATAATTTGTGTTTTCAGGCATTAAAGAGTTAAACCACTATCCTTTTCGAGGGGGGCTTAACCCAGCTGACATTATAGGAGAGACGGGGTACACCCTGAACCAGTCACAAGCCAATCACATGGCCACATAAAGAGACAACAACAATTCACGCTTATACCAAAGGGCAATTTCAGGCCACCAATCAACCAAACGGGCTCGTTTTTGGTCTGTGGGAGGAAACTGGTCCCAGCAAGATCCTGCTCAAAAAAAAAAACAAAACTTGATGTTTCCGCTGACGTGTCTGAATTTTCCTCCTCTGTCTGTCTTCAGTCTGTGGTGACGAACACCTGAAGGTCAAAGAGGTTAATTACTCATTAATTCAGGAGCAGAGATTATAAAACTGCATGGCAGAAATGCAGTAAAATACAACGACTGGATGTTTGTAAAAATAGACAGGCTCGTGTTTCAGGCATATCCTGGCCCCGTGCCTGCACACTGGGCGGATGACCTTGACCATCCCGTGCCCTGTGCAGGTGTACTATGCCTCTGTTTACACCCAAACACCGACAGGAATGCCAGCTTTGTTGCAGGACATCGTGAATGGCATTTAGGTGTGCGGCGGAGGGAGGAGGAGGATTTGCAGGATGTCGTTTGTTTTTAGCGAACATAGAGGATAAAAAGTGGGAGCAGGGCCAGGGATGAAACAGAGGGCTTCAGTGTGGACATGTTTTTCATGATACAGAATTTACCCTCAGGGACACGAGTGGTCTGAATCTGATGTGGACCACAATGGGCGTCCTCAGCAGAAGAAGTCTTTAAGAACAAAGACAGATATTTATATACGTGTTTTTTACATCTAAGTGTCCAACACTCATGGGTTTACAATGCTGCAGTGTTACCAAGACATAAATTCATAACAATTACCAAGCTGCGTGACCTTTACTCAGCTCACTAGTGAACTATACACTCTGCCCTTTCTCATAGTCAGCAAGACAAAAAAAGGCATTTTTCTGACTTTATTTATCCGACTTTATTTTGAAACTTTATTTGTATCACACTTTTCATACAGGACTTTGTAATACAAAGTGCTTGACATGGGACATAAGATAATGTAAATAATAACTAGAAAAGCACTCGGAGAGCGCAGACCTCCGCCAAGCAGCACAGTTCCCAAACGGTGATCCGGATCAACACCAAAATTGAATCACTTCTTCCTTTTCCTATGCTGAACATTTCCTGAATATGTCATCAAAATCCATCCATAACTTTTTGAGTTATTTTGTTCACAGGCAGAGAAACACTCCCGAAAACATAATCTCCTTGGCGAAGGTAATAAGTGAAATAAAAAGTAGAAAAATGCATCATTGCATAAAATGGAAATATTAGACCACCCCCCAAATCCACAGTCAATATACACACTCTCTTACTCAAACACACAAAGACAGAAAAAGGAAACTCTGACAGAAAACAGAATTAGAGGACTTAGGAAATGCTACCTTGACTTAAAAATGAGGAAACAATGGAGCAAAAACTAAAATGATAGTTAAAAATCATGATAAGACATTAGATAGAAACACTATAGGGTAAAATAAGCAAATACCTGAGTAATTTTAAAATTATATAAAATAAAACATACATAATAATATGGGTAAATGAGAAAGCCTAACATCAGGTGCATAATAAAATCAGCTAAAGTAAAAGAACAAAGAATAAAATTCCAAATCAAAATTTTGAACTGAAATGTATGGAAGAGGATGAGGGCCTCTGAGAAAAAAAAGGAGTCCAATATATTTTATTAATATTTCTTTAAAGAAAAAAAAGTCAGTATTTTGAGGAAAAAAAAGTCAGAATTCTGCCTTTTTTTCTGAGAATTTTTTTTTTTCTTTAATTTAATTTAAATTTTTTATTAATGGACCTGCTTTTTTCCTCAGTGACCCTCATCCTCTTCTGTAGAAATGAAATAAAACAGAATAAAGGGTTAAAATTAGTTACAATATAAAGACAAATCATGATAAATATAATCAGCTAAAAGCCAGATTAAAAAGCCAGGTCTCAGGTTTCTTTTTAAAAATATATAAACAGTAGGCTCTGCCCTCAGGTCCTCAGGTAGACTGATCCACAGACGAGGAGCAGAATAGCAAAAAGAGGCTTCACCGTATGTTTTAGTGCTGGTTGATCACTTAGTTCATCATAAATTAGACAGTGAGACATAGAATGAACCTCATTCTCAGTTTCTCCAACATACACAGCAAACACAAGGGCTGTGTCTGAAATGGCACACTAACGTACCACATACTCATGTGTATATACTATATACTACATACTATAAGTATGATTAGAATGCCAACCGTTCACGCTGTAGTATACTACTAAGTTTCCCATGATGCATTTCAAACCTCCAACGACAAAAATCAGAAGCACACCAGGCTATCAAATATCTCTGTTGATTCACCACATTTGAAAGTTCAGAGATCATTTTAGGCGGGAAAGTCACCACGTAGAATACCAAAATGTGGTCATTTGAGCCATAAAACGCACGGATACAAATTTCATATTGGCATTTCGGACATTCCGTTATGCGCGCCATTATGCTATCGAAGAAACTTCAAAACAAGAGCCCATTTACAAAAGTGTTAAAGAACTAAAAGGAGATAATAAAAGATGCTTTTATTTTGAAAAAGGGAAGTTTGCTAGTGGCTGATTTTTGGCTGAATGTGGAGTTTGTCTGGGCCCTGGAAAGTCATCCATTTTCGCTCGCAATGCATTATGGAGCGTTTGAGTGTGACTAGTATGCCCACCTTGCATGCTTAGATTGTTTCTGATATAGTATACATCCTGGTATTTCTCACACACTCAATCTTTTCATACTATCCAATGCAAAGGCACAACATAATTATTTTGACGTCACACTTAGCATGAGCAGTACATTAGTACGCCATTTCAGACACAGCCCAGCTCAATAGGAGATCATTTCCATCTTTACACCATGTGACCTCAAACAGGAAATGAGTAATTCCTCCTGCTCACGTCTTTGGGGTCTTTGGGTCTGTTTGTGCATTCTGAGAGAGAGCAGAGGCCAACAGAACATTCAGAGCATTGAGAGCTCTGCTGGAGGATTGTGTGAGTTCAGGCCGAGGGCACACACCCTCAGCCGTGAAACAGTAGTGATGTTTCCACTGCTGCTTGGAGATAAAGACAAGCTCTCACTCTGAGGTATATAACGTCTGAAGTCCCTCCGTCAGTCACAGCCCAAGGCCGGACCATAAAGCCCCTGAGGTCAATAATTGACAGAGACGATTATGGAAAGTTTAAATGCCCTCTCTCTCTCAAAGACTCGGGTTAATGTGTACAAACTCTGACTTTAACTCCTTCAACTCAACTGCTGGACCTCTAGTTTCACAGTAAAGAGACAAAAAGGAAGAATGATGAACGAAAACAGAGAGGTCCACGATAACTAAAGGCCAAAGTCCAAATGTGGAGCTCCCTGTAGGTTTTACAGCCACATGATAGACCAGAACTATGTTTATGAACTTATCTGGGCTTTGTAAAACTCTTTAAGCTCAGATAACGAGGGCTACCTAAAGAGGAAGTCCCACTATCATCAAAAGTGGACCTCCACTTTGATAAGTCCAAGAGTGATATCAGTAAGCGCGTTTCCATTAACCTTGGATATGCGCAAAATGTAAATAGCACAATAAAAAACTGGTAATGGAAACACCTCAATTTCAAAACATCACTAAAATATGGCTAAAAAGTTTTTATGCTCTCATTAGGTGAGGAAGAAAGGGTTCAACAAGCCTTGACATCCATCTTTCTGCAGTGTAATCTCGCGGGATGGTATTTCGCGAGAGTTATGACTCTCCTGCCTAGAACAACCTTCAATGGAAACACGTTCAAAGCGCAAATATACTTTGTCGAAATTTTGGGAATATCGCTTTTATTTTGTGACAAACTGTAATGGAAACCCAGCTAGAGATATCAACTACTTCAGCTCTACTAGTGCTTAAATTTGGAGAACATGTTCTCAACTTTGGTCAACTAGTGAGCAATGGACTATACTAGTCAATACAAATCAATCTTCATTTGTAAAGTCCCAATTCATAACAAGTGTTATCTCAACACACTTTACAATAGAGCATAAAGCTCTTCATTTTATATATTCACATATATGCATAGATACATATACAATACACATATACATATATATACAAATATATCATCCAACACCAACATGAATCCATATAGCCAATCATGAATCCCTCCATCATGGCTCAAGAAAAAACCTTCTGTTAAGCAGCAGGAAATCTTGAATGTGGATCCCAGTCTCATGATGAACAGCAAATCCACACCATGCTGTGATGGTGTGAGGGCAAAGGAAGGGAGGTAAGAGGAGACAAGTGGACTAAAGTAAGAGCTAAAGTTAGGGACAGATCCATGAACCATAGACCTGTCGTCTGATTTATTAGAGGTTAGCCTCCTGAGATGCTACATCTCATTTTCAGGAGGGTCCTCATGTCTGAATGGTTGTGGTGATCATTTTATAGAAGTATAATCTTAGATATTCTTACTGAAAATAAGAATTTATGGTAGTGACGAACTCATGGGTGCCCAGACCACAAGTGCATCCCTACCATATTTGTCTCCGTTAAGTATAAATGTGTTAAAGGCCTCTTGAGATGTGACATCCCATTTTCATAGGGACCTCATGCCTACGTGGTGCTGAAAGTAGATACTATAGACTAGTAGGCATAAAGGTTTTTGGAGAACTAGTGCACAGGTAGACCTAACCAGTAAAGCGAAATCATCCCCTAATAGAAAGTATGTGTTACTAATACTACCAGAAAAGATTTGAGTTTTCTAAGTAAAATTTTGTGAGACATCTAGTAGTTCTAGTAACACAAATCTGTCTACTAGTAGGCCCCTCAGAGCCTTGCATCCGGCCCCCTGACTATTATTTTTCAGAGGAGGATTTGGGCCAATGCAAAGGAAGTGTTTGAAGAGATTTATCTTTTTCTTTGACTGTAAAAAATTAACAATATATGCAATGTTAAGTATGGATTACTTCTCAAAATTCTTTCTTCTCTCCTCATAATTTCTGCTTTAATTTCAGGGTTCTGATTTTTTTTCTGCATGACTCTAAATGTGATCTTAGAATTCTGAGTCCCCCCCCCCCCCACACACACACACAATACTAAAACTAATCTCAGAATTAAAAAATTTCCTTCCAGAATTCTGACTTTTCACCAACTTAAAGATGCTGTGAGGAGTTTCTAAGTACTTACAAAAAAGTCTCACTTTTAGTTTTATAGCATCAAAATAGGTTATCTATAAATGCTATTCCTTAGCTTCGCAGTCGGGTCGGACAGGGCTGGACTGGCCTGGATACTCAACTTCAGGAACAAGACAATTAAAACTAGAGCAGATTTATATTATTCGGACATGTCTTAGGCCGCGTTTACATGGTGCCGAAAACGGTCAAATCCGGTAAGTTTTCATTGCGTCTTGGCCTTGCGTCTACATGGAAACTCGTTGAAAACGGAAACTTTTGAAAACAGGCTCCAGGGTGGAAAGACTTGAAACCGCTCTCCATGCAGCTCTGTGTAAACCTGTATCAAAGCGTTTCAGGGTGAAACGCCGATGTCACCGCATGCGCAGTACTCTTTCACATGAAGGCTGTGCGCCCATACCAGGAACAACAACAGCTACGGCTGTTGCCGGGTAACGTGTGAGCCTCTTACCGTGCTCCGTTTGTTATCCAGTCAAAACCATCCAGACAGATTTGTTGTCCGAACTGATCTGTTGTCCAGAAAAGAAACTCCTGCGTCTCTGTGCGTCTATTCACCATTGTTGTTTGTGAAAGTTTTTCCTCTTTGTTCGTGTGTTGTAGCAGTGCTGCCTCTCTGCAGACCTACACCGCCATCTACTGAACCAGCATGTACACTACAGCGGATTAACTTGTCTCTGAGCGTCGTCGTCTGAAGGCAGAAGAATTTTTAAACACAAAGGAAAAATCTTTGCGTCTTCAGGTCAGGAATTTCCATGTAAACGTAGCCTTAGAGCACCGGGCTGTAAGTAGACATATATAGCCGGCTACAAAACTACGATAATAAGTTTTCCAAAAATTGCTTGTTGTCACACATCAAAAACTACCGCTACGTAACTAGAAAGAGATACATTACCTCGTGGCTTTGCATCCTGTAAGTTGTTGAAAAAAGAAGTTGTAAATCAATGCAGAGTTCTGAGGAAGGTCTGAGTTGCATTCATTAGCATCACAACAAACACACACTTTGGCTTGGGTCACGTCTTTACGACAGTCGCAGCGCGTGCTCATGGGTAGCAGAGTCTTTATGACGCAGGATATAGATTCTCCTCATAGCACCTTTAAAAACAGCTTCAACCTTAGAAATTCTTTTCTTTTTTAAGTTTTTGTTTGCCCTGTTGGTCTTTCATATTACTGAACAAGAGGAAATGTGCAGAGTAAAACATGTTTTTGTTTTTGTTTTTCAGCTTTTCATCATTTTATACCCTAATCATTAATGAAACCCTACACGGCTGCTTCAGGACTGGTGGACCAAAACACTCCATTAAAATTGTTTCGAATTATTATTACTGTTTTCTTAAATCTGGCCCCCAGAGCATATGCCAAGGAAAAAACTGGCCCTTGAATAAATGTAGTTGATGGTCCCTGGTTTACTGGTGCTTTTAGTAAACTCAAAATATCGTTTTGGTAGTGCTAGTAGACTGTTTTAGTCTACTCGTACTACTTGTAAAGCCAAAAGATTCATAGTTGTTCTAGTAGACCTAATGCAAATGGTAGTGGGAGGAATTATAATTAAATCCAGCACCCTGATTGGTTGTAATATTTTCAACAGCCAATGAGAAGACTGAATCTGCCCCCCTCCCCTTATTAACATATTAGGCTGTAGACCTAAAATAGTCTACTGTCTAGTGCTAGTAACACTTTTTGCTTTTTGCATTAGTTGACCAAAATTAAGTCCATGTTCTTCAAACTTGTGAACTAATGGAGCTGAACTCCGGTTGATACATCAGTTTTCTACCCCAATGGTGCTCCATAGTGATTTGCCTTCATGGGCGACAGGTGTTGAAAATCAAGATGTCTTCTCCTGTTTGTGCACCCCTCTCAGTCCACAGGGCTCTGTTACCCAATCCCCTGAGAGCAGGACATGATGTCATGACGGGGCGAAGGTGGGAACGAGATCTGTCTGATTACGTTTCATCGCCTCCTTCACTCCGACCGCGCAGATTATGGATCAAACAAATGAGAGCATGAGGGGTTTCAACCCTTAAAAAACATGCAGAATATCCCTTTAACTGTGAGATCAAATGTCCAGGTCCGGCCTGATGAGCACATCTGCGGGACGTCCTGGTACCTGCGGCTGTAATTAACACCCTCCCCATTAAACTTTCATTGTTCTGCTGTCTCACTCGGCCTGTGCTGGTGAAATGGACGCTCTTGCGAAACTAGTTACAAATTAATCCTCAGCCAGTCCGTACTCAGCTGCTGCTCACCCCGGGACAAAGTTTAGGCCTCATTCCTTCCAATATTTCATGTGATGGTTAATATTTGAGCTGCATAGATAACCTGGCGTTCAGAATTAGACTCCGGCTCTTTGAACCGCACTAATTGGTGCACTATGGGACTCACTAAAGACGTTACGCAACTCCGTAAGATCTGGTCCTTAAAGTGAAACTCCAGCTTCCTCTTCTCTGTCAGGCCCCAGAGAAAGATCTTCACACAGCTTCTCTAAATTAGGCAAAAGCAGCGTAAAGGACATTTGACAGACTTTCTAGTGGTCATCAGGGAGGATCTTCCCATGAGGAAATTCTGATCTCATGATGTTTGAGTTAAAATTTCCACTTTGAGTCAGTGTTAATTTGTCGACTAATTATTTCTGTCACAGTTTTCATCAGAAACCTTTTTTCCCCTGATGGAAACAAAACAGTTACTAAAAAAACAAGTGCAGAGATTTCTCAAATTTCTGTTCATTTAGACATTCAGACTTTACTAACATTCAATAAAGGGTTATTAGATGTTTGATTTTATCCAAGAGGAAAACAGGACTTCAGAAATTCAAGGAAACATAAAAATGCCTTACCCTTTACACTTCAGATTTTAGTCGACTACATTTGCAGTAGATTTCATCAACTACAATTAAAACAATTAAGAAACTAAATAATTACTAAGCCTAAATGATATTTTAACCCAAAGACTTAAACTAAATTACAAAGTGCTATTTCACAAGTAAGGACCACACCATCACCAGGATGAATTTGACAATTATTTATTGCGTACAGTGGATAACAAGCAACATAGTAGGTACGTGAAGCAGATAACAATTTGGGGAAACTTCCTGGGGAATCCACCGTAGCTCCCGGGCACGACGAACCCCCTCTATAAGCCCCCGAGGAAAGAAGGAAGGAAGAAGTTTTAAGAAAGGGGAGGGAGTGAGGGGTGCGTTGAGTGTGCGAAACAAAAGAGGGAAATGGTCGGTTAGACTTTATAGGAACACAGGAAGAGGTGTGGTTGAGGTGTGGTCCTGCTCCTGAAATTCTGCTTAAAGCTCTACTAAAATTAACACTGGTTCTCAGCCAATAGTTGGTGCTGTAAGTTTGTTGTGTCCTTTGCTAATATAGCAAACGCGTCTTGCTGCAGCAAAGCCACATTTTGTTGGAGGAGTGATAAACTGAGCACAGTTAGCAGCTCACATGATGCTCAGTAGTCGGCCATAGCTGTTGTTGTTGTTGTTGTTGTTCTTTGGTTTTCCCTACTAAAGGTGTTTCTGTTTACACAGAGACAAAAATGAAACGGTTTTCAAAACTTTTCACTCTGAACCCTGCTTTTGAAAGTTTGCCAACTCAGGCACTCCAGGCACTGTTCTTGTGTAAACAGAAGGTACAAACTTAACAAAAACTCTCCATTTTCACTGTTTCTGTTGTCATGTAAACAAACCCTTCTGCGCTCAAATATCTTGGACAATTGGGTTTAACTTTCGAAAATATTGCAGCCAATCAGGGAACTCGGTTTGGTTATAATCCCTCCTACTTTATTTGCATTTTGGAGTTCTACTAATGGCTTTATGGCTTTTTGGCTTTATGAGAAGTAGCTAGCCTTGCAGAGCATACGGACCTGCCTGATTCTGACATCATGCATCTCCGTCTTTCTGGGCTCCATTGTCCAACGGCTTCACTCAGCTAAATGTTTAACGGCCCAATCAGGATAGAGAGGCAGGAGCAGCGGGCGTGACGACAACATTGCAGCTAATGTCGGTTAGCCTGTCATTACTCAGTTATACTTGACAAAATATGCTCTCCTAATAAGTTTACTTAGTAGACTGTCTTTGACGAGGTTCATGTCACATAGAAGTGTTAAATGACACATCTGTGTGGTATAACTTAATATGAAACGATCGTCTTAAGGTAGTTAAGCTATCGGTTAACGACCGTTAGCCGCTACGGCAATGGAGCTGTACGTCTGGCATGCCAGGTTAAGTAGTAGCCTACTAGTAGACTAAAAACAGTCAACTAGTACAACTAGTGAGATATTTTGAGTTTGTCTAGTAGTACTTGTAAACAATAATTTTGTTTTACTAGTAAAGGTTTCATAGAACTAAGTAAAGCAAACTCACCCTCTAGTAGAAATGTTGTGTTAATAGTACTACCAGAAAAGGTCTGAGTTTTAAAAGTAATGTTTTAAAGTTTTCTAGTAAGACTAGTAACACAAAATTGTCTACTCTTTGAGTTACATATGTTGTAGGAAAAGTGCTATGTAAATAAACTTGCCTTGCCTTGTCTTACTCTTAGACAATTTTGTGTTACTACTAAGGTCTTCTCGTGCACTCGTGTGCCTAAACCTTTAGTAGTAAAATAAAGTATTGGTCTACTCGTATTACTAGTACTGTTTTTAGTCTACTAGTCGGCTACTACTCATAAAGCCAAATGATTCATTTGTACTGTACCCTAAAACAAATAAAGTCTTTTGCTCCATCACATCCCAAAGGTGCTCTACTAGACTGAGATCTGGTGACTGTGGAGGCCACAGTGATCGTACAAACAGTTTGAGATGATATGAGCTTTGAGACAATGTCCATTTTTGGTGAGTTCTGTTCTCAGTTGACAGGAGTGGCACCAGGTTTGGTCTGCTGCTGCTGTAGCCCATCTGCTTAAAGACTGGACGTGTTCTCTGAGGTCCTGTTGCTTTTCTATCATCTCCAACCACTCGGGTCATTTTCCTCAGACCCCTGGCATCAACAAGACCTGCTTCACCGCTACTCACTGGATATTTTCTCTTTTGCAGACCTTAGAGATGTTAATGTGTGAAAATCCCAACAGATGAACAGTTTAGTCACTTAAATCACATTTCTTTTCTGTTATGACGTTCAGTTTATTAGCTTGCCTTTAATAATAATAAATATAAAAATAATAATAATAAATATAATAATAATAATAATAATAATAACAATAATAACAATAATAACAATAATAATAATAATAATAATACATTTCTATTGCACATTTTCCCAATCTCAAAGTGCTACAGAGTAAAATAAAAACAGTTAAGATCAATGCAATTAAAAAATTTTAAAAGAGGGTCAAGATTTAAAAAAAAAAATCTATGGAGGGAGAATCTGGTTCAGCAAATTGCTTTTCTTAAAGATAAGTTTTAAGATTTCTTTAAAAGCATCTGTAGACTGCTGTAGGTGTTGAACTTCACTGTACACTTTAGACTTGACTTTAAAACTGTAACAAAGGGCCTCAGATGATTAAACCCTGATGCTCTGGTGTTTTTCCTGCTCATGTTTCTCAAACCTTATTGGTCTGAAGTTTCTCTCTGAGTTGTGTCGTCTTTATGGAAAATTTGTTTTACTCTGACAAACTTTATGACCTCACAGCACGGTGCCTTACCCAGGCTGTAAAAATGCCAGAATGGCCCTTTAAATATTAACACAGGTGATTCAGAAATCTCCAGGAAGACGATCAAACTTAAACTTAAACTTAAACATAAACTTGAAGTGTATTTTTGTTTTGTTAAATAAGGGCTGCAGATGTTTGAGGTCATTTTACTTAAACTAGAGTCTTAAATTTAAAGTCCTGGGACAAAGTGATGTGTTATTTTCTCTTCGGGGTGATCTTTGTGACATTGACTCCAGTGTTTCCTCTCCCTCTCCTCAGGTCGTCCTCAGACTCTCAGATTAAAACCTGCTGAAAGGCACAGACAAACCTGACAGACAAAAGACACTCTGTGAGTCTGGACGAGGCCATGATGTCCTTGAGAGACAAGGTGAGATGGACACGCCCCCTCCTGCAGCCTGACCTGCAGTCATTAAGATCACACATTAACAGACTGCAGCGGCCATAAAGGGACATTACGTAAAATCAATCTGAGACTCCACCGCTCATCCATCCAGCAGGACCAGAGTCTCTGATGTGCTTTAGCGCTGAGTGGTTGCCTGGTTTGGCTCTGCAGGCCCATCACCCGCACTGAAGTTTACCAAAGCCTGATATGAAATTTACAATACAAACATACAAAAAAACTCTTTTTCAGATCTACAAATGGCCAAGAAAAACAAGGCCTTCAAGGTTTTTTAAAACAAAATCTGGATCATATCTTTCTAGAATGTTTTAAAAGCACTCCAAACCTTTACTCACATGTGACCATAGAGGCCTACTGTTGTTCTTTAAAAATACTTTTTTTTTTTTTAAATAGAGCTTACCTTTTAAAAGGTCTCAGTAAAGTCTTAAAAAAAACCTTAAACATAAAAAATCAGTAGAAGTCCATTAAAATAGCAAAATGTTCTTATAGATCCCTTAAATTATTCATTTAAACCTTTTATGTATTCAATGTCAGGGCCAAAAATCCTTAAAAAGTAACAAAAAAAAAAAAAAAAAAAAAAAAGCATACTTGAATTTTTTTAATATATATTTTTTAAAGTCTTTAAATGTCTTTATTGACCCATTGATGATCTAATTTAATGTACATTTTTAAAGGACTTTACTTTGCCTAAGGTCTCAACAAAGCATTAAATGTCTTTTTAAAACAAATTTTAAAACCCAATTCTGTTGTAAAAGTCCTTTTAAATGATAACATGATCTTAAGAATCCCCTTAACTTAGCCTGATAAAATACCTTCTATCTGTGTCTTACAAAAAAACCAAATATTTCATTTCAAACTGAAAGGATTTTATTTTGCAACGGTCCCAAAAACGTCTTAAATATCCTAAAATGTTTACATCATAAAAATCCACGGAGAATTCTCTTAAAATGGAAGTGTTCTAAAAGATACCTTAAAATGTATCCTTTAAAAGCCCTTAAACTGCTAGAATATTGTCAAGCCTATTAATGTTTCTTGAAAATCCCTTAAATTTTGTCTCTTAATAGACTTTTATCTTTTAAAGGTCTAGATGAGGCCAACTTCCTAACATTATGCTACTGCTTTTAAAGCATTTGAAGGGCTTTAAGTGACTTTAGAGACCAATTAATATTCTTTGAAAAGACCTTTTTTTAAATGAAAGGAAAAGTTTTTAATATCCCATAAGGACAAAAAATTCTTAAAAGGACTTTAAAATGGGGTAATTTTCTTTCAGAACCCTTTAAAAATAAGTACTTTAATGGACATTTAATATGTTAGGTCTTCATTAGACCAAAACTAAATTTTTGAAACTTAAGGTGAGCTTGAATTATTTTAAAGCACCTAAAAATCTTTCAATGACTTTAGAGACTCATTTTTTTAAGTTTTGACTTTATTAAATATCTCGTAAAAGTCTTGAAAGGTAGAAAAATGCTAATGACACAAAAATCTCTAAAAAAAAGTCCCTTAAAATGGTAAAAAGTTCTTAAGGATCCTGTAAAGTGATTATTTAAAAGCCTAGAATATTGTCAAACCCATTAATGTGTCATGAAAATCCCTAAAAGCTGTCTCTTAGTAGATCTTTTGTCTTCTTAAGGTCTATGTAAGGCTAAGAATATCTTTACTGGCTAACATTATGCTGTAATGTTTTTAAAAACACTTAAGATTCTTAAGGTTACTTTAGAGACTTATCAATGTTCTTTAAAAAAGACTTCTTTAATGAAAAGAATTCACTTTAGTAAAAGCTCAAAAAGTCTTGAGTATCCCTCAAGCATTAAAAATCTGTAAAAGTGCCGTGGATAGGAACTTTTTTTTGAAGATCCTTAAAAATAAGTCTTTAAATGGACATTTTATCTGTTTAAGGTCGAAGCTACATTTGAAAAGTAGAAAAACAAACTTACATTGCGCTTGTATGGTTTTAAAGCACCTAAAAAAATCTTTGACTTTTGAGTTTTTTAAAGGTTTGTTAAAGATTTTAAAAGAGTCTTAAGGGTGCTAAAAGAACTCTTAAAAAATCCCTTAAATGTTCTTAAGCATCCCTTAAAATCTGTCTGTTTGAGGTTTATTTTAGGTCAGAAGTTCTTTTGAGAAGTGAAGATAAGACTTAAATGTGGTTACATATTTCAAAAAGCACATAAAAATAATAAAAAATGTACATTTTAGCACAAAGGACGTCCTCTGCTGTACGTAAATGTCTCTTAAAGGCCGAAAAAGAAGAACTTCTTAAAAGCCTTTTAAGGGTCAGAAGCTCTTTGAATGCCCTTAACAGTCGCTGCAGCTTGGACCTTCTGTGTTTATCTCGAGGTCACTTAATGTTTCTAAGATCTGTTTTTAGAGGGTTCTGGTCCACGTTCCTCTGAGGTCTGGTCCTGCTGGCCTCCTATCTCCCCTCCTCCATCTGTTTAACCAACAGCAGCACGGTGCAGCGTGGTGGAGGACGTCAGACTCATGTTTGTGACGACAACAAACGTCTTGACAGAGTTTCACAGATCACTGCTGAGCTGCTCCGACTGTCAACAGACGACGATCCTGCTCCAGCCCGTCCTTCAGACTCCACGGGGTCAGAGGGTTTGTGGATCTGAAGGTCTGGAGATCCAAAGTTTAATCACGAGCTGGAGATTTTAAAGGTTTTACATCCTCCCTGCTGACGTGGACATGAAGTGTCTGCTAAAAATAACCTGGAAGGATCAAATGATGTCTGCAGAATGCACCAAGAGAACAAAAATATCCTAAAAGTGTAAAAATACAGCCGTGGATCTTCATCATGTGGACTCAGTGAGGTCTACATCACTGCTGGGTCTCTCTGACCTACACCTCCTGAATTCAACACTGTGTGTGAGCACACATGCAGCATGTTTAAAAAAAAACTTAAAAATATCCAACTTGTGTTAATAAATCACTGTAATGTTCCAAAAATATAAAAATGTTTTTACTAACACGCTGAACAGGGCTCCAGACTCGCTTTAGCATTGGTTGCAACAGTGAACCTAAAAACTTTTAAAGGTGCACCTGCACAAAATGTAGGTGCATCCAAATTTTTCATAGTGTCACCTTTAACGCCATAAGGTCACCATTTTATCACTCATCATAAGTTTTATAAAATAAGAAAAGGAATTTAAAAAAATAATAGGAATTCATCCGGCTGTTTATAAAGCACTTTGTGATACATTTTTTGTATGAAAAGTGCTATATAAATAAAGTTTGATTTGATTTGATTTGAACAAGGGCAAAAAAAAGTAAATGTCTGTTAGCTGCAGGGGCTAACTGTTGTTAGCGGCTAACTTGTAAGCTGCTACTGCTAACGGCCAACTGTTGTTTGCCCTTGTTAGACGTTAGCCGTAGCAGCTAACGGCCGATAGCTTAACTACCTTGAGACTATTGTTTCACATTAAATTATACCACACAGTTGTATCATTTAACACTTATATGTGACATGAATCTCCTCGAAGACAATCACTACCAAGTAAACTTCTGAGGAGAGCAGATTTTGCCAAGTATAACTGAGTAAACATGATGACCACAGGCTAACTCAAATTAGCTGCCATTATTTGTACAACAAGAGGTGACTTCACTTCCTGTGAAGTCACTTCCTGTTGTCGCCACGCCCGCAGCTCCGGCTACCCCCACCTCTCTTCCCTGATTGGACCGTTAAGCATTTAGCCGAGTAAAGCCGTTGGACGATGGAGGCTGGCAAGACGAGATGCATGATTTTAGAATCAGGTAGGTCCGTTAGCTCTGCAAGGCTACAATTGTACAATTTCTGAAATGGACTTAATTTTGCTTATGTCTCAACATAGCCTTAAATGTCACGTTACTTTTTGAAACCCCCCAAAACTTTTGCAAAAGTCCCATTCAGTTATAAAATGCTCTATAAAATCTCTTAAAATGTTTTTCTTAATAGACCTTTTTATCTTTTTAAGGTCTATATAGGGCCAAGAATACCTCTTTAATTTCTCTGAAATATTTTTGAAGCACTTCAAAAATCTTCAGTCTTCAAGTGACTTTAGAGACCCATTACTGTTCTTTAAAAAACACTTTTTTAATTCAAAGGACATTAATTTTGTAAAGGTTTATAAAAAAATCTGAAAAATCATTAAACAAAGTTAATAATAATAATAATAATAATAATAATAATAATAATAATAAAATTTATTTATACAGCGCTTTTCAAAAACTCAAGACACTTTTTAAAGGTTTTTAGTTTACGTCATAAAAACCTTTGTAAAAGTACTGAAAGTGGTAAAATGTTTTTTTTAAATCCTTCGAAATGTGTTTTTTAAAATGCCATATTTTTATTGTCTATATTAAGCAAAAATATTTTTAGAAAAGTAAAAAACATAGAATACTAGAATTTTTAAATGCAAATACAAACTTTTTCAAAGTATTTTAATGACTTGCGAGACCAATTGATTTTTTGATTTTTTTAACTTAAAGGTGCTATGAGGAGAATCTATTACTGGTGACATTTAGACTCTGCTACCCATGAGCACGCGTGGCGACTGTCGTAATTCCAGTAACCTCGGAACTGGGAGTGACATCATCTCCGACTTATCGGCGTTCCAGTTGAAGTCTGAAAAAAACATGCCGATCTACCAGGCTATTGTTAGCTGTTGTTAGCACGCCCTGTGTTGTTGTTCACAAATATCACATGAAGAATGTGATTATCACTATGGCAGCATTTTTGTAAATATAAGTCTAACAATACTATGTATACAGCTGATCTAGAGCCACACACCCCAGTCAGAAGTGCAAATAAATGGATTATTACAGGAGCTAAATAACTGTTCACACTGGGGGCATCCATCTTCCATTGTCAACTCGGGGGTGGCGAGGTTTCACCGAGTTCCCAGTAGGAAATTCAGACTTTGGGGGACGTTCCAGTTGCAGTTTCCTACTCGGAACTTGGAAATTCCTACTTCTGACTACAACTGGAACGCACCAAAAGACGTGACCCAAGCCAAAGCGTGTGTTTGTTGTGATGCTAATGAATGCAGCTCAGACCTTCCTCAGAACTCTGCATTGATTTACAACGTCTTTTTTCAACAACTTACAGGATGCAAAGTGACGAGGTAATGTATCTCTTTCTAGTTACGTAGCGGTAGTTTTTGATGTGTGACAACAAGCAATTTTTGAAAAACTTAGTATTGTAGTTTTGTAGCTATATAACTCTACTTACAGCCCGGTGCTCTAAAGGTACATTCACACTGGACGCTACCTGTACTACCTCCGCGATCACTCTCCATTCAAAGTCAATGTACAGCTGCGATGGGGCGGGGCTAACCCTCCCGCGACGCGACAGCTGGTGACAAGACGACCGCTTCACTCGTCGCGCGATGTCAAAGTTAAAAAAAAGTTGATCTATTCAGGCGATGTCGTGTGTGGCTGTGCAGCATCAGCCAATCAGTGGTGTGTGTACGTGTGACGGTGCAGTTATTCATCCGGACTACAGGGTGGATGACTTCCGCATAGGCGGAACTAATCTCAGTGAGGACATCTGCAGACGGACCGCAGTAAACTCACAAAGGATGCTGCTGCATCACCAGCTGCAGAGTTTTGTGTTTGATAAGTGAGTGAAAAGGACACAGCTGGAATAATGTCCGCTTATACAGCCTATTATGGGATATATGATACAATCGCAGTAAAACTCGAGCGGACGTGACGTCACCGAGGGACGGCCGACGCCAGGCGACCAAACAGGCAGGCTATTTATGGACGCGCGACGCTACCTCAGTGGGCGACGCGACTTTGGTAGCTGGGTTGCTTGCGGTGTGAACGCACCTTAAGACGTGTCTAAATAATATAAATTTGCTCTAGTTTTAATTGTCTTGTTCCTGAAGTTGAGTATCCAGGCCAGTCCAGCCCTGTCCGACCCGAATGAAAAGCTAAGGAATAGCATTTATAGATAACCTATTTTGAGCTATAAAACTCATCTTAAAGTAGCAGGCATTTATCTAAAGTGAGACTTTTTTGCAATTACTTAGAAACTCCTCACAGTCCCTTTAATATTAATATCTTAATATCCAGGTTGATCTGAAGTTTGTAAGCCTGTTTCTAACATGTCACCCTGACTGGGTCTCCTATCTTCTCCAGTCGATCAGGATCTGAAGGTTTTTCCACAGAGAGTCTCTGACGGTCGCCCTCGGTGTTCCTGCGGTGTCACGGAAACATCTCCGCGGATAAACCAGAGAGACGTTTAGGAAACAAAACCTCCCGCTCTGGACCTCAGCGGAGATAAAAGATGGAGATTAGCTGAACAAAGACGGAGAAATATTATGAGTTTAGTTTGGAGCTTTACCACAAACATGCAGCCATTAAGCAAAGCATGCTGGGAAATATCTAATCCCTTTGTGTGCACATGAAACAGCGCAGTGTTTCCCCTCCAGCTGCTGGAGTGATGGATGACTTTGGCTTTCAGGACCACAGGGGGCCATCAGAGCTCAGACTGCACTCCACTGTCACCAGATCTCAGTGCGGTAGAGCAGCTTTGGGATGTGGTGGAGCAGGAGGTTCTTATCTATCATGCCAACACAGACCAACATCACTGAGGGATGAACTACGAAGCTCTGAAGGTGTACCTAATAAAATGGCCGGTCAGTGTATTTGAGGCCTCAGTTTGAAGGTCAAACCGGCCTGACCTTACGCTCCAGTTTCTCAGGACTTCGACTCTCTCTGTTTGGCACACAAACAGTCTGCACGTGAGCCACCTTCACGCTCTGGTCTGGACCTCGGTCCTGGACCAGGATCCAACGTGAAACCTTAAATCCTGGTTCAGTTTTTGAGTCCCTGCTCCTGTCCCGTGCGGAGCAGGTGTGATGTAAACTCCCCCCTCGCTCTGCAGGTGAGACTTTGCTCTGAGTCACCTTGTCCCTGCAGAACATTGCAGCTCTTCCGGTCTTTCATCACCCCCCCCCCCCCTTTTACTACTACTACGTCCTCTTCGTGGTCCACGTGACGACCTCGTCCTCGCTGCTGGCTCTGCAGCCGTCCCGCCTCTGCTGCTGCTCCACGTGGGACTGAAGCTGCACTGACCTCTGCAGGCTCAGCACTCGGGCCCTCATGACGGTCTGGAGACTAAAAATAAAATTAAAAAAAAACTACGAGACAGAGATGAGACAAGATTAACTCTTTGACTTCCAAACTGAGGAAACATTTGAAATACTTCATAGTAAAACTGTTTTTCTTTCTTTTCATTTGGCAACATTTCAGGTTTTATTTTTCTAATTACCCAATCAGGAGGCAGATATGTTGGTCAACCAGCAGGTTGACTTGCCTGTTAAAGGTTATCATGGACATGAGTAGATTTCTTTAATTTGTACAACAAAACATTTGTTTTTTCATATTAGAACGTCACAGAGAGTACAATTTAGATATGTAGCAGTTTATTCCATATTCTGAGGAGTCATATCTAATTTTTTCATGTCCAATGTGTTCCATTCAACTAAATTATGATTTTGGAGGATCTGGAAATATGTAAATAAATTTTTTTCTTACTCCAATGTATGCTCTTACCATCAGATTTCTGAGGAGAAATCATTCACCTACATTTTTTCAAGTTTTCAAACTATTATAGTCTTGTACAGCAGCGCTACCCATTACATACAAACAGGCATTTTAATTATATTAAGAGAGGTAAATAGAAAAAATGGATAAAGATAGACTCTTAAAATTTTAAATATGCTGGTAAGGCAGCAAAAAGTCAACCACACGGTTACAATGCCAGTCAAAGGGCTAGAGCAGCAATTTCACTGGAAAAATCTAAATAATGAGAGGAATTGATATTGTGAGACAAAAGATGCAGCACCACTTTGTGTTCATATTATACATAATTATTCTTACTGTTACAATACATATATAATTCTGTTGTATGGGAGGAAAAATTCGGATGAAACAAGTAAAAAGTAATTACATTTTACTGAAAGTATTCTTTCTATCACATCCAAAATCAAAAATACCTATTTTTAACAAAAATATGAGACTTTTGAAATTTATTGCAAGTGCAAAACATGACAAAAAACATAAGAGAAATGTTTAAGAAATATAAAGTCAGATTCATTGTTTGGAATGTCAAAAATTGACAGCAAAATAATCTAAATTCTGAAACCTAAAGTTCTACATTTTCTCACAAAAAGCAAAATTATAACAGATGATTTTTATGCATTTGAAATTCAAATAAAGAGAAAGTAAAAAAAAAAAAACAATAATGATGAAAAGTATTAATGTTGGAGAAGAAATGTCCGAAATTTGTCTTTTAAAGTTAAAATGTCAAATAATGATAATAAAAACTGTTATAAGACTAAATTTGACAGGAAAATTCTAGATTTTATCTCAAAAAGTTTTTTTGTTTAGAGTTTCTAGTTATTATAACAATAGAAGTCAAAGTTATAAGATAGAAGATAAGAAAATACCAATTTTATGATGCAGAAAGTCAAAGTGTAAAATTAAACAGATAAATCAATTATTGGTAATAAAATAATCTCTTTCTAAAGATGATGGATTTTTTTTCCCCACAGTATCATGTGTTAAATTAAATTAAAATCTATGTTGCCCCATTTAAACTTTTATTAAAAAATAAAATTATGAATATTGTTTGATTACTTATTTTGAGTTTTGACCCTTAAAATGTTGATATGGATTTATGTTTCCACAATTTGATGATACAACTCTCAGATTTTGGCTTTTATTTCAACTTTTATATTTTACAGTCATAAACTCTGATGTCACACTTTTGAATCAATTTCTGCATTTTTATGTCATTTTGTGACATTTTATTACTTTGAATTTTACCTCTTAACTTTATTTTTTTTAAGTTCCAATTTTCACATTTTTGTTTCATTTTTTTGACATAATTATATTTCTTTATTTTTTTGGGCCCTTTAACTTTGTCTTTTTATGTCCCAATTCTGACATTTTTATTTCACTTTGGGACATTTTATTTCTTTGGATTGTTGCCCCTTAACTTTGTCTTTTTTTATGTCCTGATTTTCAAATATTTGTTTCATTTCATGACATTTGATTGTTTTTTTAATTTTTGCCTCTTAATGTTGTCTTTTTTATGTCCCAATTTTCACATTTTTGTTTTCTTTTGTGACATTTTATTTCTTTGGATTGTTGCCCCTTAACTTTGTCTTTTTTTATGTCCTGATTTTCAAATATTTGTTTCATTTCATGACATTTGATTGTTTTTTTAATTTTTGCCTCTTAATGTTGTCTTTTTTATGTCCCAATTTTCACATTTTTGTTTTCTTTTGTGATATTATATTTCTTTGGATTTTTGGCCCCTTTACTTTGTCTTTTTATATCTCCCAATTCATACATTTTTTTTTTCATTTTGTAAATTTTATTTCTTTGGATTATCGCCTCTTAATGTTGTCTTTTTTATGTCCCAATTTTCACATTTTTGTTTCATTTTGTGACATTTTATTTGTTTTAAATTTTCTCTTAACATTGTCTTTTTTTATTGTCTTTATCGATTTTAAGGCAAGGGTTAGGATAAGAACTTTAGGGTTCGTGTTGATGATTTATTTCACTGGATTCTGCCTCATGTATTTGTCTTTGTATCGCACTATAACATTTTATTTCATTTTGTGAATTTTTATTTCATTCTGTGACATTTTATTTCTTTGGAGTTTGGCCCTTAAACTTTGTCTTTTTATGTCCCAATTCTTACATTTTGGTTTCATTTTGTAATTCTTCGGATTGTTGCCTCTTTTTTTTTTCATGTCCCAATTTAAAATTTTTTGTTTCATTTTGAGACATTTTATTTTTGGAAGGCTTTCATCTTAACTTGGTTCTCTACGTCCCAACGTTCAAATTTTGGTTTAACTTCATGAAATTTAATTTTTTTTTAACTTTCGCCTTTTAACTTGTCTTTTTATGTCGCAATTTTCAATTTTTGTTTCATTTTTTAATGCATTTTTGTCTTTGGATTTTTTGCCCTTTAAATTTGGTTTCCTATATCCCAATTATTACATTTTAATTTGATCATAACTTTGTCTTTTTTTGTCCCAACTTTCACACTTTTGTTTTATTTCATGACATTTTATTTCTTTGGATTGTTGCCTCTTAAAATTGTCTTTTTTATGTCCTTATTTTGACATTTTATTTTATTTTGTGACATTATGTTTCTTTGGATTATTTCTTCCTAACATAGTCTTTTTTATTGTCTTTTACGGATTTTAGGGCAGGTTAGGGTAAAGATTGTAGGGTAAAGGTTGACATTTCATTTCTCTGGACTTTGCCTCTTGTTTTTGTCTGTTTATATCCCAGTTTTGACAACTTATTTCATTTGTGTTATTTTATTTCTTTGGTTTTTGCCTCTCTACTCTGCCCTTTTTTCTATCCTCATTTTGACATTTTAATCTCCTCATTAGTATCTAATTATTCGTAGGTGTAGATGTGTCCTGTCTCTCAGTGATGGTGTAGCACAGATTTAAAGGTTGTAGTTTTGCCCCTGCATTAAGCTCCGCCCCCTTCAGATCACCTGAACCAGGAAAGGAGGACTGCGGCAGTGGAGTGTCCTCTGAGAGCTCACCTCCACGCTGCTCAGAGCGGCGAGGACACGGAGGACGCCGCTGCTGCCTCCACCAGCATGTTGTCACCAACAACAGAACATTTACATCCAAACATGCAGCCCGGCGGGGGAGGGGAGCAGGGGGGCGATCGTGTTTCAGGAGGAGCCGTGTCCTCCAGATGTCACTGATGACGGAAAAGTACCGCCACACCACGCCGGGTGTCAGAGAGAGAGAGAGAGGATTAACTGATTATCTCGCCCTCGCCGTCTTTTACATCCTCGCCGTTTTCTGACGGAGAAATCTGCTGACTGCGACATTCCTCGGTCTCCTGCAGAATGAGTTCACAGCTCTTTATTATTCTCCCACATTCAGACCTGATGTGTCATCATGAACTCAGTCCACCCCGCCGCCGCTGCTGCTGCTACCGCTGCTACCACCACCGCCGGTTAATTCATCAAACACATGAAAGGTCCATCACTCCTACAAACTGGAGGCTCACCAATAAAACATCTGATTTTAACCTCCAGGAGCCCCATGTTTGGATAAAGCCTCACAACATGAAGAAAAGACGAAGCAGGCTTATGAGAGAGGGATGAACATGAGTCCTTCTGACCTTCATCTTTAATCTATGACCTTCAAACTCCAGACTCCTTGTCCTTGAGCCAGGCTAAACACTGAAGTAAAGCTTCAAAACATCTTATGTGTAAAAGCGAGGGGTGAACATGAGGCTTTGTGACTCTGGCTGTTGCCCTTTGACCTCCAAACCCTTTAACTTCATGAACAAGAGGCTCCATGAGCCACCTCCACACCTTCATTGCTTTACTCCAGAGTCAAAGTTTACAGAAAATCCTCAAAATCATTCTTGGGATTATCATGGGGCTTCATGACCTCCACCTCAAAACTATGACCCCAACCTCGAGCCCATTCATCTTATAGTCGGAGTGGACACATGACAGAGATCCCTTAAAGTGTTTGTTATACTCTGTTCACAGGCGAGGAAGATTGTGCTACATCATAACCTTGACCTTTGACCCAAGGCCTTTCAAATTCATATATGTTCATCATTGAGTCAGAGTGGACATACATACAAAGTTTAAAGGAAATCTTAAACATTCTTAAGATGTTTTGTCTACAATTTAAGGATCAACATGAGGAATCATGCCCTTGATCTTTAAACACTGACCTTTAAACTCTGCACATTGTTCTTGTCTTGAACGACAAGCAGTAGTTTTAATGAACATGGTACTTCCCGCCACTGATCGTTGGCCTTTATCCTTAAAGCAATATTCCGGGATGGAACAACTTGGGTCCTATCACAAGGTTTAGGGCAGAAATGACCTCTACAGCAGTGTTTCTGTGCAGCAGAAGCCCAGGGCGCCCGCACCAAACCCCCCCTCCCTGCTCCGGTCCTGCTCGTCTGCCGATTCCTCTGCACTCAGACGGGGCCATATTTTACTCGACCAAAAACACAAATAAACGGACTCCCACCAAAAAAATCTGATATCGGTCTGCATTCACGCTTTATTAAGAGAATTTTCAGCGCGTTACTTTCACACAAAAACACTGCTAAATAAGGCTCTAGTTCTCATTGTGTCGTAAAACGGCGCTAGCTCCGCTGCAGAGCTCGCGGAGGCGCTCGCCGCTTCGTGTATCAGTCTGCGCGCGGACTAATACACTAAGCGGCGAGCGCCTCGTAGCCTCGTAGCCAGCACAGACTCTGATTCAATGTAGTCGAGCTGAGAGGGATCCAGCTACACTGGAGAATGCTTACCTGTCAAGTTTTGTCTTTAAAAATAAGAGAAGCCCGCTGTGAGCCGTCCCACAACCCCAACCAAGCTCCAGTATCCCTCACATTTTAAGGCAGGTGTACAGAAATCTAAAATAAACTTTGTTTTTTTAAGTTTGTTCTGCTGCTCTAATCTCATGACAGCTGCCACCCAGGCCACTGCAGATGGACGTTCTCACCAGGCTTTTTCTTCTTCTTTGGTTCTATGGCGGTTGGCATCCATCATTTTGGAGCATTACCACCCCCTTCAGGCTAGAGACAGAGTTCAGTTTGGAGAGGCAGAGGAATGTTTTTATTATTATATCATCACACGGGAGATTTACAGGAGAATACTGATACAGGAGGACGTCAGGAAAGAGGATAAAATACCTTAAATACGGTAGTTTAACGGCCAAAACAGGAGACTTGACAGCTATGTGGAGAATGTCAGAGGAACTACCTATACCCCGATCAACATCGGCTGTGAGCACTAACTAACTTTACATGTTTGTTTTTAACTTTACTATGATAATGTTTTGGTGTTTTCTTACTCTGACTGAGACATGACTTGGTGTAGAGTTAAACAAACGTTGTGCTGAGGGTTTGGAGTTGAATCAGTCTTCTGGTTGTGAATCAGGCGCCATTTTGGAGGAGGGGTGGGAGGGGCTAGATGAGCCCTGAAGAGATGCTACATTCAGATTCATGCTAGTTTTTCAAACTTACCGACTCTAGCTTTAACTCATGCATCAAAAGTGGATCCTCACACTCATAATTTTCAATGACCTTCGATCTATGACTTCTAATTTACAACTATATAAAGTTTGAAGAAAATCCCTGACAGCATCTTTGAGATATTTTGTTTGACAGTGAAGGTGGACATGTGGCTTTGTGACCCTGACCTTCAATCTTCAAACTCTAAAAGCTCCATCCTTTAGTCAGACACAGGTGTGAAGTTTGTAGAAGTATGACCTATAAACTCAAACAACTTCCCTTCTTGAGTCAGATTGGAAATTTGCCAGTTTGCTTTTTGTGATACTGTGTTTACAAGGATGAACATGAGGCTTCATGACTTTGACCAATGACCTCCTACCTTTAAACTTTGTGACCTTCAGTTAATAGTCAAGGATTAACATATTTATCTTGACCTTTAGTATCCCAAATCACACCAGATCATCTCTGAGTCAGAACAAATATCCGACATTAATCCTTTTAAAGCTCTTGACATGTTACTTTTATACAAACGGGATGAATATGAGGCTCCATAACCTTGATCTTGCACAAATTACTTTGTAATTTCTGAGAATTCCCCCTGACGTCAGAGTGGACATCTGTCAAGTCCCTCAAAAATATGTCATTATCAAACATGGGATGAACATGAGCGTCCTTGAAGTTTGACCTTTAATATTTAGAATTTACCCAGGTCATTGTAGGGTGGGGTATTTCCATCAACATGCTAACGTTGAAAACTTTTTTCTATACTGCCAACTTTTGAACTACTTTAGTGATCATATGTCACAAGCAAGGACGAACATGTTTCCTGACTTTGACCAATGACCTCCTAACTTTAAACTTTGTGACCTTCAGTTCACGATCAAGGATTAACATATTTATCTTGACCTTTATGGTCCCAAATAAAATCAGGCTATCATTAAGTGTATGAGCCGAGGCCATGCTGTTGTTTTTTGCCTTTAAAATTTTCAGGGAATTTACATTTTGTTATTACGTAGGGCTTAAGAAAATGGATACCTTTGTTGTATGTTGTGCTTTAGGTATTTTGTGAGTAACTTTTATTTATGTTTTTGATGAAGATATTTGGTTTCTGGCCCTTTAAGAGAGCACTGGTTTTTTGCCTGGGTTAGATGGCTGGACAGGCTTCTGTGGGTTTTGTGGAGGCTCGACTAGCTGGGGAGCCATTCAGTTTTCTTCCCGCGGTTACACCTGTGTGTTTAAATCATCTTGAAGAACTTTTCATTGTGATAAACTCTGGAATAAAGTTTTACGTGTTATAACTCAAGACGGGCTTGGACTGGATGATTACTTGGTAAGTGAGTAAGACTACCAGCTAGCCAAAGTTTGTCCACTACATTGAGTCAGAACAAATATCCGACATTAATCTCTTTAAAGCTCTTGACATATTACTTTGATACTAATGGGATGAATATGAGGCTCCATAACCTTGATCTTGCACAAATTACTTTGTAATTTCTGAGAATTCTCCTTAAAATCAGAGTAGACATCTGTCAAAGTAAAGTCCCTCAAAAACGGTTTTCCATTATCAAACATGGGATGATCATGAGCTTCCTTGAAGTTTGACCTTGAATATTTAGATTTACCCTGGTCATCGTAGGTCGGGGTATTTCCATCAACATGCTAACATTGAAAATGTTTTTTCTACTGCCACCTTTGTGAACTATCTTAGCAATCATGTGTTCACAAGCATTTATGTAGTAATTTATTTTCCTGCTTTTTTCCTATTATATATATATAATTTCAATTTACTTTATTTGTCTTTATTTATTTTTATTTTACTTTACAGTGTTGTAAGTTGATATTATTATCAAACTGTTCTTTATGTTAAAACTACAATAATATTTAAATTGTATTATTGATGTCAAACCAACGTAATATTTGCACTGCTCCTTTAATACTTGAAACGGTAAAATTTTTATATTGCCATTTTTGTTTTGTAATATAAATATTCAATAAAGTTTCGGGGAAAAAAATGTTCCCAAGCAAGGATGAACATGAGAAGACAATGACCTTGACTTTTGACTAGTGACATCATCATTTTTAGTTTAACCTTGAAGGACGTTAGTGCAAAGCCTGAAGAAAGTCTCATAAAGCTCTTTTGAAGGTTCAAGTTTATGAGTTTAAAGAACATCCCGTACAGTCTGTGTTGATTCGGCCTGTGCAGATCATGATACCTGCGGCCATGTTTGCTGATGCTGCAGGGGCATGAAGGTCATGAAAGGTCATTAGAGGTCAAAGGTCTCTGATAACAAAACTTAAATCCATGTCGAGTCTGTCCTGTAGCTCCAGCACAGAGCAGAGTGAGGATCCAGCACACGAGCCTTCACTTCAACATTAAAACAGATTTATGATGATCATCAGAGCACCGAGGAGGAGGAGGAGGAGGAGGAGGAGGAGGAGGAGGCTCTGATTTATGACTGAGCTCACCGCTCCGTGAATGTGACCTTCATCCCGGATCTGTGGATGCAGCCTGAGACAGAGAGAGGCATACTTATGCATCCGAGCGAGTCAGCAGAGCGCGGCGGCACGTGCGCCATCTTGTGGGCATCGACGTGCGCTGCGCGAGCCCCGCAAACTGCACACTCGGCCAAAATGGAGCCCGGACCTGCAGGACGACGTTATTTTTAGTCACATGAGAGGAAACGCTGGGAGCAGCAAAAATAAACGAGGACGATGGAAAAGATCAGGAACATGAGACGAAGAGGAAATATTACAGGACAGTGTCATCAGCAGTTAGGCATGCAGGGAAATAAAGACTGTTAAATCACAGTTATGAAGTTCAGTAGTCAAAATGACAAAACTAAAGGACATAACTACAAAATAAAAGGTCAAAATAGCAGGGCACTGATTTACAGTTAAAACAGAAACTTATGGTTAGATAAAGGTCAAACTTAAAACATGAAAATCATGAAAAATAATGAGATAAAGGATCAAAGTAACTCAGAACTTTGAGATAAAATATTTAAGTGTGTGGAAAGTAAAATTAAAAATTGCTGTCTTAATTTTTACATGATTATTTGATAGATATAAAATCCTATTGTTATCCCCGAGATTAAGATTCAATTTATGAAATCGACAGTCAATATTATGAGACTGCTGTTGTAATAAGTCAAAGTATGGGATACAAAGGGCAAATTACTTTCTTATCTCATAATATAACCTTTTCATTTCCTATATTTGACATTTTATCTCTTTATTTAACTTAGCGAGCTATGAAAAAAAGCAGTTTCACGTCTCAGTTTTCCTCTTTAATTGGTGAATTTTTTTTTTCTTTACTATTGAATTTGGAAAAGGGGTGTGTCAGCTAATGTTCTATAGTGTGCATTTATAAATACAATCATTATTATAACTTAAAATTATTGCATTTACAATTATTCTAATATTACCATTATATTGTTGGTATTATCAAATAACTACTACTAATTCTTACTATTGTTGTTACTGTCATTTTCATTATCATCAACACATTACATAAGATAGTACTTTATATATATATACAGTCCCTGACAAAAGTCTTGTCGCTTATGAACAAGTTGGCCTGAAGTGCCCCTCAAATATATTTTTAATCACTATTTTTTGACAAGAAATGGCTAATTTCAATCCCAACATCCTTTTAAATAATGCCGTGGTGCCAAACAAAACTGTTAAAAAGTATTTTAATGTTCACAGCTTGGCAAAGCATATTGAGTCAGTTTTTGCAAAGACAAAAGTCTTGTCACCTTGTCATATGTTGCACCCAATCCTAGATTACAGCCGCAGCTGTGATGAATAATTGATCACTCAATTAGTGGGTGTGTACAAAGGAACCCCACCACACCAGACCTTCAAATCAACAGCAGCTTGACCTCTGACAACATGCCTAAGATTGACCCTGAGACCAAAGCTTTGATTATCCAGAGGCTGAAGACCAGATCCACTGCTGAGGTGGCTGACACTTTCAATGTGTCTCAGCGTCAAGTACAAAGAATAAGAAAAAGATTTGAAGAGACTGGAGATGTTCTTGACAAGCCCAGGTCAGGCAGACCCCGCAAGACAACTGCTCGGGAGGACCGTTTGTTGGTTCGAAAATCCAAAGCCAGCCCCTTTTCCACTGCAGCAGAGCTCCACCAGGCCTGGTCACCTCAAGTCCCCGTGTCAACCAGAACAGTTTGTAGAATTCTGTCTAGAAATGGCCTCTATGGTCGAATCAGTGCCCAGAAACCAGCACTAAACAAAAGACAATTAAAAAAACGTCTGGCATTTGCAAAGGCCCACAGCCTGCTAAAAGGATGGACTCTGGAGAGATGGCAGAAGGTGGATTTCTCAGATGAATCTTCAGTTGAATTACATCACAGCCGCCACAAATATTGCCGAAGACCTACTGGGGCCCGCATGGATCCACAATTCACCCAAAAAACAGTTAAGTTTGGTGGTGGAAAAATCATGGTCTGGGGTTACATCCAGTATGGGGGTGTGCGAGAGATCTGCAGGGTGGATGGCACCATCAATAGCCAAAAATATCAAGAAGTATTAGCTACCTCTCACATTCCCAACCATAAAAGGGGCCACATTTTACAGCAGGATGGTGCTCCATCGCATACTTCCATCTCTACATCAAAGTTCCTCAAGGCAAAGAAAATCAAGGTGCTCCAGGACTGGCCGGCCCAGTCACCAGATTTGAACATCATTGAGCATATGTGGGGTAGGATGAAAGAAGAAGCATGGAAGATGAAACCCAAGAACCTGGATGAACTCTGGAAAGTAAGACTGCTTTCTTTGCAATTCCCTGATGACTTCATCAGTAAGTTGTATGACTCATTGCCGAACCACATGGATGCAGTCCTTCAAGCTCATGGAAGTCGTACAAGATATTAAATTTGATATCACAGCAGTACATCATTTGCTGATGTCATGCAACTTCTTTTTTCTTTTTGGAGTAAATTATTTGATCATTTTTCACATTATTTTCTGTAGGTGACAAAACTTTTGTCTTGCCAAAATCTGCCCTGTTGTGTTCATTAAATGATCAATCTTTCTTCGGTGAAGCAAATTAATTTTACTATATTAAACATCATTTGAGAGGGTTTTAGCTTTCATATGAGCCATTTCTGAAACCAATTTGTTCATTAAAAGTCAGGTTTTTAATCTGTTGTTTCTACAAAATGGATAAGTGACAAGACTTTTGTCAGGCACTGTATATGATTATTATTATTTTATTTTAATTGTTTTTGTCTGTAGTTTTTAATAATTTATATATTATGTTTTCATTATTTATTTATCTTATTTTAATTTTTACCATTATATTTTATTATTGTTTTTTTATTATTACTGCCATTATTTTCTTTATTATCATTATTATGTTTCCATTATATTTATTATTTATTATTGCTGTTATTGTTATACTTTTTTATTTTTAATATTATTACCTTCAAACAAAACCTTGATTAATATTAAACACAAATGTTTCCATTTGACACTAAGGCGTAAAATTAAAGAAGTCAAGACAAAACAAATCAATGACATTTTCCCTAACAAATAAAGTACCGTAGTTAAAGGGTTGTGCAGTGGTGCAGCAGGTAGTGCAGGTAGTGTGTGACATTGCATGTTCTTCCTGTGCATGTGTTGATCACTCTGAATAGTCCTGAGGTCTAAATGTGAGTGTGAATGGTTGTCTGTCTCTCTATGTTGCCCTGTGATTGGCTGTAGAATGGTAGGCTGATAATAATGCAGATTAAATCTTGTTGTCCTCTCTGTCTCTGGTCAGTCCTCCGGGACAGTAGGTGGCGATGCTGATCTCTACAGCAGCTAAAAGTAGACGAAGAAGAGTTTCCTGTTTACCAACAGTAGAAGAAGAAGCAGCCGCTCGTGCCTGCCGTGATGAGCTAACAGTGACGTGTACCTCGCTCTTACCTGATTAAAGTGGACTCACCTGGTCCAACATGGACGTCGTGCTGTACCTGACGGCCGCCGCTGTCCTCCTCGTGCTCATCGTGTTCGCGCTCAAAGTTCGGGGGAAAACTCAGGAGGGTGAGCGAGCTAATGCTAAGCTAATGCTAAGCTAACGCTAAGCTAACTGCTAGCTGCGTCTGTCAGTATGGATTTTAAACTTTTAAGGTTTTCCACTTTTAAATTATTTAATAAACTGATCCACTGAAGTAAGAGTTTTTATTTAGGTAAACTGAACTGTTTTTAAATCAGCCTTAAATACACAGCTGTGGCTCTGTGACTACGGAAGCTGCTGAGGTCCATTTGTGTTTGTTGTTAAATCGACATGTTGACATGATGGAGCAGAGCTGAGACTTCTGTTTCTGTTTCTGCTGCAGAAGTTTGAGCTCAGTTCTGTTTGATAAAAAAAAGAAATGACCTCTTTGTAATTAGACATACCAGGATTTAGCTCCCTGTTAGCTGAGGACGAGTTTTTAGATATTTTAGTATCTCTGGCTGAAAGATGTAATTGTCTTCCTTTAAAAAGAAAAACTTATTCTAATAAGTTTTTTAAAGAAAACGACACTCTTCAACCTGCTGTTGATAAATCTAACACCCCTCTAGTTTGACCCAAACCCTCCACCTTTTTTTTTTATATATTGATATTTTTATTTTTTCATTTTAATTTATTATTATGATTTTTATTATTAATTTAATTATGATTATTATTAAATTACATTTTCTATGTAATATTTTTTTAATTGCTTTGATTTTTTTAAATTTAATCTTTCATTCATCCTTTCAGTTATTTTCTTAAATGCTTATAATTTTTTTTTGCCTTTTTTAAAATGTACAATTTATGTCTTATTACTCTTCACTGTTTTTCACTGTTCATTAATTCACCAATTTTAATGCTTATAATTTATTCATGTAATTTTTTTGTATGCTTTTACTTAAGTATTCTCTAAATGTATTTTACATAAATGTGTTTTAATTTTCATATAATTTTTCCTAAATTCACTTCATTCATTAATACATTTCCTTATTTTCCTAAATGCTTATCATTACTTTATTTTGCTTAACTTTGCATTGCCAGTTTATATTTATCACTTTTGACTGTTTTTCAGTGTTTCATTAATTAACCAATTTTAATGCTAAAGGTTGTTTCAATTTTAGCTTTTTGTCCTGTTTGTATGTTTCACTCAATCGGTTGTCAATTATTAAAACTTGATTGTTCCCTTATATGTTATTAATTCTTATTACTGCTTTACCTTGTGCAGCGACTGTGATTTTTTTTAATATTATTTGTACTTTGAAAGAAAAAGAGGGGGCGAATTTTTGCTGTCATGTGATGTTTTCTTCCTTGTACTCCTCCCTAACAAAAAAAAAAGTCTTTTTTTTACCATTTGACCCCCACCTTATTATTGTATGACGGTCTGATGGCTGTAACGTTTAAATTATAATGTGAAAAAACGCTGCCACAGGATCAGATTTGAGCTCTTTGACTGTCAGTAAAAACCACAGTCTTTTCCAAGGTGGTGAGTGTTAATGGTAATGTCTCTCTGTGTGGCCCTGTGATTGGTTGACCACCAGTTCAGGGTGTACCCGCCCCTAACTGAATGTCAGCTGGGATAGGCTCCGCCCCCTGCGGGGTATAGATGGATGGATGGTTGATCCGTGTCCTTCTGTCTCCCTGTAGCCGATGAGGAGCATCAAAGAGCCGTCGTCCGGGCGGCGGGGCCTCCTCCACGGGCAGCAGAGGAGAGAGGAGCCGGGATGCCCCGCAGGAGGAGGAACATGGCAGCGGCCATGACGAACCGGCAGCCGCAGAGAGAAGCTGCTGACGGTAAACCAGGACCCACTCACGCTGCTGCTTCAAGATGAAGTCATTGAGTTTTTTTATCTAAGTTAAACATGACCTTCTTGTACAGAGTTAAATATGAAGATAAAAGAAGGTAACGTAACATAACAGTAAAAATCAGTGACTGTAGGCAGAGGCAGGCTAACACTTCCCACTGACTTCCAGTATTTGAGCTAAGCTAACTAGCGGTTGGTTAGCTCTGCCGTCTCTTCCTTGTTTCTTGCACACAGAGTTAACAGAATGGAGTCATCTGCTTGTCATGGACTCAGGAGTGAAACAGGACATGAAAACAAAATAAAATCTGCATTTCGTTTAAATCATGACGAGACTGAAGGCATCAGCATGTTTACTTTTTCACACAGACTTTCTTTGTCAGTTATAGATTGTACTAATTCTTATTCATCCCTCTGGGAAAATCCCTCAGGGAAATTAGGATTCCAGTAGCAGTTTGAAAACTATTTTATAGGATTTTTTTTAAGTATAAAAGTATTTAAACATATATATTTGTAAATATAAAATACATTTAGATAAAAATAAAATATGGCTACGGCTCCTTCCTGTACAACCTTTGCTGCTCTTGGGAGATAATTTTTGTGGTTGAAATTTTACAAAGAGCCTCATTACGCTTCCTTTTTGAGCCTTTTGGGAGCTGAAAAATAACTTTTTTATGTGTTGTTGACCTTTGGACAAGAAAAGGAGATATTGGCTGAATTAATGACCAGTTTAAAGACGGGGAGTTGTCCCTTTCTGTGGTTAAAAAGTCATCGCTGAGACATTTTTCTCTTTCTTTAAAAAAAGGAATTGTATAATAGAAAATAGTACAATGAGTGGCAAACAAACTTCCAGCATGATTCCCTTTAAAGTATTTTTTAAACAAAATTTCTAATCATATCGTAAGATTAAAATGATACAAGATACATAAACCAAAGAAATGAAAAAAGAGGAAAATAAAGGCAAGAAGAGGAAAATGAACATCAGGAAATTACACTTAACATCCAGACATGAGGTGTTTCTTAATTTAGTTCAATTTAATTTTATTTAAGATAACCTTTTGAGATGGAGTATCTTGTTTACGACGAGGTCTCTCTTATCTAATAAAACAAGATAAATATTTTTATACATGTCTGTTAAATAAAAATGAAGTCAAACAGCAAAGTGGCCTTTAAGGAGGATACAGATTTTCTATTTTTCCAAACTGATACATTTTTCTTCATCAAAAAGGTGATTAAATAAAAAAAATCATAAATTATGAATTCATTCTGGATCTACAGAAGCAGCATTTCTGCACTTGACAGCTGGATTAAAATTGTTTTGATTTTGACAAGATTAGATTAGATAGAATTTAAGTGATCCCTTTGAGAGTCTCCCCCAGGGAAGTCAAGATTTTAGCCGCTACATTATACAGCAGATATAAAGACATGTTTTTAAGATAGAGATAAATACAAAAAGAAATACTAATAAATATAAGTAAAAGTATGGCTACTTCTTCTTCCTGTCTTCAGTCCTCCTGTCTCTCCTCCTCTCCTGAGTGAGTAGTTGTACAGTCTGATGGCCTATGTTAGATTTATTTGACCTGAAGTTGTCTAAAGAAGAAGGAGCTGGAACAGCTAAAGTTAATGAAAGAAGGAGTTCCTGAACATTTTGGCCTAAAACCCCCAAAGTACTAACACCCCCACTTTTTTATTACTGCTGTAAACTGGCTGGATTTTATGTGCATGTTGATCTCATGTCAGTGTTTTATTTAACTTTAAACCCTTTTATGTTCATATTCTGAAATTAAAAATTAAGTATGTAGAGTTTAACTTAGAAACTTGAGCTCCAAGAAGCTCGAGCGTGGTAAAGCTTGTGTCAAACATTTAAGACTCTGCAATGGGAAGATGAAATAAACAAGAGAATAAAAAAATATGAATAAAATCAAATAGATTAAAACTGCAGACAGCTCTTAAAGGGGCACAGCAGCATGGATTTTTAATGGGTGTAACTGCAAAAGGAGAAACAGGCAGATAATAAATAGGCAGAGATGTGAAACCACAAAGAGCTAGAATAATCTGTTTTCTATGTTTCAGAGGACGAGCGTGAGGAGAGCGAGGAGGGGGAGCAACTGAAAAAAGTCGGGGCCAAGAAGCAGAAGAAGCTGGAGGAGAAGCAGGCCAAGAAAGCCCAGAGAGAGGTGAGGCTCAGCTCAGGAGATCGACAACACGCCATCACGTGCTCTGGTTTATTTAGTCAAATACAGTAAATACAGCAACATACAGATCTCACTGTTACACCCTGAGTCACAGCCCTACAGGCCTCTGCTACCTAATTAGCTTAGCTCAAACACTGGAAGTCAATGGGTAGTGTTAGCCTGCCTCTGCCTACAGTCATTTTTCAGTGTAATCTTCTAATATCATCATATTTTCTTCCTCTACTCCCAAACAGAGGCTTGTTTTGTTTACCTCCTTCCACAGTGGTTTGTGCCACAGATGTGACGTTCACGAACGAGTTGGGTCTTTTGAACCGCTCTTTTAAGTGAACAATGAAAGTTGTGAGTGAGCCGCTCATTTTTGCTGGCAGTTTGCATTTGAGAATGGCTCGCAGATGAACCGCTAACTCACAACTGTGAATCAGTTCTCTTTGTTCACTGACAAGAGCTGCTCAAAAAGACTCGACTCATTTATGAACGTCTCATCTCTAGCCAAATCTACTGTGGAACAGGGCTGAACAATTAAATGGAAATTAGATTAAATCACAATATGGCTTGTTGCAATTTTCAAATCGCAGAAGGTTCAGTATTTTTATGTGTTGAACATTTTGGCATTGTGATGTAGTTTTTTTTACAATTTCATGCCTATTTTTAACCTCTATTCATACTCTTTTTCCCACTTTTACGTTTTTTTAATCCCGTTTTTACAACTTTATGCCTATTTTGCCCCCATTCATCTTTTTTGGCCACTGTCAGAACCATTTTTGGAATTTTTACATGATTTTAGAAATTTAATTTCAAATTTATTTCCCAATTTTGCTGCTGTAATCAATTTTCCTAAGCCACTTTTGGATTTTTTTGCCAATTTTTCCTCATTTTTTTGCAATTTTTTACCTATTTTGCACCTATTTATTAACCTTTTTCCGCTTTCATACCACTTTTACCCAGTTTTTACAATTTCATACCTATTTTGCTTCTGTTCTTCACTTCTCCACTTTTTCTAAAATCTTTTATCCTTAGATTAATTTAATGTCATATTGGTTTTACTATAAAAAGATCTACTGCTTATGTTTGTTTAAGAATACATAAGATGAGGAACATTAAAACAATTGTAGAGTAAAATTTTCTCAAATCGTTCAGCCCTAGTGTGGAAGTAGATCAACAAAACAAGCCTCTGTTTAGGATCAAGAAGATAACGTAACATAACACGGTAAATAACACTACTGTAGGCAGAGGCAGGCTAACACTACTCATTGACTCCCAGTGTTTGGGCTAAGCTAATTACCGGTGAGGGTGCTCTGCCCCTAATGGACTCAGGAGTGAGGTGAGACAAGACAACAAAATAAATGTTGGCGTATCCCTTTAAAATAATCCTGTAGATCAGCTTCAAACTCAGGAAGAAACAGGGATGGGCAACTTTGATAAACAAAAGGGGCTCGCACTTAATAAGGTTAATAATGTTTGATGGGCAAGAAATGAAAATAAAAAGTAGTCATAAAGTTTTACATCAATATTTATATATTAGCACAAATAAAAGTTAATATACATAGTTAAATGATGTTGAGAAGAATTCAGGCTAATTTTGCCAATATACACAGTTTTTAAGGCAATTTAACCATTTTTTAAATCAATGAAACTGAGTGTTTTCCCTTTTCTAAACACAGATTTATTACATTGTCATTTTCTTAGTGTGGTTTTGAGTGACTGAGATGTGGAGACAATTAAAATCTAATAAAATATCATTGTAGATTTTATGATTTTTTTTCTATTTGATGCTTGAGTTTTGTTAATTTTTACAATATTAACAATGTTGATTTTTGGAAATGACTGCCAGGCCGTATTTAGTGAAGTGGAGGGCCGGATGTGGTCCCCGGGTTACCAGTTGCCCACTCCTGTGTAAAACCACTTAAGCTAATTTTTTATGTATATATTTTGCCCAGGTCATACATTCTACCCACATAGCTCTGTTGTTTGTTAACATTACTCTCACTGCAGCCGTTAACAGCAGTGTAGCTTACCGTTAGCCTCAGCTCGTCCTCCTTAAAGGTACAGCGCTGCTCAGAGCCTCTTCAGCCTCCATGGTGGTGCAGCAGGTAGTGCAGGTGCCCTTCTGCTCTTCTTAAAGTTCTTTACTTTCTGTTGTGACTGCAGGCGGAGATGGAGGAGCGAGAGGAGCGGAGGAGGATGCAGGAGCTGCGTGATCAGGAGAGGCATCAGGAGGAGGAGAAGGAGCGGCTGCAGGAGCAGAAACAGGTCTGACAGGTCGCTCACCTCTAACGGCTTTAAAGACACGAGACGGTTTGTGTGATGGAACTCTGTGGTCCACGCAGGAGGAGGAGGAGCGCCAGGCCAAGGAGGAGCAGGACAGGCGGGAGGAGGAGGAGTACCTCAAGCTGAAGGCTTCGTTTGTGATCGAGGAGCAGGGGGAGGAGGAGCAGCTGACGGAGGACCAGGTCCAACCTCACACATGAGCTTCATAAATAATTATTTTTATTATTCCGACGTCGTTCACGGTCGTGTTTGTTCCCTCACAGTCACGGAACCTCCTGCAGGAGTTCATCCAGTACATCGAGGTGAGAGATCGTCCAGGAATCATTTATTAAAGTATTTTAACGACGACAAACACACAGCAGAGTCTTTATATTTGATTATAAGGTCAATGCTCAAAGTGGAATTTATTTGTCGTAAGGACATTTAGGATTCAGGAGGTCCAAGCTGGAACTATCAGGGTGTACCTAATAAAGTGGCCAGCTGCAATGTTTTATCTTTTTTTGTCAGGAGTGCAAATATGTAATGATTGAGATTTATATTTAATGGTTTATTGTGTTTATTATTTTATTTTTTCTGATATATTTATTGCTGTGTTAATTTTACTTTTAACTGATTTATATATTTGATTTATAGAATTATATTTATATATTTTATTTATAATATTATACATCTTTATGTATCTCTTTTATTCATAATACTTTTTAAAATATTTTTTAAAATGAATTTACTTTTCTACCCTTTCAGTGTGTGCTTCCAGATTCATAGATTTGTGTATTTTTATATTTTTTATGCCGGCACGTGTAGATGTAAAGTCAGTCATATGAGGAAGTTATCAATGTATTTGTTTTATTTATTTATTTATTTATTTATTTTACATCTCAGGTTGAGTTTGATGTACTTTATTTTTATGTTATTGTGTCCTTTCTTTATTTAAGTTGGTGTATTTTTGTTTTATTTATTCTCCATTGTTGCCTAAGTTTGATGTACTTAACATGTTTTTATTTTATTTTATCTTTTCCTTATTTAACTCATTTCTAGAAAAAAGCAGAAAAGCCCAAACAAAGCTTTAAAATGAAACGGTTCTGTCCCGTTATGTTGGGTTAAATCTTAAAAATCTTTCGTGTCCTCGTCCCTGCAGAGCAACAAGGTGGTCCTGCTGGAGGACTTGGCGTCTCACTTTGGGATGAGGACTCAGGACGCCATCAGCCGTCTGCAGGACCTGCTGGCCGACGGCTCGCTCACCGGTGCGTCACAAAGTCTCTTTTAAAGGATTTTAACAGTTTTAAGGGTTTTTTTTAACCAAAGATTATTTTAGGTTCGCCTGATTCTTTAGTTAAATGTGTTTTATTACAGTCGACTGTTAGGCTCCGCCCCCTCATGATCAGACTGTCAGGGTCAAAGGTCATCAGGGCTCATGAGGGTAGAATCTGAGGATTTGAAGGTCAGATAGTCAAGGTCACGGGGCCTCTGGGGAATAAAAAAAATCTCAGGAACACTTTTGGTGACCCTCCTAAAACGCTGATCTTCATCTAGGGCAGGGAAAAAATCGATAAGATTTAAAATCGAGTTGGCAAGTCAAATCGATTTTTTTTCTCCTGAAACTTGAGTTTTAACGATTTTTTAAAAAATTCAACCCGTTTATTGGAGAGGGGTCCAGCTGCAGACCTCCACTCTCAGCCAGCCAACGGCTGCTCCAGTGTGAATCAGAAGCCACCTCCAACGTGAGACGGACGTGAAGTAAATATAAATAATTATATAGCCCCCTTCACACCGCCGCGTTTGCGCCACCTCCAGTCATTTTAATGAGTGACAGCCGGCGGACGGGAAACAGTTTTAACCGCGGCGGTACGACAGAGAAGCGTTTGGTGCCCTCATGAGTGCGCACAGATTTTGTCATAGAAATCATATATGTGTAATATATAACGTATACGTATAAAATATGTATTATATACTTATGATATACGTATATAATGTCTGTGGACTTTGCCCTGCAGCACAGAAACTTTCTAGCGGCAGCCGCCTGGCAGCAGCCAATCACATCTGAGTAAGGAGAGAACCCGGAAATAGCAGACTTCACTGGTCAAAACTAACATTAAATGAGCTCTACCAAACTGCTCCACCTTCATATAAACATGATCAGGAGAAAAACTCGGTATGAGACAGCATTTCACTTCAGAGTGTTTGAGGAGGGAGTGTTGTGAAGGACTTTTGGGCTCTGCTGTGACATTCACCGAATCACCTCTCCGTCACTGCCGCCTCGGACTCTATTCTTGTTCCGGAGCGCAGCAGACGTTTTAAAAACGCTTTATATTTAATGGACTCATCCGGCAAGGAGGCTGTTTTTGGCGGTGTGAAGGGGTCTTAACTAATAAAACCTTGAATTGATGCTGCCTTTGTCCCTGTGTTACGGTTAAAACAGCAGAGACTGTAAACACAGAGGCTGTGATAGGACAAATAAAGCAACTGTGTCTCTAGGAAATGAAAACGCTCCAGATCATTCCACCAAACAGAGATTACGCATTTTTAACTTTGTGTTTTTTAATGTAACACAACTGACGAATCAAGTTATCATGGTAACCGAAAACGCTGACACCACTTCCTTCTCACATTGGAGGTGATCATGACGTCACTTCCTTCTGACGATGGAGGTGTAGAGTCTGCGAGCTGGTCGGCTGAGAGTGGAGGTCTGCAGCTGGACTGTCTTGGTTTATTCACATTCGCACTTTGAGCCACTTTTCTTATCACTTTGTACACTTGGACATTTTTTACAACAAGAGTTGAATTATCTAATAAGATTTTCTTTTTTTTTTTACAACAAGCGTGATAAAGAAGTGTATATTTTGGAAATAAATTTACAGTGAGTAGTTATATCATTTTAAATGGGGCGGGGTCAAATCAAATCATGAATCAAGTTTTTTTTTTTTTTTTTTTAATTGAAGATTTTTTGGGGGGGAATTGCCCAGCTCTACCTTCATCTTACATTTGGAGGTCAAAGTGAAATGCTTTGTCGTCCTATGTTACTTGTGAATTCATTATCTCAAGAAGAAAACATTTTTCCCAAAAGCTAACACCGATGTAAACTTGGAAGCAAGAATGAAATATTTTAGTTCTCAAGGTCATGGAGTCTACTGGTTTATATGTGTTTTATATGAGGAAAGTCCATTTTCACAAAGACTTCAGGGCTTTTAATCAAACTTTGCACTTGTGCCCACAACAACCTTGAACTAATGTGAAACTAGAAAAGCACTCTGAGAGCTCAGACCTCTGCCAGCACCACAGTCCTCTCCTATATTGTGATTTTCACCATAAATATTAGTCCTACCTTTATTTCATCTAAATATTTAGATTCCTTGTCCATGAAAACATACCATTAGCAACTAGATTCATAATGATATCTATTTTAGTTCAGTAGTTATTCACAAAAATCACATTTTTCATCATGGTGGATCCAGACGCTGATCCAGATCAACACCAAAATCAAATCAGTTCTTCCTTTTCCCTTGCTGAACATTTCCTGAAAATTTCATCCAAATCCATCCATAACTTTTTGAGTTATTTTGTTCACAGACAGACAAACTCTCCTGAAAACATAACCTCCTTTGCGGAGGTAATTATGTTCAGATCATAGTCGATTGTTCTTGTTTCACATGTGGAATGAAACAGTTCACGGAGACTTCAGGGCTTTATGTGATTTTGCACCAAAGCCCTGTCGTACTTTACATAATGTGAAAATAATTTCAAGGTCAGTAGGGCTGGGACGATACGCTTTTCTCCCAATTCGATTTTTTACGATTGTTTTATACTCTGATTTAATTTAAATTGCGACTCTACAATATTGCTGATTTTTGAAGTCTTTAGTTATCTTTTTTAACACCAGTGAAAAGGATGAACAATGATGATGCCTACAGACTATATCAGGAAAAATACACATCACATGTGAGTCTGTTTTTAGGATTTATTCTGCAGTATATTTTAACCAGCTGTTTATGCTCTCTCTTTAAAAGACTGGACTGACTTTAAAAGTGGATTATTAACACAGACTAACATGAAGCATTTACATTTGAAAAAAAAAAAACATTTTTTTTTTAAAATCTTCAAACACAAAATCCTGATGCTTAATGTGGATCACTTTTTTTCCCACCCCTAGTCATCGTCTAGTGGACATGCTTCAAGTGTGTTGAGTATTTTTTCACTAAAACTTCAGGGCTTAATCTAACTTTGCACTATTGCCCAAACTCTGCATTGATTTTTATGAATGAATTTCTTTCTGCAGGAGTGATCGACGACAGAGGGAAGTTCATCTCCATCACCCCCGACGAGCTGGACTCTGTGGCTCGGTTCATCAAACAGAGAGGACGGGTGTCCATCACAGAGCTCGCTCAGGCCAGCAACTCGCTGATCAACCTGCAGCCCGAGAGCCGCAGCAGCGCCTGACGGACGGACGGACGGACAGACGGACGGACGGAGACAAACCTGACGGACCTTTAAGGACGGGAGTCGACCATCTTCAGGATATTCTGATGTCATCACACAGGACTTCAGTCTTTCCATCATCAGTGTAAATATTTATTCTCCTGAAAACTGCACTTTCCCACGCTGTAAGCTGAGTGTGAACGCATCACAGAGATGTTTTAGACAGGAATAAAACCAGAGCCCAACATGACGTCTGATTGAGTTTGAAAACATGTTTTAAATAAATCAAATCTCTTATTTTAAAGATAAGAGACAGAAAGTCAATCTGGCTTTATTATTTTATCATTCCTCTTATTTTACCTCTTTCTTGATCCCTCATATGGACAAGATGGAAGGAATCATGGTTGCCATGTCTGCTGATTTTCAGTGACTTAGGGATTAGTTTTTGTAAAGTTGTTTGTTAACATTAGTGGTTGCAGGATTGTATGAAAAGTGCAGTTGTTAATTCGGGCTTGTTGTAAATTGTGCTGCAAAATGCGGTGATGGAAAATAAAACATGCTTCATGTGAATGTCCCTTTAAAGGAAAAGAAGGAAATAAGTTTATTACATTGGAAAAAAACAACTGGAGATCGCTTGTTTCTATAAACATGCTTTTTTCAGTCAAAACATCTGGCAACACTGATGACAAATCAAGTCTCTCATTAATATGAAGCATGAAGAAGAGAAACGTTGCCAGGTCTGCATATTATAAGCAAATTCAGGCTCCTTTTATTTTGAGAAGTTGCTTGCAAATATTGGCAGTTGAAGGTTGCATTTCTTGGCAGGTTTAACATGATATGAAAATTAAACTTTTAAATTAAAATTAAATCTTATTCTTAACTTTTTTTTTCTATTTTACATGTATATTAATTTTAAGTCACTGGTTGGTTAGGTCACCTGTCAGTGTGGGTGGGCCTCTGCACACAGACTCATCAGCGTTAACAATGGTTAAGGCTCTAATTCAGTCTTCCAAATATTCCACTTTGCATCTAATTTATTTCCCATTTAAAAAAAATGAGGCGCTCTTATGACAAAGAGGGCAAAAACAAGCAAAACAAAAAGTATTCTGAAAACGTAAAAAATATGTCACTGGTTGGGTTTAAGGTTTTTAAAAAGATCTGATGCAGTGAAAAAATACTAAATGAAAAAAATATTTTTAAATTATTTTAAGTAGATGTTATTTAGTTTAGTTATTTAAGTAGATGAAAAATTATAAAATAATAAAAATGGTGTTTTTTTTTACACTTTAATAAGGGACTGTTTAGAGACCTAAGGGTAAAAAGTGGTGTTTTTATTAATTTTAATTGCGTCAAAAACAATAGTGCATCATAATAGCTAAGTAATAAGACGTAACAAGTGAGGCTTCATGGATTAAACTTGTTCCTGCTGCTGTGGACCATCTGATTATGTCTTAGCACAGGCTTTTGATTAACCTTATTAACTTAACATTCTGAATAAAATAAAGAAAAATCTCCCTGAGTGAAACACAGCAGCAGCAGGTGCTAAAAATAAAATAAAAAAAACTTACCGGCTGTTTATATGAGGGCTGCAGTTCCCATGTTCGGCCACTAGAGGGTAGTAAATAATCACCTTTGGTATTTAGTCCAAACCTGTCAATGAATCAGTCTGTGTACAAGCTCAAAACACAACAAGAGTTACCAAGATACTTCAGAAAAGAGAAGGCCAATGCCATACTCTTCCTTTCCTCATTAGTTTAGTTTTGAGTTTCCTCATTATTCTGCTCATGGTGGGCTGTTGTGTTCTCTAAATTGAGTAGAATCATCCAATACGTCATTATATTTCCATGTTTAATATTTTTATTTTAAGTGATTTGTAGATTTGATATTATTACCAACCAACAAAATCCCTACATCAAGTCATTTGGTTTTTAAAGTCATGAAAACTCCAGCAAAGCTCACACAGGCCTCCTCTAACAGGGCCTATGTGGAGATAGAAATAGATACTATAGATGTATCACCATAGATAGGGGAACATGCTAACATCTACATTAACAGCTATAATGAGGATGAACTGGAATGAGGCTAAAGAAATGAAGAGAGTCAGTCGAGAATCAGCTCCTCGCGCTGTCCATGGTGCTGATCACACTCACCATGGACCTGGATCTGAGGCCTACGAGGGAGCCCGAGAGGCTGCGGGGTCGCTCTTCGGGCCTGATCTACATCACCACATGGTGAACCTGGGTCCGGACTGGATGGTTCTGTCCACATGTGATCAATCTCTGAGGAACAGATGAAAATAACCAGCTCGTGCATCAAAAACAGCCCCGTCTTCTGCCCTGATGTCCGAGAGCTGCTGCGCTGTCCGAGGTGCTGAACTCGTCCATTGGTCAGGCTCCCTTAAAATCTGTTCTATGGCTGACTGAAGCATGCTGGGTCAGGATCTGGACCGAGCTCCGACCTTTGGTGATGCCTGTTAGAGCTTCTTACTTCTTACTTCACAAAGCTGTGACGGTTTTCTGTCATTTTTGGAAAATCACAGGAGGAAACTAAAATGTGTTTTTGCCCCATCAAGAGTCCGTTTGGTCCGGTGACAGAAAGGCGAGAAGAGGTCTAAGATTAAAAGAACAATGATCAGGGGCTCTGCTCATCCACGGGGCATTACTGCTACTCTGAGATCAGGATGTAGAATTTATTTCGGCTTATTGTCATCAGTGTTGTGTGTAACGCGTTACAGTAACGTAACTACTTTTTGGGGGTAAAAAGTGAAGTAACGCACTACTACTAATAATGTGGTAACGAAAGGTAGTTCCTTTTCCAATGCAGCGCGACGTTACTTCACCCACAGACATTTCTGACACTGAAGCTGCCTCCTCAGCTGTAGACATGAGCAGGGTTGCCAAGTCCGCTCGTTATAAGCGTCTAAAGGCCGAGTCACGGCCGCGGGTTGTGTTTTTTTGGGATTGTTTCTAAACGTGAAGTTTCTGTCTGTGTGAATAAAGCAAAACACTGCCGTGGGCAGTTTGTCCACTTACTCTTTTCCTGGTTATCAAACACACTCACGCACACGGAGCATGCTCAAGAACCAAAGTTGCCAGGTCTGCTTATTATAAGCGACGTTTTTTTTTTTTTTGCACAGATGCTTGGCACTGTGATATTGAAATGTAATGTAGACGAAAATTAACACACTTTATGTAGATTTCTCTTTTTAAAAAGTAATATATCACATTAGGAAAGGAAATAGCTGGAGGTTGATTATTATGGGCTGTGATTTTATCGACCTGGTTGCTTATTTCAGAAGAAAAATGTGAAAACTCAGGCAGGAGCTCCTATTCTACAGGGTATGTGACATTTTTTAAAATAAAGAGCACAAAAGAAATAACTGTTATGTTCTCTGTAGTAGAACTCTTTGTAAGTCTTCACATTTAGAAACAGATATGGGGTTCTGTCCAAAGTCGAGCAACGTAAAAGTTACTTTTCATAGAGGGTAACTAAGTAAAGTAACGAGTTACTTTTTCCTGGAGGCTAGAGAAGATAAGAGAGGAGCTGAAGGGCAGTTCAGAGATGTTTTTTTTTTTTTTAAATGGCAACCTTTCCTGACATATTTCAACCCCCTACAGACTTCACCAACAGACTGAACAAGAACTAGCACTTTTTTTTATTACTCCTCCATTTTGTTATTTTTATTTTCCCTTTCCTCTTATTTATCCTCTTTGTTAAATTTTGTTTAATTTCATTAATTTATTATTTTTTTAAATGTATTTATTTTACTTTTTTTTGTAGAAGTATGGCTCCTACATGGTTCATGAGGGTCAGGGGTGTTGACCTGGGGAAAAAAATAGATAAAAACCAGTGAGGAGTGGGAATACCACTTTTCCTTTTTTATATTTTCTTCACTTTATTGGATCATTGATGTATTTCACAATATTAAGAAGAGTAAAATGTTTTTTTTTTTTGTAAATTTGTGCTCTTCAATAAAGAAATTAAAACAAAAGTAACGAGTTACTTCTTCAAGAAGTAACGAGGAACCACTGCTTTTTAAAAGTAACTTCCCCAACACTGATTGTCACGACTTCAAAAACACCAAATGACTTGGTATAGTGATTTTTGTTAGCTAACAGAAATCTACTAAATCACCTCCCTGAGCCTTTTCCTGCAGGACTTCTCAGCATCACCAAAAAGAAATCCTTACAACCAGAATTCAGAAAGAATGTCACAGTGAGATTCAAATGTAAAGTAGATGAAAAGAACACTTTATGTAGATTTCCCTTTTTAAAAAAGTAATAGGAATTAGGAAAAAATGTGGCTTGATTTCATCGATGTGGTTGCTTATTTCAGTCGGAAAATCTTGCAACACTGGAGGAAATAAGGTTTTCATGAAGAAACGAGAAGTGTCGCCAAAAGGAAGTGGACCACCAGCCAGTGTGAAACTCAACATGACGGCAAAATTAACTTTAACAGGAGAAATATTTACGATATCAGGGGAAGTTAAAGTCTTCAAAGATAAGCAGAATGTTTTAGTGACGTTTCCTGTGATGTTAAAAACCTTCCACCAGTAAAAAAGCAACACTTTAAATAAGAAAAAAACAAGTTAATTGTAAATAAATTTATTTGAAGCAGCAAAGAATCTTTGACACCGTGTTCTGTGGAAAAATGTTGGACATAAATTCATGTCAGATGTTCAAGTTTAAACTGTATGTGCTCGAGTAACAGTGAAGCAAACACTGTCACTGGTACTCCTATTGGACTGTTTTGGGTCAAATACTACGACTACTACACTTTAAATGTTTACTAGTACTACTAGTTCGCCTTATGTGCTGATAAGGGAGTAGGGGAAAATGCAGGGTTTGAGTTTATTAAGAGCACCTGTAAAAAAATATTTTATGTAATAGATAGGGCTGAACGATGTATCATTATATCTATATCTCGATATGTACATTCATATCTACAAATAAAACTACACTTCCCACTTTCTTTTGTACTGTTTTCATTTTTCTGACACATTCTTGGTTTGATATCGTATCCAAAACAAAATGAACTTTGTCCATATTGTTCAGCCTTTGCACACGAGTGGGCATTCCTAGAAAAGCAAAATCTCCTACCGGTGGTCAATTTTGTGTAACCAGTACTATTAATATTTACTCATAACATTCTTTAAGTCTACTAGTACTACTAGGAACACAAAACTGTCTACTAGACGGTGATTTTACTTTCTAATAAGATGAAGTGTGCCAAAATCCTCTACTAGTAAAAGTCTTCTTTACTGGTACTACAAATAAACTCAGAATATCTCACTAGTAGTACTGGTAGACGTTTTAAGCCTATTAGTAGTACTAGTAAATCCCAGAAAAATCCCTGTTTTAGTAATTCAAATGAAGTAGGAGGGATTAAACCAAATCCAGCTCCCTGATTGGTTGTTATATGATAGAAAGCCAATGGGAAGCCTGAATTTGCTTTGCCCCGCCCCCTTATTGTCATTCAAGGCTTACTATTAGTACTAGTGACCATTTGTTAGTCTACTAGTATTACTAGTAGGTTTAAAAAAGTCTGGGTTAAGTATGTTGACATCAATTTATGTCCAAATGGCTTTCCATGTATCTCAGTATTTGTACTAGTACACAGTTTTTTGTCTACTTGTACTACAAGGACAGCCAAATACTTTTCTTGTAGTACTTGTAGAACTAATTCAAATAAACTTTATTATGTTAAAACCAAAAATCCAGGGTTCTGATTGGTTTATTTGATCTGGCTTAAATATTTTCAAAAAGCCAATGAGAAGCCTGAATTTTCTTTCCCCACCCCCTTATTACCATATAAGGCAAACTAGCAGTACTAGAGAACATTCTGTAGTACTACTGCTTCAGTCGTAGAGTCTACTCAGCTCTGGTAATCTGAGTACTCGTAGAGCTGTCAGATGTCCGTGGTCTTCCTCTGATGGTTCTGTTCCTTTAAAGTCCGTCTCAGAGGTCCGATGTGGACTCTAGCGGTCTTGGTCTTGGTCCTTCTCCCTCTGCCTCCCTGTCCTGATCTCCCACGTTGAAGTGGCTCCTCTGTCCTAAAACATCAGACGACCCTTTAGACCCCTATTCAGATCACGCTCGTGACCTCTGACCTGCTTACGTACCTTTATGAGCACGCCTAAGGGGGCCAGGTGGTCTCTGAGGGCGTCACAGGCTCTGAGGAGGGGCAGCCTGTCCGGGTGAAGTCCTGGTTTCTCTGAGGAGCTGCTGGCCTCCTGACGGGTCAGCGCAAATGCCCGGACTTCGCTCCTGAACCGGGTCAGCTGCTCCACCACGGCCTCCACGCTGTGGCCGGCACCACCTGAGTCCTGAGCGGAGAAGAAGAAGAAGAGGAGGTCAGGAGACGGGAGGAGGTCCTCAGGTGATGTCATCAGTGACCTCTGACCTTCTGCTGCTCCAGGTCCACCCCAAACACGTCCAGGACGTCTTTGATGAAGCTGATCATGGCTGCGAAGACCGCCGGGCTGCGGACCGCCCCGTCAGACTGAACACAGACATGGACACAGTTATACTACATCAGTGAGAATCTTTATGAAACAAGACGGACAGAGGAGCAGAGGAACATCAGGGGGTCTCTGCACTGACCAGTCCAGGTCTGCAGCTGAGGACAGTTTGACTCTGAGGGTTAGCAACAGAGGATGGAGCGACGTTTGGTCTTAAAACTGATAACAGTCATTTCAACAGTTCAGCTCTACCTGTACTCAAAGTTGGAGAAAATGTTCGCAAATGTTGGTCAACTAGTGCATGAGTAGACTTTACTAGTGAAGCAAAAAGTGTCACTAATCCAACTAATAGATTGTTTTGGGTCTACCAGTCAGCATTATATGCTAATAAGGGGGCGGGGGAAAACAAATCCAGGCTTCCCATTGGCATTTTAAAATATTACAACCAATCAGGGAGCTGGATTTAGCTTTAACTCCTCCCATTACATTTTCATTGGGTCTACCAGTACTACAAGAGAATATCTTGGTACTACTAGTAGACTAAAAACAGTCTTCTCTCTCATTGCTAATGAGATATATGGAAAGCAATTTAGGCATAAAATTGATATCAATTGTACTTTGGCTCTACCACTACTCAAAGATGGAGTGCATGAACTCAATTTTGGTCAACTAGTACACAAGTAGACTTTACTAGTGAAGCAAAAACTGTCACTACTACTAGTCGACTTAAAAATGTTTATTAGTACTATTAGTAAGCCTTGGATGCTAATAAAGGGGGTTGGGAAAAGCAAATCCAGACTTCCCATTCCCTTCAAAAATATTACAACCAATCAGCGAGCTGGATTTGGTTATAATCCCTCTAAACCAAAACCCAACCAAAAACGAGTACATGTTCTCCAAATTTGAGTACTAGCAAAGTGCAGTTGATATGACAAATATCAATTTTATGCCCAAACAGCGCTCCATAGAGATATTTTAAGTTTACTAGTAAGGCTAGTACCATAAAATTACATACTAGGAGACTATTTTGTTTTAGTAGTAATACTAACAGACTTAAAAATGTTCACTTTAAAAACTTAGGGCTTTACTTATTGTACTTGTCACCCCAAATTGTCCAATAGTAGGAAATATGGCTTTACTAGAAAGGTCTACTTCTGAAGTGCCAAGAATCAATAAGAATGAAATAAAAAAAAATCACAAGTACTTAAAATAAACTCAAGACATCTCACTATTATGGCCCTTCTCCATTATCCCTACTCTTCTCTACTCTACTTGACTCTATTCGACTCTACCCGGCTCTACTCTACTCGCCTTGTGCTGCTTTTCCATTAGCCCCACACGGCGTTCAGTGTCGCTGTAAACAGAGAGCGGACTGCAGTGACGTCATTTTGAGGGCGACACAACAATCTGTCTTTTTGTCACAAAGCGAGTAAAAAAGGAAAGCAGAAGAAGGCTGCAGGTGGTAAGAAGAAATACCCCTTGAGAAGCACAGGAGAGTTTTGGAAGCTATACAACAGAATGAAGCCGAGGACGAGAGCAATCCAGCTGCAAAGAAAAGACGTATGGGGGTAAGCTAATGGTAGCTACCGCTAGCTTGCTAGGTCGTCGCGCTCATGACTCATCGATGACGACATCGTCTGACCAATCAGTAGCCGGCAGTCGGTGACGTCATCTTTTAGTATCGACTCAGCTCACTTGGAACCAGAGCAGAGTAGGTACTAAAACTAGCTTGTTTTAGGAGCCACCAGGCTAGTGGAAACACGCTGCTAATCGAGTAGAGCCGAGTAGAGTAGGGCCAAGGCGTGCTAGTGGAAAAGAGCCATTAGTACTAGTAAGCGTTTTTTTGGCTATTAGTAGTAATAGTAAAGCCAATAATAACACAATTATAACGCTACCTGTACTACCAGTATCAAGAAACCGTCCATGACAGTGTTGTGTTACAACTAGTACAAGTAGACTTACTTTTAATAGTAAAAAAGAAGCTTCAATAGTAGTTCTTACAACACAAATCGTCTACTAGGAGGAGATTTTGTTTTACTAGTGAGGTCTAATCACACACTAGTGGCCAAAAACCTTTATTTATAAAACAAAATTATTAAACAGTACTATTAGTACACTCCAACGATATCACCAGTAGTACTTCAAGACTTTTTCTAGACTACTAGTTAAACCAAAATATTCACTACTAGTACTGGTAGACCTAACTAAAATGAAGTAGGAGGGGTTATAACCAAATTCAGCTCACTGATTGGTTGTAATATTTTCAAAGGCCAATGGGAAGCCTGGATTTTCTTTACCCCGCCCCCTTATTAGCATATAGGACTTACTAATAGAACTAATGAGACTTTTAGCTTCACTATAAAGTTTACTGGTGCACTAGTTCACCAAAAGTCCTCAATGCAGCAGATACTGATCCATCATCAGGACCATCAGGGAGGCGTCTGATTGGCCAGTGTCAAAGGAACCTTCTTCCTGGAGGAGACGCTGTGGCCCCTTCAGAGCCCTGATCCCAACATTAAGGACTGAAGGATCTGAGGTTCGATCTCTGAGATGTTTGGGACCACCTGCCTGCAGAGGTCCTTCAAAACGCTAACAGCAGGTCACTTTCTCAGCCGAGTCTCAGGTCTTCACAGAGTTACCTTGGAGACCGGCTGGAGCTGGCGGTTCCCCTGATAGACCAGGTTCATCAGAGCGCCCACCGCCCTTGGTGTGTCGAAGTCGTCCGCCAGAGACTTCAGCACGCTGGACTTGGTCTCCGCCAACCTGGACAAACACAAGCAGTGAGACAGGTCCTGGAGGACGGGGTCAAACCGTAGAGCGAGGTCGGCACCTTTCCCACAGGACGGCCTCCTGTACGGGCGAGCACTGCAGCTGCCCCTTCATGTAGGCCCGGGCGTCGCTCATGAAGGTGGAGATGGTTCCCAGGGAGCTGCGTGCCTCGGCCATGCTGCCGTCGCTGTAGTCGATCGCTGCACGGACAAAACGGACCATCGTAAAAACGGTATTTTAAATAAATTATTAACGTGCTGTTTGTGTCTCTGACCTGATCTGTATTTGGTCAGAAGACAGAACATCCGGAACTCGTCAGCCGAGTAGGAACCAAGGAAATCCTGAGGCAGAGCGTCAAATTATTTCATTAATTATTGAGATAATAATTATTAATACTACTTCTTTTTTTTTTGTTTTCATTTTATGCAATGATGCAATTTTCTGCTTTTTATGTCACTTGTTATTTTATTTTATTTTTTGTCCCATGTAAAGCTCTTAGTATTACAAAGTCCTGTATGAAAAGTGCTATACAAATAATCACTAATTGATTGATAACAAGGAAGAGACGGGCAAAGCTTGCCCAAGGCTAATTAGCTTAGCCCAAACACTGGAAGTCAATGGGAAGTGTTAGCCTGCCTCTGCCTACAATCATGAGATAAACTACAATCTTCGACTATATCACATTATCTTTATTTCCTCCTAAACAGAGGCTTTGTTTTGTTGACCTACTTCCGTGGTGGTTTGTATGAGAGATGTGACGTTCAGGAACGAGTCGAGTCTTTTGAACAGCTCTTTTAACGATGAGAACCGATTTGCATTAGTTAGTGAGCCAATCTTAAATGTAAATTGTCTGCAAAAACAAATGGCTCACTCACAACTCTGAATCATTTGTCACCATTCTGTCAAAAAAGCTGTTCAAAAGACTCGACACGTTCATGAACGTCACATCTCTAGCGAAAACCACAGCTGAAGTAGGTCAACAAAAGAGAGCCTCTGTTTAGAAGAAGATTGTACAATAGTAGTGGAAGATAACGAAACATAACATAGTAAAAAAAAAAAGCTACAAAGGGTACACAGAATCATAGGATGGCTAACACTTTCCATTGACTTCCAGTGTTTGAGCTAAGCTAATTAGCACTGAGCATGCTCTGCCCGTCTCTCCCTTGTTACTGCAGCACAGTCTAAAGAATGGAGTCTATCTGCTTGTCATGGACTCTGGAGGGAGGCAAAACAAAAACAAAAAAATGTTGGCATGTCCCTTTAAGTGATGATGTTTTTACCTTGATGGTGATGTAGTTCTTTAAAGACTTGGACATCTTCTCCGCGCTGCCTTTGAGGTGTAAATGACCTGAAAAAACAGATAGACAGATGTAATCCTGCAGTGACAGTGGCTGATGTATCAGGTGAACAGATGAGGCCTGAGCTGAACACACACCTGAGTGCAGGAAGTAGTTGGCCCACTGGTCACACTGGTGATAGGCCTCGCTCTGAGCCACCTCGTTCTCGTGGTGAGGGAAGGCCAGGTCGATCCCCCCGGAGTGGATATCCAGCTGGCTGCCGAACATCGAGCTGAAAACAACAAACATACTGATGTCACATCACAGTTAAAATGTTCTTATTTAGTCTATACTCTGGAGAAGAGGCTGGAAGCTTCTTCCTGTAAGTCTCGGCCAAGCAGGCTAACTGGCTTCTTTTTATCTGAAGGCTGGAGTATGGACTCTCATGAGGAACTCACAGGCAGCTAAATGGAACAGAGCTAAAGGTGAGGCTACTGCTAAATCTGATTTAAGATGCCCATGTAAGGAGAAAAAGTGTCAAATAAAATTCTGAGTTCAGTCTGTAGGACCTAGTGTGAGATCTTCTGAAGGGTTCTGGGCTCAGACCAGAAGAGGAACCAACCATCTGAAGGAAACTCAGAGTAGAGGTTGACCACAGAAGACTCACTGGTATGAAGCACCATTTGAGAAAACAATTATGTTGGTGATATCCACCTCAGTTCAGCTTTACTACTTAAATTTTGGTCAACTAATGCACAAGTAGACTTTATAGTGAAGCAACAACTGTTAATAGTACTACTAGTAGACTTTTTTGGTCTACTGGTAAGACAAAAAGACTTAAAAAGTTTACTAGTACTAGTAGTCAGCTTTATATGCTAATAAGGGGCGGGGAAAAGTAAATCCACAAATCCAGGCTTCCCATTGGCTTTCAGAAATATTACAACCAATCAGGGGTCTGGTTTGTTATAATCCCTCCTATTTCATTCATATTAGGTCTATTAGTACTACTACTTCATCTTTTGGATTTACTTGTACTACTTGTAGACTTAAAACTGTCTACCAGTATTACCAGTGAGAGTTTACTAGTAGTACCCATAAACTTGAAAAAAGTCAAATCCTCAATAGTAGTCTAAGGTCTAACCACACACAAGGGGCCAAAAACTTTTACTAGTTTAATAATTTTCTTGTGAACCAGTACTACTAGTTTACTAGTTCTACTTATAAAACCAAAACATTCACAAGCAGTTCTCGTTGACTTAATGCAAACGCAATAGCAGGGATTATGACCAAATCCAGCGCCCTGATTGGCTGTAATATGTTTCAAAAGCCAATAGAGACCTGCATTCCCTTTTCCCCGCCCCCTTATTAGCATAAAAGGCTGACTAGTAGTAAATAATAGTAAACTATATTAAATTATATTTAAAGGTGCCTCTCATGGCTCAAGCTTACCTTACAAAAGTACAAGTAAAAAGTGAACTGCAGTAGACCCAAAACAGTGTACCAGTGGTACCAGTGACATTTATTGCTTCACTAGTTAAAGGAATATTTCACCCAAAGAATGATATGCCTTAATTTTCTACTCACCCTCATGCTGAGCAACACTCTGGAGCACTTTTTTGATGTCTCAAATGCAGCTGGAGGTCCGGGGGGATTTTCGCTGTGAACAAGCGTCCATCTAACAGGGGCATAGCGGACTGTTTAGGCTCAAAAAGGTCCATAAAGTGACCACAAAATTATGCCTATTTTCCTGCTCAGGATACTTGGATTACAGCTGTAATCCAAGTGTATGAAGGAAAATAGGCACATTTAATTGTGGAGTCATTTATGGACCTATTTTTTTGAGCCTGTTAGATGGACGCTTGTTCACAGCTTAAATCCTCTCGACCTCCAGCTGCATTTGAGACATCAAAAGTGCTCCAGAGTGCGTAGTGCAGGGGTGAGAAAAATTAAGGCATATCATTCTTTGGGTGTAATATTCCTTTAAGTCTACTTGACTACAATTGAGCACTTGTACCACAAGTACAGTAAGAAGGCGTCCTTTGGTAGGACTCTCCTACTAGGAGGTCCACCATGCATCCTCACTGAAGGCAAACACCAGTAGGGTCGCCCAGGAGATTCAAGTTCCCAGTATGAGTAGTCCAGTACTACAAAGGCCGGGTCAGGTCAGGTATGGGAGTATAAACCAGTCTGGGACGTCATCATGTCCAACTCTATACTCCCGCGTCAGAGTATAGCAAGACCAGAAGACCTGAAGACAACTTTGGTACACATGCTCAGATACTGTTGGTGCCGGACCACCTTGTCAGTGAACTCATGCTCCATAAGAGGCCAAGTCTGCGACTGATCTCAGGTGGACCGACAAATCACAAACAAGGATTCAAGGCCAGAGTCCGAGGCACCCTGAACACCTGGATTTAAAACCCAGGAGACCTGCAGCCCCAGCTATGGAGCCTACCCTCAAAATTTCAGTCTCTATAAGGGAAGTCCAGCCTGGCGAACCTGACCTTCGCCAAATGACACTCCAGTTTGCGGTCCCCGCCCCATAATCCAGCCCAAACCAGCCTGGGAACCCACGGGGTGGGACACCCCCCCTGCCTCACCCCACAACCAAGAAGAGTCAGAGCTGTTTGGTGGTCTCAGAAAGACTCAAAGTCCAAACCTAGCGATGGTGGAGCACTCGATGTGCCAGCCCGGTCTTCCTCTGCCCCACGGGGAGTCCCACCACGGCTCCTGAGGTTTGGACGGCTTCCACAGCGCAAAATCCCTCGAGTCCCGCTTGTTTGAGCTTCCTGGAGGAGAAAGTGTTTCACCTTATAAATGAAGCACTTCTGTTTGAGATTTATAACCACTAAATGTTTGTTTAAATCAAATCCTTCAACACTTCAGACCAGTCATCCCATCAGGGTTGCCAGGTCTGCTTATTATAAGCAACTTCGGGCTTCATTTTTGAAAAGCTGCTTCTAAATATTGGCAAAAACTTAAGAAATGTCTTTAAGATTTCTGCCAAAATTTGTCTTCTCTCACTGGTGACCTAATTAGATTCTGGAGGTCATTAGTCAAAGGTCAAAGTCCTGGAGCTCAAAAGTCAACTTTTGCATATGGAACATAACATATCCTGTCACGATAATCAATAAATCAGTTAACCGCACGATAAATAAAAACATCCTTGGTAAGTTTGCTGGCCTTGATTAACTGACACGTGCATTCATGTTTGTTTTCCTCCTCTCTTTCTACCAAACAGGCTGGATGAGAAGATGGCTCACTCTGTGCATCTTTCTCAACGCGGTGATGCGTTTGCTATATAGCGGATGCAACGGAGTGAGCATCTGTTAGTCATTCAGTCTATGAGGGGGTAGACAGGGGCCGCTCGTGCACACACGCAGAGCTAAAGTGAGTGTTGTGAGGAGTAATAAGGAACAAACACTGATGTGAATGATGGCACAAAAGCCACGGTTCTTAAGCAGACTGCCTCAGCCCCAGTGTGGGAATAATTTAGTTTTACACAGAATGAACAAGGTGTGAGCTCATGAACAACGACAGGGGATATGACGTATCATTTTGAAAGTAGTGGCAACGAAGAAGGGGAGGTTCAGCGGAGCTCTCGTCCTGACAGTCAGCACTTACTGAGGCGTTTGGACGGGAAAGTAAATATAAATAAAAGAGAGCAAACTGTTTTTTCAGTGTCATTTGCTACATTGCAAAACAAATGCAGCCCATCAATATGGGTGAAAAGTCAGCTTTGCGGGAAATGTTACAAATCTTTGACAGATGGTATGAATTGACTGGGAGAACTTACATGCCACAAACAATTCTGGAACTGTATAAACTCCATTTTGTGTATTGTTTTTATCGTTTTGTGTTTTTATTGGAGTTTGTTTTTTTCTTTATAGAGTCAGGGCTTAATTTTTTATTTTTATTTTTTTTAATGATTTTTATTTTCATGCAATTTTTCCCAAAAGAGAGTCCATTTCATTTCATTTGTTTTTGTTCTCTTTTTTAGTTTATTATATTGTGTGTTTACGTTATTTTATTTAAAAGCTCTTGACCCTGCAAATAGTTAAATACTCTTAAGAAATTAAAGTTTATTGCTTCGCGATGATGTACTTACTTTATTATGACATAAATTATAATTACATGAATTAAAAAAATGATGTTTCAAAATAATATTGACAATAATATCGTTCATCGGCAATAATTTCTTGGACAATTACTGTCCAGCAAAATTTGTTACCATAACAGGCTTAAACCTATCCTAAGGATTTTTGATGGTTTGTGTGCACAATATCTCCAAAGCCACTTTAAGGGACCTCCTGGGTCATGTGCAAATGCTCATGACTTGTCTCCTTACTGTGACAAAAATCTGCCGATGGAGAACCCGAGCTGGCAGATTTGGACCAGTACCACTGACTGACACTCACCAGGTTCTCCCTGAGAGTCCCCAGCTCCGGAGAACTTCCCGTACCGATCGCCGATGGACTGAATGTCAAAGAAGACGTCACCTGCAGCAGAGGGTGGACGTTAACACAGAGCAGCGGGGCAGAAACAAAAACATGGGTCACCACTAGAGCTGAACAATTAAATGCATATTAGATTAAATCACAATATTGCTTGTTGCAACTTTCAAGAAGAAGAAGAACTTTCAGAAGGTTCAATATTTTTAGTCCAAAATGTGTTGAACATTTTGGCATTGTGATGTAGTTTTTTGCAATTTCGTGCCTATTTTTTTTTTTTACCTGTATTCATACACTTTTTTCCCACTTTTGACCATTTTCACCCTTTTTAACCCAATTTTTACAACTTTATGCCTATTTTACCCCCAAATATCTTTTTTGGCCTCTGCAAGAATCATTTTTGGAATTTTTACATGGTTAATGAAATTCAATTACGAATTTAATTCCCAATTTTTCTGCCAGAATCAATTTTCCTAAGCCACTTTTGGATTTTTTTTTGCCACTTTTCCATTTTTTTTTTTTTTTTTTGCAATTTCATACCTATTTTGCACCTATTTATTAACCAATTTTTTACCTCTTTTCATACACTTTTTCCCACTTTTGGACCTTTTTTAACCCAGTTTTTACAACTTTGTGCCTATTTTGGTCCCATTCATCTTTTTTTGGCCACTATCAGAACCATTTTTCAATTTTAGATTTTTTTTGCCACTTTTGGATTTTTTTGCCAAATTTCCAATTTTTGCCATTTCATCCCTATTTTGCCCCTATTTATCAACCTTTTTTTGCTTTCATACCATTTTTACCCAGTTTTTACAATTTCATACCTATTTTGCACCTATTTATTAAACTCTTTTTTATCTCTCTTCATACACTTTTTTCCCATTTTTGGACAATTTTTACCATTTTTAACCCTGTTTTTACAACTTTATGCCTATTTTGCCCTCATTCTTCTTTTATTTTGGCCACTGTCAGAACCATTTTTAGAATTTTAACATGGTTTTTGAAATTTAATTTCAAATTTAATTCCCAATTTTGCTGACATAACCAATTTTCCTAAGTCACTTTTGGATTTCTTTTTGCCAATTTTTTCCCGATTTTTTTACAATTTCGTACCTATTTTGCTTCTGTTCTTCACTTCTCCACTTTTTCTCAAATCTTTTATCCTTAGATTAATTTAATGTCATATTGGTTTTACTATAAAAAAGATCTACTGCTTATGTTTGTTTAAGAATACAGAAGATGAGGAACATTAAAACAATTGCAGAGTAAATCACAATATTGGGGAAAAAAATTGTAATTAGATTATTTCTTAAATTGTTCAGCCCTAGACACCACCTTCAGTCACTCACCTTCCTGAGTGACGTAGGCGTGCCCGTTCTCTATGATCCGCTCAATGAAGGCGACGATGTGATGTACGTTCTCGGTCACTCTGAGGTAGACGGCAGGAGGAACCACCTCAGGAGAAGAACACGAGGACAGTTTAACCTCCGGAAGATCCCAGCATCTCCAGGAAAGACCCTGACCTGGAGCTTCTACTCACCTTCAGGGAGAGCATGTCCTTCTTAAACTCCTCCTCAAACATGGCGGAAATGACAGCAGGAGAGACGTTCTCCTAAAAACCAGTAGAAATTCAGTTCTCACCAACCAACTTCAAACAGCACAAAGACCGGACCGTTGACCTCACCTCCAAGCCCCTCTTGATGATCTTGTCATCGATGTCGGTGATGACCATAGCATGGATGACCGTGATCCCAAACAGCCTGGACAGGATCCTCTGGACGATGTCAAACCTGACGTAAGAGCTGGAGCACAAACAGACATACGAAGCTCGGTGTGATCTGGAGAACATGTGAAGTAGGGGTGGGCGTGTCGATCTTAATATCGATAGTATCAATACCAAGCTGAATATTGGTATCTGATCAGTACTAGCGTGATGAGATCGATACTGCAGTTTCTCTTATGCCGTCTTTACTTTTCTTTCCTCCGCTCCGACTACCGCTTCTAAACAGCACACCTCTCTCCCTCTATGTCAACATGTTACTGTTCCTGAACAAAAACCTATAAATCTGTTGTCAATATGGAAACAGAGCCAAAAGGACAACCCAAGAGAGGGCTTTGTGGGCAGAAAGCCAAAGGTTAAGGTTAACTGTAGTTTACACTTTATTTGTGCAATGGAAGGTATTTTTGTTGTGTTTTATCATAATCAGAATCGACAAAATTATTCAATGATCATCACATTTCATGTAAAAAGTATCAGTATCGTGATACTAGCCCTGTATTTACTTGGTATTGAATCGATACCTACATTCCCAGTATCGCCCACCCCTAATGTAAAGATCCACTATCACATATCAGAGGGTTTGTTTACCATGCATGTCCCAGGTGGGCGTGGTCGTACACGGTGGGTCCACAGCTGTACCTGCAGGAGAGCACGTGACAGGAACATTATTACCCAGGTGTGATCAGGTGAATCAGAGGTCCTGCACTGATCCGTACCAGGTCGCGACCCCCTCTCTGGGCAGGACCAGGGGCTCCTTCTGCTTGGTCAGGCTGTTGTAGACCTTCAGCCCGGTGTCGGACCCCGCAGGTCTGGTCCACCTCCCCCCTGCAGAAGATCCATGACACCTGCGGGGAGCAGACCGAGCAGCTCGGAGGACTTTGGACCAGACTGCATAAGTCCACATCCTGAGGAGACCTTGTCTGACTGAGACCGTCAGCTCTCACGGACCCACATTTCTCACAGAATAAATCCGAGTTATGAAAGTTAAAGATCAATGATCATAAACACGACCTGCTGATCATGTTCTTCATGTTCTTCCTTCCTCTGTTTTTATTCTTCTTCTTCTGAAAACCGACAGCAGCGCGACAACGACGCTGCGCCTCCTTCTGGTGGACTTCGGCAGCGCTCGGTAATCTCCGTCAACAATCGGCAGTCTTCGTCGGTGGCCGTCGGTGGAGACTAAAAATAAACGTGTACAATAAAAAGAGGAAATACCCTGGCAGTATTGATTATAAAATAATTTTTCACTTCCAGGATTCAGTGAGTAACATTTTGACTATTTATTACCTTTGCTGTTGATAAAATAAAAAAGAAATAAAATGTTATAAAATGTATTTAGTTTATACTTATTACATTTTTGTCTCAGTTGAATTTGAATCTAATACTACAGAGCCACCCAAAGAGTTTTGCACAAAAAAATGACAAAGAAAGTATATATCAAAGTAAAAATTGATACAATTATTAATAAAAACAGTACAATACAAAATAACAAATAAATAAAACTGATTTATTATAAAACATGAATCCATTTTTTTTATAAATAATTCTTATTCTCAATTATTCACAAAACAAACAAACAAAAACAAGATGGAAATTATAGCATGAAGCCTGCAGGACAGTTTAATCTAATAACAGTCTGCTTGTTTTTTTTTGTTTGTTTTGTTTTGTTTTTTTTTGTCCTTTTCTTTTGACGTTGACCCATCAGCTCCATGTTCATTAGTTCATCTTCCTTGTTAGTTTGTAAATCTTTAAATGAATTCACACCTCTTTTAATCTCTGATATTGAAACACCCTGTGGAGATCAACAGCTGCTCCTCAAAGTTCAGTTGAAAAACTGGAGGTGATGTGTGGCCTTTGTCATCATGTTTTTATTTATTATTATAAATAGAATTATATCGAAAATATAATAAAAAAACATGCATTTATATAATCCCTGATTTCTTTCCCATAAATACCACATTTAATCTCAGAATTTCTCTTTTTCCTCTTGTTTTTACTTTTTGTATTTATTTATTTATTTTTGTTTGTTTGTTTTTTTTACCTCTAACTATTAAACACACCCTCGGAATATTTTAAGACACATTTATATTCTCATATGTTATTTATCCACGATCTTTTTCATCATCAAGAGTTTCTGAAAATCGTAACAATGTGGCCCTCAGGCTGGGAAAAATGGTTTATAATAATAATGAATATGTGACATACAATCATAACAATGGTAATAAAATAAAACAACTATATACTGTTTGTACTATATTGTATGAAAAAAATATAAAAAATATGTATATGTATGTGTATATGGACATGACACATAGTTGGCCATTTTATTAGGAACACTCCATTCCCATTATCATTATAGCTGTTCATGTAGATGATCTCCATGATGATTAGCATGATCTCCATATCCATGATTGATACATCTTCAGTATCTATTTTTTATTACCACATAGTCATGAGGACCCTCTGAAAATGGGATGTCACATCTCAAGAGGCCTTTAATACATTTACATTTAACGGAGACAAATATGGTTGGGATGACCTTGTGGTCTGGGCACCCATGAGTTCATCACTACCATAAATTCTTATTTTCAGTCAGAATATCTATATCTATATATATATATATATATTTCCTGACCTACTAGGAGGAAAATAGCGTGGGATTGGCCTGCTGACGGGTTTGTTATTCTAGACCCCCCTTAACCAACAGAAACACACTGACACCAGTGTAAACAGCTTTTCAGCTTTGAGAGAACCCTTATCTGATCCTAAAAGACCGCAAATTAGCCATTCTGCTCCGAAAAGTCCAGGCCCAGCACATTTTTACAGCCGGCACAGGTCGTCTAACTATTTACCCCCCCTCCCCTGCCCTTTGGTATGAGTGTGAGTATGGATCAGTGGCGATTGCTCTAAGACTGCAAGGGAAGCTCAGTTTCCCCTAAAATGTCCCCTAAAAAAGTGTTGATATGTCCTGCTGTGTGTACATTTCATTGACTAAATATGAGCTAGAATACCTTCATCTTTTGTTCAGAATCAGCTGCTTATCACAGGTAATTGTAACGACTTCCTTCTCATTCATCCCCGCAGCGTCTCAGCGCTTTAACACAGTCGGACGCTGAGCGTCTTCTGACTTCGATGGGGAAGCGTAGAGTGGGTTGTTCCACTGTGGAAACTGGACGGTCACTGGATAAACGCTGGGCTTTGTCCCGCCCATCGGACGCTCAGCGTCTCTGGGGGTCTGTGAGGCAGTGGGCTGGCCTGGACGCTCTGCTTCTGCATGATGATTGGATGATCTGTCTGAGGCCGAATCCTTTTTTGATTGACAGTGAAATGAGCCAATCAGCAATCTTGAAGTATAACCCTCCACCGGAGCATCTCCTAAGTTTTACATTCAGTTGTTCTGGACTGATCCGGAGGCTTTATCGATCACCAGCGACTTTACCTGTCTTAAAAACGACTCGCGTTGTGTTTGAAGATTCTCTCCTGTCACTTTTTCTTTTCACCAACGAGCAGCTGCAGCTGCGGAGCTTCTCTCCCTGTCACTCACACTCACAGCCTGTCAAACAGTAGTCTCACGTAGCAGCTCCAGCTGCTAGCAGGCTGCGCATCACGGCAGATAGTATGAATGTTGTCGACCAGATTTTGGTGAGGCCATTTGATAGTCTTCCTTACGAAGAGAAAATTAGAGTTAAACAGCAGGGCAGATCAACTCCTAAGATTGATTTAGTTCAAAAGGTGGGGAAAAGTATCAGGTCTTTTCAGCATTCCTGGTATGACAAGGTGAGCTGGCTCACTGGAAGTGCTGTCACAAATAAAATGTGTTGTCTGGTCAAAACCTAGTTTGGGGAAATAAAATCCCTGGAAAAGACACCTAGTTGGTACAACAGGGTCACAGATCATTTACATCAATAAACAAATTTATGATGTAAGCCGAGAAAAAAAATGAGCTTCCCCTCCTTGACTGACCAGCAGCCGCCACTGGTCTGGATGGTTGTCTGTCTCTCTATGTGGCCCTGCGATCGACCGGCGACCGGTTCAGGGTGTACTCCGCCTCTCGCCCGACGATAGCTGGGATAGCCTCCAGCCCCCGCAACCCTGAAAGGGATAGCCAGGTATAGAAAATGAATGAATGGAATTAGCCTGCATCTCCAAAAACGTCTCAAGAAAGAAAACAGTAAAAACTATGACTTTGTAGCTCATCTAAGACTGAAATAACCATGTCTAAAACAAATAATAAAAAATGAGTCAATAAACTTTGTCAAGTACAAAAACTTCTGACATTTTTCAATATCATTTAATCAATGAACTTTTATTTACCAAAATATCTTATTACATAATAGTTTTTGTAATATTGTTACTTTTAATAATAATACTGACATAGAGAAATAATAGCATTATTCTACATGTCACTATAAAAATTCTTAGATATGTATTACTGTATATGACAGCAAATAAAAGGTTAGCAAATATAAATAAATCTTTATTCTTATAGATGTAGAACATCTTGTATTCACACGATATAAAACTACCCTATAGATAAGGGAAACGTTTTTTTTTTTTTTTTTTTTTTTTTTTTAAAGAGAGAGCGAGACAAAGAAAACATGTTTCTGATTGATGTGATGTTTTGGCCTACCATTCTGTTGCTCAGAAAAATTTTGGCCCAAGGCCAAACTTACCTTCCGACCGCTGCTATAGGTTATCAGCTTCACACAGAAGTACTTTCTTTTCATGTCCAGCATACTTTTATTCCCATCAAGTAGACCATCACAGCTCTCGATCACATGGAGAATAAAGGAACAATTCTGAAATCCCCACCAGATGCCCTGCTGAAGTTGAAGAAAAGCTCCAAGTGATTTTGTCTGAAGCGATAGCTGCAGATGTATCACTGGTTTTGTTGCTGCTCCAGGATCAATGTTAGTGTGTCAAGTTAATGGTGAATCCCATGCAGACAAGTGCCTTCAAAAAGACAATGCATCTTAAATACACTATATTTCCAAAAGTATTCGCTCACCTGACTTGACTCACATTAGTGCCATCCCATTCCTAATCCATAGGGTTCAATCTGACGAGGGTCCACCCTTTGCAGCTATAACAGCTTCAACTCTTCTGGGAAGGCTGTCCACAAGGTTTAGGAGTGTTTATGGGAATTTTTGACCATTCTTCCAGAAGAGCATTTGTGAGCTCACACACTGATGTTGGACCAGAAGGCCTGGCTCTCAGTCTCTGCTCTAATTCATCCCAAAGGTGTTCTGTGGGGTTGAGGTCAGGACTCTGTGCAGGCCAGTCAAGTTGATCCACCCCAGACTCTGTCCTCCATGTCTTTATGGACCTGCTTTGTGCTCTGGTGCACAGTCATGTTGGAAGAGGAAGGGGCCAGCTCCAAACTGTTCCCACAAAGTTGGAGCATGGAATTGTCCAAAATGTCTTGGTGTGCTGAAGCATTCAGGTTCCTTTGACTCCAGAGAACGCGTCTCCACTGCTCTAGAGTCCAGTGGCGGCGTGCTTTACACCACTGCATCCACACTTTGCATTGCACTTGGTGATGTGAGGTTTGGATGCAGCTGCTCGGCCATGGAAACCCATCCATGAAGCTCTCTGCACTGTTCTTGAGCTAATCTGAAGGCCACATGAAGTTTGGAGGTCTGTAGAGATTGACTCTGCAGAAAGTTGGCGACCTCTTCTCACTATGCGCCTCAGCATCCGCTGACCCCGCTCCGTCAGTTTACCTGGCCTCTTAGGCATGCCCGGAGTGGCTCATCAGGAGGACCAGGACGATTCCCGGTGGGTCGGCCTGACGTTTGGGCTGCGAGGGCCAGTGTTAATCTACATTTTTTAATGTTATTATAATTTTTTGGTCTGGTGTTCATTCCTGGTCCTGAGTGAGAGTATAACTTACATGCTGTTACCGCTGTCCCTGTGGGCCGTCTCCATCGGCACTTTTTTTTTTTTTTTTTTTCAGAGGCATGTCCTACTCCATATGAAAAATGTCCTGAGATAATTGATGCTTGATAATTCAGCACTACAATAATGAAATTGACTTGAATTGATCAGAAGGCTGACTATTGACTATTTTTATAAATGTGATTTAATATTTATCGTTCGTTCCATCCATGTTTAACATGCTCCAGGATCATAAATATTAGTGTTAATGTTACATCTATGCATGTATCTATGCATATATGTGTATCCATATATGTGTATCCATAATATGAAGAGCTTAATGAGCTTAATGCTCTATTGTAAAGTGTCTTGAGATAACAGTTGTTATGAATTGGTGCTATACAAATAAAGATTGATTGATAGATTGAACATGTGTTGAATGACAATAAAACTCCTTGAATCCTTGAATCCTTCATGTCAGAGGCACACACACGGGAAAGTGGTGAGGAAGGGGTTGCTGCTGTTGCTGCTGTCAGTGTTGAAGAAACAGGTGAGCTGCTGTAACAGAGTGTGAACAAGCATCAGTTCTAATATAACCACTTTCTGTGCCCAAATGATCGTAGTGACCCTTTTTATCATCTAAAGTAAGATGGTAAACAACTGAAAATGAATAAGATGAATGTTAGATGCAATAGAGCTGCATATTTTGCCAGTAAAAAAAGTTATTGTTTAGCATTCTTGGCTTTAGAAAACAGCGCTCTTACCATGTAAAGTTATAATTATATTATTTTAACACAATAGGTCATTATATAAAGTGGGCCGGTCTGAGACATGAAATTCCAGGGCTGGAAATGGGTCTCAGACCAGCCAAAGTTTTACTTCAGGACTCCTGAACGACCATCTGTGCTCTCCACCAGGCCTTGGCTGGCCCCAGCTCTTTCCATGAGGGGGAGCCCATGTGGAGTCAATTAAACTGGACTCACATCTACTCACAGAGCTGGATCCTTGGAACGCCTAAAAATGATGAAACAGCTGTTCACACTCATTTTTCTCTTTCTATTTTGTTTTAGCACCAGTGCTTTGTTACAATTCAATTTTGAACATACGCAAAAACATTTAAAAATAAAAGGGTAAATTACATACAGAACATAAACAACAGGACATAGAAAATAAATTGAAAAAAAAATAAAATATGTTCCAGTGGTTAAATAAGTAATTAAGTCAAATTAAAGATATTGAAATGGGAACATTGTGTCAAAGTTTTCATGGCTTTCAGATTTTTAGCAGAGGCTTTAGAATGAAATTACAAATCTAATTCTTTCTTAAAACATAAAAGACAGGTTTGGTTGGAGAATTTACATTTATGGACATAGTATTTTGCAAGAACTAGTAATATTTTTCAGAAAAATCTTTTTCAGTTAAGGTGTCATTGTTTAAAAATCCAAAGAGCATATTTTGTAAGCGATGTAAGAGAGGTTGCAAGAAACACATTTGAAGTTCAGCTCAGTTTTATATTTAGCAAAAAAGGATCTAACAGGGTAACATCCATGAGTGATTTTAAATGATACTTCCTCTTTCTAAATGGTTATTTCATCTTGAGGTGTCTTGCATCACTTAATCCCAGCGAAAGAAAGAAATAGCCCCCTTCTGCCAACTCTCGCCGATGTACCAAACACACAAGCCAACTTAAAACAGTAAATATTAGATTAGAAAGTGAATTGAATGTTTTTCTTCCTCATCTTAACAGTTATTTTCTCTTTTCTTTCCTGCTTCTTCCTGATCTTGTTCCATCTCTCCTTCACATCTTACATCGCATAATCATAATCACATATTCTAGATGTTTACATTACATATTAAAGGTAACTTACAAACAAAAATGTGTTTTTGAATGAGATAAATTATTATTAAATTGATCCAACTTACAGCATCATTCTGACAGAATATTTTGTTGGTTTGGGAAATGAAGTCAAACAAGTTTATTTTACACTCATACATGTACCTGACTTCTTTATTCTGAATAATGTTGATGAATAATTTCTTTTATCATTGTTGTTTTTTAATACAGTTATTAATTTATGTGCAGGGACAAATAAAATATATATTTACATTTATTATTATTGTTGTTGTTATATTATTATTATTAATTTCATTATAAATAATTGTTATTTTCTTTTTAAATTTATTCATTTTTGTTTTTAATAACAATCCCTTTGCAGGGTCAAATAGAACACTTAAAATAATCTTTAAAACATACATCTATAATATTCTTTATTACCTTCTTTTTTATTATAATTGTTGTTATTATTATTTCAACATCCTTCTTCTTATTTTATCATTATTTTATTTTTTGTTTTTGTTGTTTGTTTATTTTTTGTTTTTGTGTACATTTCTGCAAAGAGCCAAGTAAAACCATAACATAGACTTTTAAAAGCCCTCTTTTTAGTTAATATTATTATTCTTATTATTATAACATTATCATTATTATTATTATTATTATTATTATTATTATTATTATTATTATTATAACATTATTATTATTTTTATTATTAGTAGTATTATTAGAATATTAGTGGTAGTTTTAGTAGTAGTACTACTACTAATAATAGTAGTAGTACTAAGTAGTATGTTTTGATTATTATGCTTTGTTTTGATGTAATTATTAATTCCTGTGCAGAGGCAAATTAAAACATAATTTTAAATATATTATTATTGTTATTATTATTTCATTTCGTTTTGTTTTGTATTTTCTTATTATTGTTATAAATCCCTGTGCAGAGCTAAATAAATAATTTAAAAAACATTTTTAACATGTTTTTCTTCTTGTTCTTAAATTACTATTATTGTTAATTATGTTGTTTGGATTATTTTTTTTATTATTTTTATAAATTCACAGTTTCACAGAGAGGTTTCAAGTTTTTATGAGTCTATGTTTTATTCAGCAGGGCATATTCGGCAAAAAAAAAAAAAAAATCTGAACAAATAGGTGAGGTCATGACCTCGACTATTTGAGGCAGAGGAGTCAGGATCAAATAACACATTCACTAATGGATTTCTTGAGTAAAAATAGAAATAGTGAAAAGACAAAAATCTCAAACTCTATAAAATCATGCAAGAAATCAAGATACAAGAAGATAATACTAAAGAAAATGGAAAAACAAATTATCAGTAACAAGTACAGATGATGACTGGAAAGAAAAGAATCTTTAAGACAACACAAACTAAGTTTTGGAAAGATTTGCTTGGAAAGTAAACATGAAGATCTTTTTAACAAAGAAAACATCAAAATACAGCTGCCCAACAGGAAGTGCAGAAGGAAGTGTACGGAACCAGAAGTTAACCACATACACAATTTCTACTCATGTCCTGTTTTGAAAAGATTCTGGAGGTAGTTCAAGTAAAAATAAAAAATACTTTCAGTTTAAGAAACCCTATACACCCAATCAATATCATATTGGGCCTTATCCCATTAGAAGTTCAGAGAGGGGGAGATAAATATTTATGCAACATACTGCGCACTGCTGCGTTGAAGCAAATCAAACGTAACTGTTAAAGATGTAAATCCACCATCTGTTAATTAAATGAGGATCAGTTTAATATGAACTGGAGTAAATGGGTCTCACACACATGAGTAAGAGGGAAAAGTATAGGAGAGTACCCCCCAACCCTGTCTTTCCTCTCTTAGCTTCTCTTTACCTTTATAATTTATTTTTTATTTTTTCTGTACTTTCTTCCTACTTTTGTTTGCATTATTTTTGCCACTGTGGGTACTTTTTCTTTTTTTGGCTTTACTTATGTCTTTTATTGGGGCATTGAAATATATAAATATATATATAAAATAAAATAAAATAAAAAGTTACAGGATTAAACGAAACAAGTTAAAAAGAACCTGTAACCATGAATAAAATGAACTCTGAAATGTAATCTTAAGGCCTGCAGTAAAGTATTAAATGCAATGAATATGTTCTACAAATGTGTAAATGGGTGATTCTCCAACGATCAAAGAATTTGTGTCCCAGGCAGAAATAACAAAAAACAAAACACGATTGTCATTTTTTATTTATGCTACACTTACTTGTAGCATAATCTCCCTCATAAGATTAAAATAATTCTGATCTAACAGGAACTTTATTGACCAATGACACAAAAGTCCTTATTTTAATGAAATATATCATTAGCTTGTAAGACATATTATTATTTTATTTATTTTTTATAAGAAGAACACTTGTCTCTAGAGTTCACTGTCATTTCCATCACACACCACAAAATATAACATCAGAGATTTTTGTTTTTTTATAATCTGTGTACTTCAACCACATCATTAGCCATGTGACAGGAGAGCTGATGGCTGTAGAGCAGTTTGAGCTTCATGGAAGCAACAGAAAAAGGCAGAAAACAAGGTGAAGTTTTATTTCCAAACAGCTTGTGTTTCCTTTGAATGTACAAATAATGAAAAAAAAAATCAGCTTATATTGTGTATTTTGGATTTATTTTCTGCTAACTGTAAAACAGAGATTAGCATGCTAACATGTCACAAGATTTTTTTAACAATGCGAAACATTGTCATTTCCACAACAGTCATCTCCATCACTTTATTTATTGTGATGGAAAAGACATGTTGTGATAGAAATGACAATATTAGGGCCATAAATGCATTTATCACTTAAAATGTTTTGTATTAAACTATGCAGAACATTTCATACTCGATTTCATACTTTATAAATACACAAACTACAAGAGTAGAATAGAAATTTAAATGTGAAGCCATTTGTTTTTAGATGTCCTGCAAGACCACAGCAGAGAGATCTCAAGCATATAGAGAAAGGCTAAAATCAGATCTGCAACAAAACAAAATGAACAAAATGAAATTTTAAAATTAATATCACTTGATGTAAAAACAATAAAAGTGACTGATGTTCAACAATCATCTGTGTCACATCATTTCCAACACATGCTGTCTTTTCCACCACACAGTCATGTCCATCAGAATATATTTTTACACAAATTCATACCAATAACAGCCATATAATGATGTTTGGGAGTTTTGAAAACTATGCATTAATGATTACAATTAATGACTAGGATTGGAAAACTCATGTAAAAACTCAAAGGACTTCAGTAAGTCATAAAAAGTCATTTGCCATCTAGATGATGAGAAAATATTATCTATTTAATACTTAAAATAAGTACAGTTACAAATATGGGTACATCTATTGATGACATTTAATCAAATATTTGAAAAGATGGATAATGTAAGAAGTTTTTTTGAAAAAACATTATTTTGTGGTGTGATGATGTTTTCCTCTGAATGCTGGACTAAAACAACAAAAAATATATAATATTTATTTAGTTTTATTACAACCACCATCAGTTAAAGGAGACATATCATGCTGATGCATGATTTAATACTTACATATAATAGAATAAATTTGAAAACAAGACCTTACACCCCCTTAATTTTCAAAAAATGAGATATTGTATTTTTTCTGATATCCTAGAACGAGATTTGATGCCTCTGAAAATAGGTCATTGCGAGATGTCCGCGAGATTTAAATCGTCATGACGACACGAGGTACCTTTCTTTTTATTGGAGTAATCTGATGAAACACGTCCTCCTCTGTGATGTCCGTTAGCCACAAAACCGTCACCGAGGAACACATCCACCAGCAGCAGTATATAGCTCCCTAGCTCACTCTCACTCATTACCAGCTCTGACCTGTAGGGGGACTCAATACGCGGTCGCTGCTTTGAACCTGCTGGAAAATACAGTAGAGGAAGAAGGACAGGCTGGCTCTACCCCCGATAGAACTGACCAATCAGAGCACAAAGGGCTGTGACGTTGTGAGGTAACTTTAGGTCAGTCTGAGATCCGAGTGTTTCAATGAGAGCTTGATAATGGCCTAAAATGAGGATTTTGAGAACGCTATTGTGGGGCAATGAAGGAACTAAATGACTTGTACTGAGGGCAGAAATGCTTTACAGGCATCCTAGTCTGGCATAGTGAAAAGGACAAACAAATATGATATGTCTCCTTTAATGTTTGTATATATTGTGGTGAAGTAGAACAAATTAAAATATTTCTAAAAATATGTATTGGATTTTATGAAAGATTTCACAACCAAATTTGACTGGAGTTGGAGAATTACCCAAATATGAAAAATGTGTAAGGAGGTCCACACTCCAAAAAAATAGCTCCCTTGAAACCTTTTAAGCTCTATTACACTGTGCTGCTGACTACTTAGTATGTCATATGTATGTGTACAGTGAATGTAGGGGGTTGTGTATTTGTATGCATGCAGAAATGTTACATGTGTTGGTTTATGAATATAGGTATGCAAATAAGAAAATAAGAAAATGGACAGCTTCAGTAGGCATGTGGCCATGTTAAACAAAGATGGACATTGGACCATTCAGCAAATAACAAAGGTCTAATGAATTTTCTCTCACACAATGAGAGTCATCAAGCCTGGATTATGTTTCATTCTATGTAAAAAAAAAAAAAAAAAGTAGAAAGTTTTTCGTTTTTAAGTCTATACCACTGACTTCATCCTGCGAGATTACAGTTTGAAACAAAAGTGCTCCAAGGTGATGTCACTGTGAGAAAAAAGTCTCTGGATCTGAGTTCTCTAAGACAAAGTTGGCAGCAAATCAACTTTAGAGCCTGAAAGTGCAAGTCAATAACGCAGGTATGAAGATTTTAAATGAAAATTATAATAAGAGATAAGATAAGAATGCAGTCATTTGCAGACAAACAGTGTTTACGGTGTATGCATTATATATATATTAAAACAATAACACATGTATTCATATTTTTCAGACTATTGTGTTTGACCTCTGCATTGAATCACGTTTGGATTGAAGCTGTAGGCTGAAATTTTGTCAGTGTTTCATTTCAGTGAAATGAAGAAACAGCCCTTTTTCTTCCATATGTAACTTTAACTGATTTTAGACTGTCGACAGAGGGATGATCAGCCTTCAGCAGTTGGATCATTTTACTTTTGTCTGATTTAGCATTGATCAAATTGTGTTCACTCAAAATGTGGTCTTTTTTATGTGCTGTAATAATTGTGTTTTGCTGATTAGATGTCTGATGAGTGTTGAGCATCTTAAGCAGAGTCTGAAAACATAACATGGTGTGAAGAAAAGATAGTAACTGATGTTTGGGGTCACACTGAGTACATCTTAAGTTTTGGGTGCAGTGACATATGTATTGAGTACGAGCGGCAGATCATAAAACAACAGTTCTTCCTGTTTCCTGTTTTGCTGTACCAATTACATTCAACAAATAGAGGGGGGGGCTAACCCTATAGACCAGTCCAACAACCTTCTACTGCAGCATGAAGTCAGTGACAGTGAGTGCAGCAGCAGGCTGCTCGAAGCAGGAGGTGATGTTTGTTAGCCCTCAATACCAACACGAGGCCACGTTATATTAATGTTCAGCTAAGAAATGAAAACTAGAAGTATTCTAATGAATTGTTGCATTATTTGCTCCTTCAGCAAAACACTTTGAGCACTTTTATTTGGAAATGTTTTATTTTGCTTAATGTTCTAGTTTGAATTTGTAAATGTCATTCAGTGAAGCACTTTAAACGCTGTTTTTCTTTTAATAAATAATTTTGCTTCAAATAAAGACAAGTATTTCTTTACATCTTATTCTTTCTTTAAAAAAGCATTTATGTCATATAAAAGTTATAGACAGTGATAAAATGGTGACGTTATGGTGTTAAAGGGGACATTGAGAAATTGGGTGCACCTAATTTTTGTGCTGGTGCACCTTAAAAAAAAAAAAATTAGGTGCACTGTTGCAACCAAAAAGTTAGTCTGAAGCCCTGCTTTAAGAGATAACCAGTTATTTAAGTTTGCATTTATATTTTAGCTTTTCAATTAGCTGTTTGGTGTGTTTAGTTTTTATGTTACAAAAGTGCACTTTATTGTTGTTCATTACTTTTTAAGTTTACATTTATTGCACATTTTTATAAAAACTGCACTATTTAAATTAAAACCTGTTCAGAAAGTTTCTTTGGCTTAAATTGCCGATTTTCCTTTTAGGGTTTTACATGTTTTATAAGTTAAATATAGTGAAAAAATGTTCAAACATGCAAATAAGTCTAAAAAAATCTATGCAAAAAAGAATTGCGCTAAAATCGTGATTGTGATTTTATTTTTAAAAAGTCATGATATGATAATGTTGCCATATCGCCCACCCCTATGATCAGTTGAAGTTTCTTGTGTTTAGTTTCTATGGGCTCCAGATCAAAAGTTACTGTATGTATGAATGAATAATCATTGTAGCACATTAGGCTGCTGATGTCAAATAACATAGACTGCAATAATTCAATCAAAGTTGTTTGAGGAGGAAAAAAGTTGGAGACCCCTGATCTAAAGCTACTTAAACTTTGCTTAATTTATTGTTACCTTTTTATTTGTATAAAAATGATAGGCTTTTTTGTTGTTAACTCTAATTTCCAGGAGACATTAGACAGAGGAGAGGGAGCTATTGTATGATGTAAAGCAAAGCAATAGAGAGACATGTATATTATTCCAGGAGTATAGTGTAGGAAAGGGGCATAAGTTATTAAGTGGCACCACTTACAGTCCTACTCATCATTATTGTCACCCATGAAGTTTAAGTGCACAATGTGACAGTACAGTTTCTTTACAAACCTCTCTAACTTTGCTCTGCATCACTTTATCAGACTCAAACTTGGCAGAAGTAATGTTCACATATTAGGGTTTGTAAATTATAGCTACTATGATCATGCAGTCATATTTAGAATAGGCAGTTTTAATTGCAACCACTTGAAGCCGACAAGGAAAAGAACACCCTACCAACAATTAAGCATGGTGGAGGTTCCATAATGGTTTGGGGCTGCTTTGCTGCATCAGGTACTGGAGGCCTTGACCGTATCACAGAAATCATGAAATCAGAGAATTATCAAGAAATTTTAGAGCGAAATGTCCTACCCAGTGTAAGAACACTTGGTTTGAGTTGAAGATCGTGGGTCCTCCAGAAAGACAAAGACCCAAAGCACACATCCAAAAGCACACAGGAATGGTTGAAAAGACAAAAATGGCCTGTTTTAAAATGTCCAGCAATGAGTCCTGATCTCAATCTGATTGAAAATCTTTGGTATGGCTGAAATCTGCCATTGGGGAAAAGAAACCTGCAAATATTCAAGAGCTTGAACAGTTTGCATAGGAAGAGTGGGAGAAAATACCAGCTGAGAAGAGCAAGAAGCTTAAAGATGGCTACAAGAAACATTTGGAGGCTGTCATCAGTGCCAAAGGGTGTGCAACAAAATACTGAAGAGGGGTGCTGTTATTGCTGCACATGCTTTTTTCAGTTCTCTCTTTGAAATTACAATATGTAACTTTTAAAACATATTTTTTTTTGTTAAAGTGTTTTGGACCTTCAATTAAAAGATCCTGATGACATAAATTTGGTACATTTCAATTTATTTCTGAGGATATTGTTATGAAAATAATGAAGGGGTGCCAATAACACTGAGCAGGACTGTAGATCTATAAACCTATCTGTATGTGCCACCATTACATTGACAAAACTACTCTTGTTCTTAAAAATATTCACTCACTAAAGTCACTGTTGGTTGTTAACAAAATCACATCGGTTCATTCTCTGAAGTTCTCTTCTTGACAGAGTATTTTTGTGTTATAAAGGCTACATAATGTCATGTATACCTGTTCATTGAGTGAGATTATGAATATTCTTATATAAATACAGTTCACTGTCACTATTGCTTGGAATGGTGGCATGTTGTGTTACATCTAAGGCTAAATAAGAAAAAGAATAAACAAAATAAAAAGTAAAATGCAACCAAAAAGTCATTTTTGGTGATAAATTCTTTCATATCCATCTCATTACCTTAGACATGACAGTGGGTTTTAAAACAGGGTGGTTAAGGCTGAAAGCTGAATGAGGACTTAATCTTGAGTCTGAAAACTGTGTCTTATAAGTAAAATTAGATGTTAAAAAACCTGTTAAAATACATTAGAATGCAGAAAATGGCATCTAATTAACCCCCAGAACCCATACCAGTGTGTCCCCCCCACATTAAAAAAGCTTCTGACGCTCCTGTATTATTCCTTTTTACTCTTTTATTCTCGTGCAATTCGCTTCTCGCATCTGGTCTGCATCTGCCCCGTCCCAATCGAACCACCAGGAAGAAGCACCTGCGTTTCTGGCATCATATCCTGCATAACAATCAAGAACTGAGTATTTGTCCTTTTGCTTATCTTTTTTCGCAGTGCTGCAGTGCTTCAGAGTCATTTTCCTCATCCACTCATCAGATGGAGACACATGAGTTCGCTGTGTGTCAGCGTTTGTCCTATTCCCTAACTAAAATTGTTGTTGTGGACTGTCTTGTGCATTTGGGTTTCTTGCTGTGGGGGGTACCACCGGACTTACAGTATATTGTGGAGTATCTCCGGCAAGTTGTGTTTTAGATTCTCGCCCCTGTGTGCCCAAACTGAGTGAGGATGTTGGGTCCTTCTCTGTTACGTATGTCACATCCCCCGGTGAGATGAAATGACCCTGTCATTACAGGATACACTCCACCTGTTTCACTCATTTTCACCTGGCCCTTTTCCTCATCTTTTGACCAGCCATACATTTATGTTGTTTTTTCCCCTGCATTAGGCTGCCTGTTTTTCTGCAACTCACTTCACCCCTTTCTTATATTTCTTCTGTAAGTTTGTCCTTCTTCCTTAAACAAATCAACGATTTTCAGCTCCAAATCTTTCTGAGCTTGATAACTCCTAGTTTTGATCAACGCTTTCCGATCTTTGATCCGACACTTCATGTCTTCACACACTCCCATGTCAAAGGTGCCTTCTTTTGGCCATGCTGGATCTAGTCCTTTATAGAGTTTCTCCCATTTTTCAGAAATTTGGTGAATATCTTCCATCAGATCTGGATATTTGCAGCTACTTACTGCCACTGGTGTTACATTTTTAATTCAGTTAGCTGGTTAAATGTAACTTATTGTATTTTTGAGTCCGAGTATAAACTGTATTTGTAGTGAAACCAAAAGAAATTATAACGTCAAATATCAACCTTCTTGTTTCCACTTTAGCTGTTCCACTATCTGATGTAGTGAGATCAATGTGTTGAACAGTATGCGTTTGAATGGTGTTTGATGCCAGTCCTGCAATAAGTTCAAATGTTAGAAAAAAAAATTGCCTTGTTAGAAATTCATCCATTTATATCTTTAAAATGTATTCATTTCTTGTTCATAACCTAGTCCAGACGTGCACAACATTGAAGTACTCCACATCAATCCTGTCACTCTTCTCTTCTATGCCTATATTCTGAAATTCTAAAACAAGTTTAAGTTTAAAAGTACAAAGAAATGTCACTTAATGTTCAATAACTAAGATTCTTTCTTATAACCTCAGATACTGAGTAATATACCTAATATAAAGAAACAACATTAAGCATGGTCGACTGAGTAGTAATATAAACCTGTTAAATCTGATAGTTGTGGTTTAAATGCAAATAAAATGCTTTAGTAACATTAAACAACATGTACGTTGATCAACAGTGTGTTCACACGTTCATCAATGTGTGAACAGAACACATTGATGAACGTGTGAACACTGTTCGTCAATGTGAAAACACTGTTCACCAATGTGTGAACACTGTTCACACATTGGTGAACGTGTGAACACACTGTGTGTGGGAATCCTCAGCCAGTCTAGTCGATCTGTCAGTGTTAACAGTCCAGTCAACTGCATCTAACTGTTCCTGGATTCTAGTCAATTTCTTCACGTTATAAAATTATATATATATATGCAATCTGATTCGCCGAGTTACTGCCCGTGAGCTCCTTTGGACAGCTCCAGCTCCTACAGAATTGCCGTGAGCCTTGTCACCATAAGTTTAGAACTTAATCTGACAGGACTCGTCCCCTGCAACAGCTGCAATCAGTTCAAATCATAAATCACCGTCTCCCCATCCCTTAAATTTTATCCCATTTGTTTTCCGCAGCATATCAAATGTCCTTCACTCCTTTATAAAAACACCAGGCCTCAAGGTTGAAACTGCACAAAACTGTGGTTCTCTGTTTGGGGTGCCGAGGCTCAACCTGTCACTCAGTGAGATCAAAAAAAGAGAAAAGCTGTTTACTTTTTTTGCCGGCAGACCACAGTAGAGTAACAGATTCGCCTTGGCTCCCACCAAATGGACAGGTTTTCGGCACCACTTGTTGGTGATTTGCCCCGATCAGAGAAGGAACAGAGACAAAATAGCGTGAGGCAAGTTCAGCTCCTGAGTGATCAAAACAGGGCGTGCTGACAACAGCTAACAATAGCCTGGTAGATCGGCATGTTTTTTACCAACTTCAACTGGAACGCCAATAAGTCGGAGATGATGTCACTCCCAGTTCCGAGGTTACTGGAACGCAGCATTAGGACAGTCGCCGCGCGTGCTCATGGGTAGCAGAGTCTTAATGTCGCCGGTAATAGATTCTCCTCATAGCACCTTTAAAGTATACTTTTATAGACTTAATAATGTTCTATTTTAGTCTGAAGTAGTATTAAATAAGTCCACTTTCTTGTACACTACAAGTACCTGGTCTGTAGTTTACTTGCTATGCTTTCACTTAAACTCAGGCATATTTAATGAAATAAACTTCAAAGACATTGTTTTTTGCTACGGGGTAATGTGCTAACAATCATAATATTGATGACAGGTATAACAGTCCCTATCAATCAATGTTTCAGTACTGTTTCAAATTATTGGCATCACTAAAGCTGCGTTCACACCAAACTTGCCTTTTCGACAGAGATCTCGTTGTCCATTGGCAGTCCACAAATAGCTAACTTTGTCACCATCACTTTAGCTCTGTGACGTCACAACTGCTTGAATTTGTTTTATAAGTGTACATTATTCCAGCTGTATCCTTTTCACTTGTCTACCAACCACAAAACACTGCAGCTGATGTCCTGTAGCAGCATCATCTGTCAGTTCTCTGTGGTCTGTCAAGGAGGAACTAATGTCCTCACTGACTAATGTTTCCACAGGGACATGGACTGTTACTCTGTTAAGTGGCTGTTGCCGCACAGCCACACACACCATATTACAGCTGTACATGGACTTATCAAGGAGAGTGGTCGACCAGATCACGTTGTAAACGCACCTTTGGGATCAATTTCTAATACGGTTTAGAAACTACCTTTTGTTTGTTGAACATTTTTTTGTGTCTTAATCTACCGCTGCAGGTAAATAGTGCAGTGTTTTGTTTTTGCAGTGCACTGCAATATGTTTGCATTAGTTCATTAGTATTTTGTCTAATGCTGATAACACAGGGCGGTCTTCGACCCAAATTAAGGCCCTTACTGGTGCTGACTGCAGCGCAATAACCATCAGACGGCATCTGAGGGAAAAGGGTTTCAAAAACAAAAAACAAATTCAAAGACCTCGTCTCCTTCAACGCCACAAAACTGCCCGTTTAGACTTTGGAGCATCAAACATGGGACACTGAAAGGTGGAAAAAAGTTTTATTCTCTGATGAGAAAAAATGTAACCTTGACGGTCCAGATGGCTTCAACGTTACTGGCATGACAAGGAGATCCCACCTGAGATGTTTTCTACCCGGCACAGTGGAGGGGGGTCCATCATGATCTGGGTGCTTTTTCATTCAGTGAACACTGGAGCTTTCAGGTGGTGCAGGGTCGTCAAACGGCGGCTGGTTACGTGCAGATGTTGCAGAGGGCATCCTCATGACTGAGGGCCCTCGTCTGTGTGGTAACAGCTGGGTTTTTCAACAGGACAACGCTGCAGTTCACAATGCTCGCTTGACCAAGGACTTCTTCAGGGGGAAGAACATCACTCTTTTGGACCATCCCGCATGTTCCCCTGATTTAAATCCCATAGAGAACATTTGGGGATGGAGGTCAAGGGAAGTTTATAAAAATGGCCATCAGTTCAGACAGTTGATGCCCTTCATGAAGCTATCTTCACCACTTGGAGCAATGTTCCCAAAAGCTTCCTGGAAACACTCACATCAAGCATGAACAAACTAATTTTTGAAGTGATTTACAAGAACAGTGGAGCTACTCATGACTGAGTCCTACTGAGAAACATTTTTGTTCTGGTTTGGAGAGTTTTTTGTCATTTTTTGAGTGATGGTCTTAAACTTTTGATCAGCTGATAAACAGCCTATTTCAGTTTACTTGTTGTCTTCAATAAATTACTTTTTCAAAGTGCTTTTTGTCACACTCCCCCTTCTTGCCTTTGCATATTGTAGCTCTATTTAAAACCTCGTTAAGGTCCAAATGTGCAAAATGCCCATTCTATCAATTTTTCAACTGGTCTTAAGATTTGATCAGGAGTGTATATATATACATACTGTACATATACAAAATTTGACGATATCAAAGTCTGTCACGATTCGATTTTGATACGACACGATTCAGGGGCCTTCGATCGATTTAAGACTATATTATGTACTCACTGAACACAATCAGCAACATTTAAACTGAAGCAAGAAAGAAATACAAAGCAATAGTTAAGTTTCATTACTGAATGTGAAATGATGTGCTGAGCTGTGGGTCTGATAGTTTGTAGAGAATTATAACCATCTGTATGATCTAATAATGTTTTAAAAATAAAACTGGTTTATTCAGGTAAGGTGCTTTTTGCCCCCACAATTACCTTATGAATCTTATTTTTTCACTGTAATGTTTGTTTATTATATCAAGGAAAGATGCAACATTATAATAAACATTTCATTATGGCTGACCTCCAACATTTGACCATGCTCAAACTAAAAATGTGTGGTTTTGATTTTAATTAATTTAAAACATTTCTCATGCTCAGAATTAGAGCTATTAACTTAACTAACTTAACATGGATGATGTTGTTTTCCTGTGATGCCTGGTAACCACAGTTTGTATGTCAGTGTGATCAGACTTTGTTTCTCTGTTTAATGGTCGGTGTGGAGGAGGAATGACTCTAAGCTCTGTTTTACTTTCTAAATTCATGAAATTTCATTAATCAGTTCATTCATTCATTTTCTATACCCGGCTATCCCATTCGTGGTTGCGGGGGGCTGGAGCCTATTCCAGCTATCATTGGGCGAGAGGCAGGGTACGCCCTGAACTGGTCGCCAGTCGATCGCAGGGCCACAGAGAGACAAACAACCATTCACACTCATATTTTTACCTAAGGGCAATTTAGAGTCACCAATTAACCTAATGAGCATGTTTTTGGTCTGTGGGAGGAAGCCGGAGTGCCCGGAGAGAACCCACACATGCACGGGTAGAACATGCAAACTTCACACAGAAAGGCCCTCCTGACCCGGGAATCGAACCAGGAACCTTGTGAGGCACATGCTCTACCAGCTGCGCCACCGTGCCGCTCATTAGTCAGTGCTCTACAAAATCAAATGAGATAGTTCAGTGCACTCATGTAATAATGCACTCCTGTTGTTAATTTTAAAAATAAGATGAAATGTGCTTATAAGTAAATTACATAAATAAATAATGCAGCTATATAAAGTAATATTAATCAAAAAATAAACCTATGAAAGAAAAGGCTAATGAAAGCAGGGATATTAAGACAAATAAATAAAACTTAGAGACTGTACTCTAATAAAACACATTAATTTGTTATGATCAGTACATTGCCATTGCTTTTGACATGCACTTCATTGTTGCTTTTGCCCCTGTGGCTTGGCCTACATTGGCAAAACAAGCAGGAAATTAGAACAAAGTATTAGTGAATATAAAAGTTCTATACACAGAAATGACCGTGACTGTCCTGTGGCTGTACACTTCAATGAAGCACAACATGACATCCAACCTCCACTTTGCGTTTTACTGGCATTGAACAGGTCAAATTAGCACTAAGAGGTGTCAATCATGACAGACTTCTGCAATAACAGGAAGCATACTGGATCTTTACCTTACAAACTCTGGCTCCAAAAGGCCTTAATGATCAATTTTCTCTCAATATGTTTCTGTAATTTACATTAAAGCATGGCCTCCCTCCCTCTGACTAATGTGGGAAACATATGAAGTGCACAAATTTTTAGGCCACTTTCAATGACCAAGTGACCTATTAAATGGACCTATCCGAGCTACACAACTTCAATTGGTCTCAATATGCTGCCGGTGAAGGCTCGGCGGCTTAGGGACCGTCGGCAAATTACCATATCGGAAGAGAATGTCAAACAAAATTCAATAACTTCTCCAAACTGACAAATGAAGTCTTCCAAATCACAACAAATATAAAGGACCACGTGAAATTCATACTGCAGGTCATATTTTTCAAGAGTTATGAATAAAAATACTTTAAAGGGAAAATACTGTATTGTTGAAAATACAGCAAATGCCATCAAAGTTATGAGACCTACCAACAAAATGAGAACAAAACATGAAAGGTGATCTCCTGTACTTTACACTAAAGCTGTTACTTTAGCTAAAACGTTTTGATTTGATCTATTAATTGAGCGGATTAATGTATAAGAACAATAATAGCTGTTGTAACTTATCTTTTGTTTACTATTGTGTCACAAAACTTGGCCTGGTGATGAAGCATCCCCTTCACTTTGTACTACATCAAAGATTTTGGAAAAACAGGTTTCACTGTATTTTATATGATTTTTATAATATGGACAAATATTAATTAATAGGTTATGACTATAAAAACATTAATAACTTAAATTTTGTTGGCTGTATTGACACCAAAGTCACCCTGTGATCAAGCATTCCTGTCACTTCAAAAGTGACAAAACTCTGAATTAAAAGAAATAGTTTTCAGTGTAATAGATTTTGGTCTTTGCAGATGGGTACTCTAGTGGTACTCTACTTTCTAATACAGTCTTGGATATTTCACAGATTAGTAAAACCATCGGCTTTAGTGCATAATTATTTTTGGGTGAGGATTCATTTTCTCAATTTTACATCCTTGGTTACTGATTAGGCTCTTTAAGCAACAATCTAAGCAGCTTTTTTATTTTCTTTTTTGATGCTCAATTCTACTCATCGAGTTCAGCCCTTATAAAATGTTTTCAATAATTTTTAAAAGATTGTATACTCGAGCTCTTGAAATGGCATATATGTATGTATGTATGTGTGTATATATATTGATCAGCTGATAAACAGCCTATTTCAGTTTACTTGTTTTCAATAAATTACTTTTTTAAAGTGCTTTTTATCACACTCCCCCTTCTTGCTTTTGCATATAGTAGCTCTATTTAAAACCTCATTAAGATCAAAATGTGTAAAATGTAAATTCTAGCAATTTTTCAGCTGGTCTTAAGATTTTGATCAGGAGTGTATATTTGAGTACAAAAGTTAACAATAAAAAACTGACAAATATGATGACGGATGAATAAAGGTGGCTAGGAGAGAAGGGCTAGGGAGGTTCAAGTGCTGCATTTAGGCAGTACTGTATACTGCTTGAATGCATCCTTGCACCCAGTGCAACAAGTCACTGTGTTTGCCCTTTTTCCCTTTCAGCAGGACCTGCAGAGACCCCTGGCTCGTACAGCAGCAGCTCTAGTGGGTGAGGTTGGAGCAGTGGCAGCAGTGTGTGGTTGTTTCACAGCAGCTCCTGACATGCAGGAAACAGGCCACAGGCAGGATTCAAACCTAGGCCACCTGCTCGAGAGCAAAACTCATGGGGCATGACCTAGACCACTAGGCCATGTGAGCCCTGAGTCACCTCACATAGTTAGAGAAAAATGACTACATATATCTACAATAACAAATGGCTAAATGACAGGTGGAAATTTTTGTCCACAAGGGTCATGGATGGGTTAAAAATGCATTTCAGGGTCAAATCATGGATTTTCATGCTGAAACTTAGGGTCCTCAAATTTTACCAAAAATGGGCCCTCCTTGCCAGAAATCACTCTCTTGTGACCTGTTTTTAGACACTATCTAGAAAATGGACATTTTTGTCCACCTGAAGGGTCATGGATGGGAAAAAATGCATTACACCGTCAAATGATGGATTTTCATGCTGAAACTTGGCATCCTCAAATTTAACCCCAAATTACCCCTGCTTGCCAAAAATCATGTCCCTGTGACCTTTTACTGGACACTTTCTAGAAAATGGACAAAAATGTGCACTTGAAGGGTCATGTGTGTAACTTTTTTGAAGGGTTAGAGAGGGAGCAGGGATAATTCATCAGACAGAATTAGAACTTTAGACACACAGCAGTTTGGAAAGAGCCAGTCCTCACAGACTTTTATTCAAGACTCTTCAGGTTTTATTTTTAAACCTGTATAATCTGACATTATTTAGAAAAAGTTATGATGCACTTTGTCCCAGTCTGTAGTTTCACAAAGCCCAACTGTCTGCACATGACATGTTTACTGCACCCTAGCCTGGCTTATTTAAACAGTAAAGTCAGTAATTAGCAGTAGGCCAACGACTGACTAATTTTTATTTGGAAGAGGGCGATATCATCTATGTCCTTGAATTTTCTTTATGTCACAGAAATTAATCAAAAATATTACCAGGAACAGTGAAGACCATAATGTTTAGTGTGTAGCGACACAATTCTTGCAGCATGAACATAAAGCCAATCGACTAAATACATTGTGCATATTTTTTTTCCACCTTGGAGGTTTGTTCTTGAAATATTTAGGACCACAACAGCAGCAACAGCAAAAACAAAAATAACAACAAGAACTTAACTCTACAAATGAAGGAAGGAACTGTTTCTTGTTTAAACAAATAGAGTCCACAGGGATAACTTCTCCTTTAAAGGAACACTACACCCAAACAACGATTTGGCCTCATTTTCTACTCACCCTCATGCTGAACAACACTGTGGAGTAGTTTTGGAACATCTAGGATGCAGCCGGAGATCTGGGGGATCCTCACTGTCCACTGACATTGATATCATGACTTAGAATCTGAGCCGAGCAGACAGTGTCATAAAAGTCCACAAAAGTCCACAAAAAGTCGGCAATATTCCTCCATACTGCTCGTGCTGTAATCCAAGTGTCCTGGGCGAAGCGTCCACCATTTACTCGAAGCGACATCATTTTAGCACATGTTTATAGCCTAAACAGCACTACTTAGCATTTCTATGATACACTTACGGGTGCCCTCACGGCTGACCAAACCAAAGGATCGCACTCTGCAATAACTAGGAGGCGTAGAACAAGAAACAAGAACACAAGAAATCCCACATTCTTGCTGACCCCTCTTGTGTCTGTCTCACAGCTCCGTCGCTCACAACAGAATGTGGGATTTCTTGTTCTCGCTCCTAGTTATTGCAGAGTCGCATTCGCTGGTTTGGTCATCAGCGGCTCGTGGCTACCCGTAAAGTCATAAATGCATGTCAGTTTAGGCTATAAACGTGATGAAATGCAATAACACAATTAAATGTAAAAAAAAATACAGTATGTCTTTTCTTTTTTTTTACATTGAGGCAATGAATGTCATAAAAGATTTTTTCAGGAAATGCCTTCATGCAGCTGGATGTGGATGTGGTGTGGATATGGAACCAAAGACCACTAATTCTTAACTTTTTTTAACTTTTTTACTCTTTTCCTTTTTTGCTTGATCGTGTTTTTTGTCATTCATTCTTTCACTTTCTCCACAGTGCCTCCAGCGCGCTCCCACCTGTTCCTCACCTTTTTTGTGTGCTCACTTCCTTCACTGGATCACCTCCTTTTCCTTTCCTTCTGTGATCATTAAAATCCTCGAAATCGGTGATCTGCCTCCGTTATCAGCTTTTGGGTCCAACCTTATATACTCAGGAGTTATTCCTTGACAGTAAATCAGATGGTTTCTTTTTTATTTTATTTGATCATAATGTTTAGATCGAGGTATCATAAAAGCATGTATTAAATATGATACATCAGGCTTTCAGGGGTTAAGAGGGGGAATCATTTTAGTGAGGAAGCTTAATTATAAATTATGAAAATGGGATTTCAAAAATGTTGAAAGGTCAAAATACACTGATGACTAATTTATTACCCTTTGGACATGTTTTGGCTGCTTTAAAAAAATCATATATATTTTTTCAGTTGTTTTTGCTTAAATCTCTTCATCGAGCTCAAACATGTTGAATTTTTTTAAAGTATATTTTAACCCTTTCAATGTCGATTCTACAGGTGATGTCACTGGTTATAATGGGAGTTAATGGGGAGAAAAAATTAACTGTGCAAGAAAATAACAATGCTCCAAAGCCAGTGTTTTAGCTAATGTTTGACATATTCAAGAGTGTGATAGCATGTGAAAAATCTGCAGCCTACAATCACTTTTACATGAAAATCTGTCAATTCATGTTTTTCCTCTTAACCATTTACATCACCCATGGAATCTGCATTTATAGGGTTCAAACCCATTTCTCAAAATAATATGAAATATTTTTCATTAGGGATGGGTTAAACAAAGAGATTTGAGCAACAACAACAAAAAAACATCTTAAAGTCAGTGGCTGTTAACGGCCAAAAGAGAACATAAGGGTAGTAAATTTGTCCACAGTGTGTTTTTGACCTTTTAAAATGTTTGAAATCACATTTTAAGTCTTGGTAGGGTTAAGATTCCTCACTAAAATTGATTTCCCTCTCTTTTCTTAAATGTATATTTGGGGCATTTTGTGCCTCTATTGACAGGAGAGAGAGAGAGAGACAGGTGATAGGCTTGTGAAATGGGGAGGGCGTAGAGGGGAACCACAATGCAAACTGTCAGGCTGTAGGAGCATGTATAGGTGTTGGTTTGCTGAATTCTAACACGCCAAGCAAACTTTCCTTCTAAGCTCTGAAAAACCAAAGGGAAATTGTGATCAAAACTGAAACTAAGTCAGCAGACACACGAGGGTTAATCTTCATATAATCCAAGTTTTTAATTCAGATATAATTTCATGAATCTTTATATAATTGTCATTTCTTATTACATTAGTTCTTTGATAAATGTCTATTTCACTTTTTTAACTCTAAACACTGTCCTTCATGATCAATAAATCTGTTTTGATAAAAGTGTAAATACTTCTGCGCTGCATGGTGTGGCACAGTAAATTAACATCTCACTCATTGTCATGTTATATGATGTGTTAAGAAAGGTTTGTATTTTCCCAACATGTTTCTTAAAGAGGGAGCAGGAGCAGAGACATTTCATCAGACAGAATTAAAACTTTAGTTTAAACACACAGCTGTTTGGAAAGATCACAGGCTTTTATTAAAGAATCTTCAGGTTTATTTTCAATGAAAACAAGTATTTGTATAAAATGTTTTGGTTTCTAAATCCCTGCAGAGTCATCATCCTGATTATTAAATTATTATTATCTTAAATCTTAAATTAATTAATTAATAATCTTAACATTTAAGATGATTAAATCTGAAATGTCTCTGTGCTCTCGTCATCACTTCTGCCTGATGAAGAAGGGAGGGTCCTGGAGGAAGACGTCTTCATCTGCAGGACAAAGAAACATGCTGTCATAAATAAAGAGTCCTCAGGAGAACTTTGTCTGTTTGTAGAAGTAAACCTGAGAGAAAGATTGTTCAGAGTGTTTCTGGTTACAGTGAGTCTCCTTTTCCCCTCACTGACCTGTCTCTGCTCAGCCTCGTCCTCCGCCCTGCACCACAGCAGGTCCACCACGGTCCTGCGGGGACAGGACCCCCTCAGTCCATCACTGACAGACTCCAGGACAGACCGGTTTGTCCCCCCGTCATCTTCTGCTTTGGGGAGCAGAGGGGTTTGAACCTCTGACACCAGCACCACCACCAGCAGCACAAAGACCAGACGTTTCTGAAGACACAAGTTCAGATGAAGAGGATTCACTCAATAATCAAACAAACAGACAAAAACGAGCTCAAACTCATTTTATCACCTCCAGCTGCTCTGATCAGGCACCATTTTCTCTGTGTGTCCTTCTGTTGACAGCTTAAGGATCAAAAAATGGTCTAACATCTGTAACACTCACATATACAGATATACAGGTATAGATATAATCCACACACACGTCCTCCTCAGGTTCACAGAGACACTGATCCGTCCCTCTGACCTGGAGTTCCTGCAGACCAGACAGGCTGATTCAAACCTGGAGCCTCCAGGAGCATCTAAGGACCGAGCCTTGTTGCTTTACTCTCAGAAAGCAGCATCAGACAGGCACGGTCTTCTTTAGACTGTCTTTGTATCAGCTAGATACTTGTGGTCCACATTTCAGAGATCAGACAGGGAGGCTTTGCACATTATTTAACTAAGAACATGGCAGAGAGGCAGGAGGAGGATCCACCTTACCCAGGACAGGTCAAGCTTTTACAGGACATCTCCCATTTTATCTCTTTTTCCTGATGTTTTCATGACTGGAAAATTACTCAGTCATGTTCCAGGTTTTCCAGGATGATTGAGTGCAAGTTAAAGGCCAAATTACACAAAAATCAATTATTGATCAAAATGTATTTGCTGACACCTTGGTACCATGTTCAAAAATCACATCTGTGCCTCTGCATATAAACATAAAAACATATATATATATATATATATATATTTATATATATATATATGTGTGTGTGTGTGTGTGTGTGTGTGTGTGTATAACTAATATGACAAAGAAAGAGCTTCAGGTTAAAGAATAAAAAGTACATAAAACATCTGCATCAAAACTTCACTGAGAGGCTGATTAATGAAATCAACATATATAAAATAAATTAGATTTGATTATTTGATTATCTAAATAACTTTACAGACGTAGACTTACCATCTCAGCCATGTCCTCTTCTCTCTGTGTCATGACACAAGTAACAGCATAATGTATTCAAGTTTGAGGCTACTCCTGCTACCTCTGCATAAGACACAGGAAACGTGTGTCAGAAAACAACCACAGGCCCAAGCTGGTGAATCACTATCACCTGAAACTTGACATGATGGCTCTGGTCTTGTAGGTGGTCTGGGATCCTTGGTGGAGACCGCCTGCTGCTGTGGGGTCACGAAGCCTCAAAACTACAATTATAAACATGACACATAGTTGACCATTTTATTAGGAACACTCCATTCCCATTATCATTATAGCTATTTATACAGATACTACCATGATCTCCATATCCATCATCGTTACACCTACAGTATCTATATTTTACTACCACATAGGCATGAGGACCCTCTGAAAATGGGATGTCACATCTCAAGAGGCCTTTAACACATTTATATTTAACAGAGACAAATATGGTTGGGATGACCTTGTGGTCTGGGCACCCATGAGTTCGTCACTACCATAAATTCTTCTTTTCAGTAAGAATATCTAAGATTATACTTCTATAAAATGATCACCACAACCATTCAGACATGAGGACCCTCTTGAAAATGAGATGTAGCATCTCAAGAGGCTACCCTCTAATAAATCAGACGACAGGTTGATGGTACATGAAACTGTCCCTAACTTTAGTTACCATTCTAGTCCACTTGTCTCCTCTTATCTCCCTTCTTTTGCCCTCACACCAACACAGCATGGTGTGGATTTGCTGTTCATCATGAGACTGGGATCCACATTCAAGATTTCCTGCTGCTTAACAGAAGGTTTTTTCTTGAGCCATGATGGAGGGATCCATGATTGGCTATATGGATTCATGTTGGTGTTGGATGTATATATTTGTATATATATGTATATGTGTATCTTTATATGTATATATGTATCTATGCATATATGTGTATCCATAAAATGAAGAGCTTTATGCTCTATTGTAAAGTGTCTTGAGATAACACTTGTTATGAATTGGCGCTATACAAATCAAGATTGATTGATTGATTGATTGATTCTTTGGAGTGGTGTCCTGATAAAGCACCAGATTGAAGAAGTTTTGTAAAAAAAAAACAAAAAAAACAAAGAAATAAAAGGTTTAAACAACAAAGCAAGAAAAAAAAAACACAGTAATACATCTTAATATATAGGGAAGCAAGGCAGTAAACTTTTTTGGCTCTTCTATTCAGATTTTTGACACATTTCACACATTTCAGGGTGGCCTTTTATTGTGGACAGTCTAAGGCACACCTGTGCACTAATCATGGTGTCTGATGAGCATCTTGATGTGGCACACCTGTGAGGTGGGATGGATTATCTCAGCAAAGCAGAAGTGCTCACTATCAAACATTTAGACAGATTTGTGAACAATGTTTGAGAGAAATGGTAACATTGTATACCTGGAATGAATTTCAGATCTTTAAGTCCATCTCATGAAAAATGGGAGCAAAAACAAAAGTGTTGCATTTAGATTTTTGTTGAGTATATATATATATATATATATATATATATATATATATATATATATATATATATATATATATATATATATATATATATATATATATATATATATATATATATATATATATATACATATAAGAGATAGATAGATAGACAGACAGATAGATCGATAGATCGATAGATAGATAGATAGATAGATAGATAGATAGATAGATAGATAGATAGATAGATAGATAATTGTGTGTGTGTGGTCATAAATACATATATGTTATTCACAATGCCAACTTCACACATAATAATAATAATAATAATGATAATAATAATAATAACAATAATAATAATAATAATAATAACAATAACAATAATAATATAAAACAATAGTTTTTACAAATTTTTGTATTTGTGTGCTGTGAAAATATCTAATGCAGTGGTGATTGCTCTAAGACTGCAAGTGAAGCTCAGCTTCCCCTAAAATGTCCCAAAAAAAATGTTGATATGTCCTGCTGTGTGTACATTTCATTGACTAAATATGCTCTAGAATACCTTCATCTTTTGTTCAGAATCAGCTACTTATCACAGGTAACTGGAGCGACTTCCTTCTCATTCATCCCCGCAGCGTCTCAGCGCTTTAACACAGTCGGACGCTGAGCGTCTTCTGACTTCGATGGGGAAGTGTAGAGTGGGTTGTTCCACTGTGGAAACTGGACGGTCATTGGATAAACGCTGGGCTTTGTCCCGCCCATCGGACGCTCAGCCTCTCTGGGGGTCTGTGAGGCAGTGGGCTGGCCTGGACGCTCGGCTTCTGCGTGATGATTGGATGATCTGTCTGAGGCCCAATCCCTTTTTGATTGACAGTGAAATGAGCCAATCAGCGATCTTGAAGTATAACCCTCCACCGGAGCATCTTTTAAGTTTTACAATCAGTTGTTCTGGACTGATCCGGAGGCTTTATCGATCACCAGTGACTTTTTCTTTCTTAAAAATGACCAGCGTTGTGTTTGAAGATTCTCTCCTGTCACTTTTCTTTTCACAAACGAGCAGCTGTCAAACAGTAGTCTCACGTAGCTGCATGTAAAACAAAGTAGCCGATGTGTAGGCCTAATGTTCCCTCTAAATGTGAGCAGTTACTAAATTTCAGTGTCTCTTTTATCTCTTTTTTTATTTTCTTCACTGTACAAAGAAATATTTGACTCATCATTTAAAAGAATTCTAAGTTGGACATATTGATATCACAGAAAATATTGAACACTATCATAGGGCAGTTCTTCCAGGTTTTCCATCTGTTGTCTGTCCTGATTTATCTGTGTTGTTTGTGTTTGTGTCTGTAACTGTAAGACTGCTACAGTAGACAGGTCTGTTCAGGAAAACACATTTTACATTAGATTAGATTAGACAACTTTATTTATCCCAAAGGGCGATTCAGTTTTTGCAGTCTACCCAGACCATACAAACATTTACAAACAGCAAACATGGACAATAATAAATAACAAAAAAAGAAATGCTCATTGACAAATATCAGCACCCAATAAACTCCAGGGTCAGGCAGATTATAATGCACATTAATGTTTTATGTAGTTCCTGATCTAACCAAACATAAATAAGGAGAGAAAGTAGTGAATTGTACATTATCTCATGCCTTTACATTTTTTTTCTATATAAATGCGCAGAGAGGGGGGTTTAAGTGCGTAGTGCAGAATAAAAACATTATTTATCAACTAGAGTCAAAATGAAAGAGCTCGCTCTTGGAGCGATTCATTTTAACAGTGAAACTGAATCGCTCCTCATTTTGACTCTTAAAATGAATCTCACCTCCTCCACTTCCGTCTTAGTCCCGCCTACCAGGGATGCATGCCAGAGAAGTGACGTCTTTTAGTGATGACACGTCACAGCTGAATAAAACCGTCTGAGCGCACGGGAGAAACTGAATTAAGGAAAATACAGTAATGTAAACTCCAGGGCGCTCAACCGCGGTAAATTCATATACACTTTTACATCAATTTACATGAATGAAAAAGAAAAATGTCACGTTTCCCCAGGCACAGAATGATAGGAGCTTTTAATTGTTATAGTGCGGCCACTTTGTGTTCATAAATAATGTTTTTATTCTGCACTAAGCACTTAAACCCCCCTCTCTGCTCATTTATATAGAAAAAAATGTAAAGGCCTGAGATAACAGTGTACAGTTCACTAATTTCTCTCCTTATTTATGCTTGGTTAGATCAGAAACTACATAAAACATGCTTTTTGTTGATGTGCATTATAATCTGCCTGACCCCAGGGTCTACTGGGTGCTGATATTTGTCAATGAGCTTCTCTTTTATTGTTATTTATTACTGTCCATGTTTGCTGTTTGTAAATGTTTGTATGGTCTGGATAGACTGCAGAAACTGAATTGCCCTTTGGAAAAAATAAAATTGTCTAATCTAATCTAATGTAAAATATGTTTTCCTGAACAGACCTGTCTACAGTTACAGATATAAACAAAACAACACAGATAAATCAGGACAGACAACAGATGGAAAACCTGGAAGAACTGCCCCATGATAGTGTTCAATATTTTCTGTGATATCAATATGTCCAACTTAGAATTATTTTGAATGAAGAGTCAAATATTTCTTTGCACAGTGAGGAAAATAAAAAAAGATTAATGAGACACTGAAGTTTGATAACTGCTCACATTTTGAGGGAACATTCGGCCTTCACATTGACTACTTTGAGTGAAATGTGGATATACTCATTACCATGACTCCCAAAAGTTCCTAATTTTACTTTAACACTTTATCTTGCTCCATGGTGTTTTCATTTCACACATGTGGGCAGCTGACGCTTTACAGCCGGCTGCAGATACGTCACAAAGGGGCATGTCTGTCAGTGAAAAGACTTCCACAAAGCCTGCACTTATGTTTTCTCGATTATGCCTCCTCCAGCTTAGTCTCCTCTCTCCTCTTTCCTCTCTCCTCTCTCCTCCGAGCGCATTTGGAACGTCCTTCAATATGGCTGCTCACAAAGTACTTCCGGTGTCGCAGAGGAGAGAGGAGAGAGGAGACTGCGGGTGCATCCGAATAGTCCTTTTTTGATAAGGAACCTTCCTAACTGAAGAAATGACCCGGAAGCATTTAAGCGTCGGCCATGATAAGTGCTGTTCGAATTCCCCAAAAGTTAAGGAAAGGAGGGTCGTTGCTTCCTTTATTATCACCTTTAGCTTAGGAAACACTGGACCATCCTTTCCGAAAGGAGAGAAGAAAGGAACGCCCCATAATGCACTGCGGCAGGTGACGCGTATCGGCATCGTACGGAAACTTACGAGGAAGAAAGGACGACTTTTGTGGGACTGTCAAGATATGTGGGCTATATAATCAAAACAAAAACATTTTTTCACAGTCATAGAGAAGAATATGTGCTTCGCTTTCAAAAATATCACCTTTAGTTTAATTCTTAATCAGTTTTGAAATGGTGGACAAATAAACAATTAAATTTTAGTCTATAATTCATAAAGCACTTGATTTAAAACGTTTTTTCTCCATACCCGTCGGGCCGTCTACAATGTTCATCAGGTAATAAAACAATTGTGGTCCTTGTGTCCTATTTTAATATTATATTAGTTACCAGATTTCTATCAATCTTCATTTATGAAGTAAATCATGCCAAGACAGAACAATGGGGTCTCTAAAACGTTTATTTAAAAAAAAAAAAACTATCAGTAAAAGAAGGACAAATGAGATATTTTACAATACTTAAAAGATAGTAACATTGTTTAACAATGTGTGTAATGATATATGTGAATGAAACAGGGATAAAAGTCTTTCTGAAACATTTTTATGTTTTATCAGACTTCAGTTTTTTTCCCGTGTGCTGTCAAAGATGTAAACATTTATAGAAGCTCTCATCTAACCTCACATCTGTGTGCAGGAAACACACACTGCATGACCAAAGACTAAACACCATCACAGGTCTGATCATGGATTGTTAGTGTTAACAGGTAAAGCTGACACAGAACAACTCTGTGAGGTAGAGCAGATGACAAGACGCTTCTTGTAGTCCATTTTCAGAACGCTGTAGTTCGTCGTGGTTTACTACGTCACAGGAAATCCTCGTCACATAAATATGACACCAAAGTGAAAGTGCAGTCGAATTCCTCTTTTACCGCAGCTCTCCTTTCCTTTCCTCTTATTACTTCCTTTCCTTGACCCTGTGACGTTTTTTATCAGGGTTAAGGTAAAGTGGATAGGAAAGGACTTAGGAAGGACTATTCGGATCCACCCTGCATTTTGGCACATTGGGAAGCACCCCTCATCTCCTCTCTTCGTTTCCTCGTGCATCTCTGATGGGCGGGACTAAGACGCAAGTGAATGACGCAAGTGGAGGAGGCGAGGATGGAACTGGAGCTTTGAGAAGCACCCATATCCGTAAGCTTGGATTCGTACTCAAAGGGAAGAATTCATAGTCGTCACAATCGTCGGGCGATTAGGAGCAGCTGTGGAGGATGGGGCAGCCAATTGCTCTGCTAGAGGAAGGCCGTCCTTCTCTATAAGAAGCTCCAGAAGCCTGAAGGCAAGAGCTTCTCAACAGAGCCTGCAGCTTTAGAGAAAAGAGCTGGGGTTGTGACAAGCATCCTAAAATAAAATAGGGTTTGCAAACCTGTAAGAAGCACATAGTAACTTTGTTTGCAGTAAATTGTCAGGCCAGTTTACCCACAATGGATCCCACCTCAGCAAAGATCATGACTATGGTTATATTTGTCACCCATTGCTGTTTCAGATCGAATGGACATGGTGGCAAAATCAATTTACCTCTTTCAATGTACAAAATTCCTCTGTGTTTTCTTGAGGTGTCTTTTTTTTTTACACAATCGAGGAAATAAAACTTTTATTTTGAAGGTACCTGTCCATCATCGGGTTTGTGATTAACACTGACACACTGATGGTGATGATTCCTGAGCTTCTTCAAGTCCAGCGGCAAGGGCGGACTGGCCATCGGGTGCATCGGGAGGTTTCCCGATGGGCCGCTGCCTCAGTGGGCCGGTACGGCCAAGACTGAGGAAAAAAAAAAAGGACTCCACCGCTGGATTACCGTTTCTCTAGAGTCTGGCCAAGGGCGGTGGGCCGCGGCCGCAACTTGACAGAGAGGGGGCGGGGCGGATCAGGCTGTGTCAGAGTCGCCTGTCAATCACGCTGCTCGAACGGGGGACAGTCATGGATGTATAACAGGGCTGCCAACTTTCATGCATTAGCCGTGAGACTCGTGCATTTGGTTGGTTTTCGCACGCACTCACTCCACACGCCCGATTTCTCGCGCTCAAGTCAGAGACACAAAAGCGCAGAGAGAACGCAGAGGTCGTGTGGTATAATGTACAAGATATGCAGGTATGCACCCTGTACCCACTAGAAAACGCCAAGAAATACCATATAACCACTATAAAACATGCTGATGGTTGTGTGACTTTAACTTTCACTTTCCGTGTACGCGCGCTCCTCTTTGTGCCGGTGTGCGTAAAGGCGCAGATAGATGTGCATCCCAGCAGACAGTGAGAGATCGTCAGTCATTATGTGTGATTTTATATTTCAAACTGTGTCTTGATAGCTCATGAGCACATTATAAATGAACACAGAGACTTAAAAAAAGACGAGTCAACCTTTTGATGAATCAAAAGTCAACATTGTTCATCAGTCCATCTGAGCTGCTGTCTTCACTCACTCACTGTTTTCTAAATGATTAATTCATCCTGAGGTTTCCTGGATCACATATTCTTCATTATGTGAGCAATCTTTTAAGGACCAAGCTTCAAATACAATCTACTAGTGCAGTGGTTCTCAACCTGTGGCTGGAGGCCCATAAGTGGGTCTCAGGGCCATTATTAGTGGACAGTGCATAGATGAGGTAAAAATGTCTTTAGTGTGTGGGGGCCTAAAAGGACAAACATTCACCCGAGTATGTCTGAGTTTATCCACTAGAATAAAACAAACATTAAACAGCTGCTCGTGTCCCCTCCTTCTATAAAGTCGTCCCCCCAAAATCCCCACTGTAAACACAATTAAAGGTTTTCCAATTGTATGGTTATGTTTTCTGACTGTACAATACAAGTCAAGTCTTATAAACATTTTAGTTGACAATTTTAACTCTTGACAGATTTTAACCCCAACTCCCACTCCCCTCTGCCTGGCTGTGACATCCTCATCCTCTCATTTATGACACAAATATTAGATGTTAACTTCAACAGATCACGTTTCTCATTAAATTCTGACTCTTCATTTTCACTCCTAATTGTCCTCTAATTAAAATTACTACATATATTTTCAAAGTTTTTTTAATAGATAGTTCATAGTAATGTGGACTTATAGCCTACAAATTGATACCAAAACTTTGTTCATTTACTAAAGGAAAATTAAATCTAGGCTAATTGTATATTTAATTGCATTACATATTTTAACCCTTTAAAAAATGAATGCACAAATAATAGCCAGAAAATTCTACTTTTTGGGAGCTGAAATGTTAATCCTACTTTCAACTAAAATCAAAGAAAAAAAGAAAAAAATTCAATAATATTTGAAACATATATTTTTTGTATCTCATTTGATAGAATTAGTTGCTGTTGGCAACTGATAATCCATTTAAAGACACTTTTTACCATTTATCTGAATAAGATGTTTCTTTTGTATTTGTAGGTCATATTGATTTGATAAAGGTATCAAATACATATGTATCAAATAAGATACAGGAAGTTGGAAGTTAATAAATAATTAACATTTGGAACCGGTTTTGTACACCACACATCTGATTGTTGTTTGGTAGGCTATACGGTTATTGGTGCTTTAGACTTTGTGAATTTGGAGCATATTTGTTTGGAGCGGTCGATGCGCGCGCCCGTTCCTTTGTTCTGTTGTTTACCTGCCGCGGTAAATTTGTTTGCGCGCGTATGACTATCTCGTCTGTGAGGGAGGAACTTCGTGTTTAAACACTGTGAGGTGAGTTAAACTGTTTGTGTCTGGCTCTGTGGCATTTGTTCTTACCTTACTTTTGTTGGGAGAGCTTTTTCTTTTTGTTTACGCTGTGCGGTTGGACCGTTGCCTGTGCGTAATTTTGCCCGTCTGTATTAGTGTGGCATTTTTCCCTTGTAGGCTTGGCGCCGTTCCCCATATGGGTCCAGTGCGCAGGGGGGTGGTTATGTGGCAGTAAAAGTGGCAGAAGCTTTTCTTCGGGGAGCATGTCCGTGGTTTTAGGAAGGTTGCTAGCCTGCTAGTCGCCCAACTGAGCCATCGGTCTCTGGTGCATAAGGACCCACCGCGAGTAACTGCACGAAGACTAGCGGGGAGCTTAGTTAGTTTTCATTTCTCAGATAGCGGGGAAAATCCACACTTGGAGGGTGTTTAATTCCTCTTGCGCGCAGGGCGTCGGTGTGCCGGCGTGTATCCGCGCATGCGTAAAGTTAGTTGTTGTTCGTTGTCATGGTGATCTGTCAGCGACGATGTCTGATATTAAGTCGTTTCTTGCGGATCCCTCAGTTGAGAGTCTTGATCAATGTTCCAAAGAGCAGTTAATATTAATTGCTGAGCATTATTGTGTTGACATTAAAGGCGACAAAAGGATCAAAGAGAATATAAGAGCGTCTATTAAATCTAAATTAGTCACTGACGGCGTAATGTCGGACGGTACTCAAACGCCTCTTGATCCACCTGGTGCGTCTTTACAAACTCAAAATTTAACTTTTGAGCAGCAAAAGGAAATTTTGATGTTGCAAATGGAACATGACAAAATGAAATATGAATTGGAGGTTAAAAAGCAGCTTGAGGTGGAGCGAATCCATCAGCTGTCTGAAAAAGCCAAAATTGATTTGGAGAGTTACCGTTTGACTTTAATGAGGGATGGCGTGTTATCTGGAGAAGGCACAGAGGTGCAAACTTCTTCTGTGGGTCGCTTTGATGTTAATAATTTGCGCCTTTTGCCACGTTTTAACGAAAAGGACCCTGATACATTTTTCTTGTTGTTTGAACGTGTTGCCAACGCGAGAAAGTGGCCTGATGCTGATTGTGCCCTCATGCTCCAGTCCGTCCTCACTGGGAAGGCGCAGGAGGCCTATTCTTCTTTGAGTCATGAAGATAGTTCTAGTTACTCTAAAATAAAATCTGCTGTGCTTAAAGCCTATGAACTTGTACCCGAGGCTTATAGACAACAATTTCGGTCATGGGAAAGCAAACCTGGTCAGTCGTACGTTGAGTTTGCCAGAGACCTGTCCACTCGCTTTAAGCGATGGTTAACTGCACTTGATGTCACTACTTTTGATGGCCTCTGTGAATTAATGATATTAGAACAGTTCAGATCTTGTCTCCCTGAGCGTGTTGCAACATTTATAATTGAGCAAAAAGCGTCTACTGCTGCTGAGGCTGCAGTTTCTGCCGATGAGTACGTGCTACTCCATAAGGGCAATTTCAGAGATCGCTCTGCGGCGCGTGATGCTGCGAGTTGGCATGGGAACGCCTCTGCCGCTTCGGAGGTGCGTTCAAGGACAGTGGGTTTTTTGAGATCTGATTCAAAAAATAAGGCTAGCAAGGACAATGGTGCATGTAACTACTGTCATGAAAAAGGGCATTGGAAAGCAGACTGCCCTGTGTTAAAGGCTAAAACTAAGGAAACAAAACCTAATGTTAAACCTGTTGCATTTGCTGCCCCTGTTACTGATGACTGTGTTGCTGAGTTGCTTACCTCTCACTCTTGTGAACCTGATGTTTTGGCAGCTTATGGATGGGTTTGTGTCAGTTCCAGGTAATGATGAGCAGGTTCCAATCAAGATCCTTCGGGATACGGGAGCTTATGACTCTTTCATTGTTGAGTCTGTCTTGCCATTTTCTGAAAAGACTAACACTGGTGATTGTGTTCTAAGCTGTGGGATGGGGTTGAGGATACTTCCTGTTCCTTTGCATAGAGTCTCTTTGAATTGTGAGCTTGTTCAAGGTGAGGTAACAGTTGGTGTGCGTCCAGCTTTACCAATTGAAGGTGTGCATTTCATTTTGGGTAATGGTTTGGCTGGTTGCAGGGTTTGGGGTGATACTGCCCCTTTGCCAGTCGTTACATCCAATCCATCTGTGTCAGATGGGAATTTCGTGGTGTTGCCTGAGATTCTTTCATCCTGTGTGGTTACACGACCGATGGCTGAAAAAGACAGTCAGGTTGGCCCTGACATTAGTGAGAATCTGGTTCTAGAAGCCCCATCTCTTTCTGGGTTGCCGTTGTCATTGTCACATGATGAGGTTGTGCAGGAGCAACGTGAAGACCATTCGTTAAAGGAACTATTTGAACATGTTTTGTCTACCTCTGAGATAAGTAGTGCTGTGTCTGGTTACTTCTTGCACAAAGACTTGTTGTTCAGGAAGTGGGTACCTGTAAGTGAGGATTGTGTAAAGCGTGATGTTTTCCAGTTGGTGGTTCCACAAAAGTTTCGTCCTCTTGTTATGAAAGTGGCACATGATGAGAGTGGACACTTTGGTGTGCGTAAGACATATTTAAACATTCTTAAACATTTCTTTTGGCCCCGTATGAAGAAAGATGTTTCCACATACATTAAAACTTGCCATGTGTGTCAGCTAACTGGGAAACCTAATCAGTCCATCAAGCCAGCTCCTCTACAGCCCATTCCAGTGGTGAGTGAGCCCTTTACACACCTTATCATTGATTGTGTTGGTCCCTTGCCTGTTGCTAAATCTGGTTGCAAGTATCTTCTGACTGTTATGTGTCAGAGTACCAGGTATCCAGCTGCTTACCCTTTAAGGTCCATTACTGCACGAGCTGTAGTTAGAGCTTTGTCACAATTTATTTCCACATTCGGCATTCCCAAGGTCATTCAGTCTGATCAGGGGTCTAATTTCTCATCTCACATGTTTGGTCAGGTATTAAAGTTGTTGCACATAAAGCAAAATCAGTCGTCTGCCTACCATGCACAAAGTCAAGGTGCCCTGGAGAGATTCCATCAGACTCTCAAGTCTCTTCTTTGGGCATACTGTACAGAGCTTGACAAGGATTGGGAAGAGGGACTTCCATGGCTTATGTTAGCTGCACGGGAGGCTGTACAGGAAAGTACAGGTTTCAGCCCAAATGAGTTGGTTTTTGGTCACACTGTACGTGGTCCCTTGTCAGTGCTGAAGGATGGTTGTGTTGAGGCTGAGCCACCAAGGAACCTCATTGATTTTGTCAATGGGTTCAGACGTCGTTTGTTTGTTGCTGGTTGTATGGCTCGTGAAAAACTGTCTTCATCCCAGAGGAAGATGAAGAGGTTGTATGACCGTCGTGCTGAGCGACATGAATTCTGTCCTGGTGACCAGGTTCGTGTGCTCATGCCTGTCATTAGTTCACCATTTGAAGCCAAATACTCTGGTCCATACACTGTGGTTGAAAAACAGTCTGATTTGAATTACACTGTGGCAACACCAGGTCGCAGGAAGTCTCAACGTTTGTGTCATATTAATCTCCTGAAGCCATATTATCAACGCGTGGTTAAGGAAGATTCAGGTGAGGATGTGAATGGGGATGTTCACCCAGCCCTAGCTGTGTCACCAGGGACTCAAGCACAGGAGGTAGATGGGGTGCCTGAGCCCGATGATAGTCTTTTGTGTGGGCGTTTGAAAAATTCTGAAACTCTTTGTAATCTAGATAAATTGTTTGCTCATCTGCCTGAGTCCAAGCGTGCAGAGCTGGTGCAGCTGGTAAGTAAATATCCTTGTTTGTTCGGGGACATTCCTTCACAAACTAATTGGGCTGAGCATGACATTGATGTCGGGGACTCTAAGCCCATTAAACAGCAGTTTTACCGTGTGCCACAAGCTAAGCGGGAGTACTTGGATTCTGAGGTTTCATACATGCTGGACAATGGCATTGCTGAACCCTCATCATCCAGTTGGGCTTCTCCTTGTATTTTGGTCCCGAAACAGGACAGAACACCGAGGTTCTGTACTGATTTCCGAAAAGTTAATTCAGTCACAAAATCTGACTCATTCCCATTACCACGTATGGATGACTGCATAGATCAGGTAGGGTCGGCTAAATTTGTGAGTAAATTTGATTTGTTAAAGGGGTATTGGCAGGTTCCTTTGACCAAACGAGCACAGGAAATTTCAGCATTTGTCACACCATCTGGCCTGTACTCCTACAAGGTCATGCCATTTGGTTTGAAAAATGCCCCTGCTACATTTCAGCGCTTGATGAACCGTGTAGTATCTGGTTTGAAAGGTTGTGCTGTCTATCTCGATGATTTGGTTATTTTCAGTGAAACCTGGCATTCACATCTTCAGCGTATCCGTGCGCTCTTCGATCGCCTGGCTGAAGCTCATCTGACCATCAACTTGGCTAAATGTGACTTTGCTCGAGCTACAGTCACTTATCTTGGTCGTGTGGTTGGACAGGGTCGCTCGGTCCAGGCCAAAGTTGAGGCCATAGCTAAGTATCCATCACCATCTACCAAGAAAGAGCTACAGAGGTTTCTGGGGTTAGTGGGATACTACAGGAGTTTTTGTAAGAACTTTTCAACTGTTGTGTTTCCCCTAACTGAAATTCTTAAAGCTAAGGCTAAATTTGATTGGTACTCAAAATGTCAGGAGGCTTTTGAAACTGTAAAGTCTTTGCTGTGCTGTTCTCCTGTCCTGGCTGCTCCTTGTTTTGACAGACCTTTCGTGCTCCACGTTGATGCCAGTCAGGTGGGGGCGGGTGCTGTGCTGCTCCAGAGCGATGACCAGAGTGTGGTGAGGCCTGTAAGCTTCTTCTCTAAAAAGTTCAATAAGCACCAACAGAACTATTCAGTCATTGAGGAGACTTTGTCACTCATTTGGGCCTTGCAGCACTTTAATGTTTATGTTGGTTCAGGGGGTCAAATTATAGTTTACACGGATCATAATCCACTGACCTTTCTGCACTCTCTCAGATGTCCGAACCAAAGGCTGACGAGATGGTCACTGTTTCTGCAGGCATACGATCTTGACATCAGACACATTAAAGGGAAGAATAATGTAATGGCCGACGCGCTATCGCGCGCTCCTGTTCAATATTAGTAACTTGACTTAGAGATTTTTTATATGGTCCTTTTGTTCTGTTGTACCTGTTCTTTCTCTGCCACGCCTGTCTTCTTAATTTGCTCCTTAGGTACCAGGGTTGCTGAAGCTGGGTGGGGGCGGACGTTTGGGCGACTAAACTGGACAAGAGGTCATGTATTAATCTATTTGTCAGTGCTTGTATGTTTGTGTTATGTGCTGAACCATAGTTAAGTTGATGGGTATTTGGTGTTTGAGATACACTTTTGGTGTTTGAGATACACTTTTGGTGTTTAAGATACATGTTTGGTGTTGGAGATAATTTTTTGTATTTTGGATGGCTGATTGGGTGTTTTGTGTGCCGGTGGTCCCCTTGGGACACCGACTTTAAGAGGGGGGGTGTGACGGTCTCTGCCTTAGCTCCTCAGGCTAATATCTCTTCTCTCTCTCAGTTACCTGAGAGCAGCAGTGATTGGATCACCTGGTGCCTGCTGGGTATAAAAGCCCAAGTCATTTGCTGCGCTCCCTCTCTCTCATCCTACCTGGAGTCACCTCAGCCATCGGATCAACATTTTGTTCAGCTCATTCTCCTTAAAACCTCATACTTTAATAACATATATTTGCAGTTTTATAACCTTTGTTGTTCAATTTTGTCAATAAATCACATTATTTACTGCAAAACAACGTGTTCCTCCCGCATTTGTCCCTGAGCCAGGTTATGACAAATCTCATTTGATAGAATTAGTTGTTGTTGGCAACTGATAATCCATTTAAAGACACTTTTTACCATTTATCTGAATAAGATGTTTCTTTTGTATTTGTAGATCATATTGATTTGATAAAGGTATCAAATACATATGTATCAAATAAGATATAACAGGCTTTAATTGGTTAATTATGTTAAGGTTTGTGTGTTAAGTTATGTGATATATTCAGATTTTGTTTTGTTGCTGCTTGTTGACAGTTTGATAAAACAATAAAATCAAAGTGTAGTTTGATTTAGTTCAGCTTTTCATTAAAAATGTCATATAGATTTATATATTGTTTTGAGCTTTTAATTCTTGTAAAGCTGCTGTAGTGGTGATCAGACCGGTGTTTTTGGTGAGTAAACTCTGGTCTATGAACTACTGGTTGTGCATGAACACAAACCTGTACACTGTTAGCCCGGACTTCATTTGTACTTACAAATTAAATTACAGTTTACTTATACAAATCAAGTTTGACTTTATTACTTAAAAATCTGAGTATGTGATCCTTGCTTACTATCAAATATCAATTTATTATACTTAAGTTTAACAGTAATGCATGTGCTTACAATTTTACGTTATTCTAGCTTTAATTCATCAAGTTTTAACCCTGATTACTTAAATTTATTGAGTTAACCTTTCACAATGCATTATGGGAAAGAGAAACAGCACTTTTTAACCGTCAACCATTTCATCACTCACAGCCAGTTGATGAAGTTGTACTGTGGACATACTGACATTTTAAGACATTTTCAAGACGTGGGGACGTGTGGTTTATCAACTGGACTGATAATTTGGACTTGTGGAATCGGGCACAGCCTCTTAGTGAACGCCGGACTCTTTGCCGGGCGCACCGCTGTACAGCAGAGACAGAGGAGGCTGAGGCCGGGAGCACCGCCGTCGTTACCGCGGTCTACTGGGATATTGTTGACGCCGAGTCGGACACCGCTTCTCTGGAGTTGGACCCCGCTGTGTACCGCGCTTCCGCCGAAGAGAGAGGAGGTTAACGCCGGGACGTCCCTGCCAAAACCTACTACATGTGGTGAGTGCCATTAAGCTAACATTAGCCACGGTATTGACTTTTCAGACGGCCTAACTTTATCACTACTGTGCTACTTGGAGTTCGGCTGTGTGAGTTTCCTAATGACAGTGACTGAACAGGTGAATACAGGGGCGGATCTAGTCATATGGGGGCTCAAGGCAAACCTAGTCATTGGGGCCCTTCCCTGTACTGTGCTGATATTTTTATGGAATGGGTGCAGAGAAAAAATAAACAAGGAACTCGGCAGTGGAATAAGTAGTCGAAGTAAGTTTTACCTGTGTTTTTTGGTCTGGTGAGGATCTTTAAAAATAAGTAAAAACCATAATTGTATCATTGTAAAACTCTACTTAAAAGTCAGACTTAAAAGAAAGCAAGCAGGCAATGTTTATGCCCTGAGAGTTTAAAAAAATACATTCAAAGTTCAATATATGGCAAATATTGTTCTTTTCTTTATTACTTTTGCTGTGGCTTCTAATATAGGATGCTTTTCTTTATAAAAAGTGAAAGGTGGTTTTTGATGGGTAACATAGAATTATCTACTAGTGTCTTTTTTCTCTGTTAGGATGTGACCAACAAGGATGGATACAGCCAAACACAACTGGAAATCCTCTGTGTTGATGAAGAAAATCCTCAGATCAACCCGTCCAGTGTGGCAATTATCTTGGAGGGTAATATGGTGATGGATGAACCAGCCGACCTGCATCAGGCTGTCTGTGTCCTGTTTGGACTCATTTCTCCATTATGTAGAGTTTTATATGACACTGACATGCATTCAGTTTCAATAAAAAGATTAATACATGTTTGGAATTTTTCTTTTTTTCCCTAATTTTGTAGTTAATATATTTTTAAAAAAATATGAAATGTATTTACCTTAAATGCTAAGTACAATTTATTGGGCACAGGAATTGATAGACAGGTAGGACATAGACTTATGAGGAACAATGACATTATTGTGTATGTCACTATGTAGGTCTAAAGAGCTTGACGTATCAGACACAGCAGAATATAGCATTTGTTTTAATTTTATTTTTTACCTTTAACCTAAGTTGATTGCACATGCACCTTTTTGTTACTTCTGAGTGCTAGTCTGATTAAACCTACAGAAAATCAGGTATTTTGTGTTAAATGTCACCGTGTATGCGGGCAAAATTTTGATTGCCTTCACCAAATCTCACTCCAAGGTTTTTTGAAAAGTTGGCAGCCCTGCTATATTATTATGGTCCAAAGCAATGTTAAAAAATTAGTCTTTTTTCCCTCATGGTATGGGAAAATTGTGTCGCCGTTTGGTTACTTCGCACACTGCGCATTAAGTGGGCCTCTCTGTCAATGACTTCCCGGGCCACTCCTCCACCCCAGTCTACCCCTGGTTCTAATACATCCAAGACATAAACATAAGAAAGATTATTTATTATTATGTCTATGTCTATGACCAGTAACGCTCATATTTAAAAACCACACTGAATGAACAACAACTTCCTGGTCAAAGGTTAAGCTATGCTTTCGTCCAATCAAGCAAGTTCTCCTTCTCTCTCTCTCGTCCAATCATCGACGTCTAACACGTCACAACCATAGATATACATAGAACCATAGATATACAGAACACTAGATATGTTTGGGGGCCCGCTAGGCGACGTGCCTATGTGGCGGCCATCTTGGGTAGGTCAGCATTCCCTTCAAGACAATGCATCTACACTGAAAATAAGTCATGACTTGCTCATTTTCTAAACTGATTTTCATAGATGTATTGTTATAAGTATAAAAGATAAATTAGTATTATATATTGGAAGTATGTTTTAGATAAAGTAATCATATTATTAACATTTAAAGTTCCTTCTTTCTTTTTTCTTTCTTTCTCTCTCCTTTCGCTCTCTCTTTATGCGTGTCTGTAAATGTATATATGTATATGGTAAAAGATATTTAAAACAGAAATCATGCTGATAAATTAAAGCTACTTAACCAATATACTGGAGACAAAATGCATTTAATTTGAAAAGTACCTTGTATACTAACATTTCAAAGATACGAGAGCAATCTTTAAGGATTACTGGTATTAATCCTAACAGCGAGTGATTCATGAAAAATTATTTGCATGTATTATTATTTGCTGTATGCTACTACCCGAGAATATTTGATAATCGTTTACTAGATTATGTACAATATCAATCACATTGAGGGTTAGAGAAGTTTGTCATTAAATTAGTATTCTGTATTTATATGAATTAGGCTTTCTTACTTCTGTTGGAAGTATTTGTGGTAGTAATGTAGTAATAGTAATGCGATTAGTAGTGGCAGCACACCAACTACTGCTAATACTGACACTGCAACAATTGGCTATACTAAAAGCTGACACTACTTCTACTACTCTAAGGGCCATTTATACTATTACTATTACTGTTTCAGTGCTCCTACTGATTCTTGTGTAACTGTACTAAAGGCACTATTAATCATCCAATACTATCAATCATCATCATTAATCAAACCACCTATGGTCAAGCTGCTAGCTCGAATTAGTGCTTTGCTAATAGCAAAGTAGTTACTGAAGCTCTCATAGATTGGAAACTCTTAACATAACAGGGCTGCCAACTCTCACGCATTAGCCGTGAGACTCACGCATTTGGTTGGTTTCACGCGCACTCACGCCACACATCCAATTTCTCACGCTCAAGTCAGAGGCACAAAAGCGCAGAGAGAACGCAGAGGTCGTGTGGTGTAATGTACAAGATATGCAGGTATGCACCCTGTACCCACTAGAAAACGCCAAGAAATACCATGTAACCACTATAAAACTTACTTATAGGATGGTTGTATGACTTTAACTTTCACTTTCCGTTTACCCGTGCTCCTCTTTGTGCCGGTGTGCGCAGGGGGGACTGGAAGATTTGTGAGGCCCGAGGCCAAGTCTAAGGTGAGGCCTAAGGCCAAGCCAGGAGTGCTCCATGGCATCTAATCACAGAGAACACCAATACACTAGTGAAGGATTTCAGAAGGAGAAGGTCAGACTCTGACTGGTTGTGTAGTTTAATTTTATTATGGATCCCCATTTAGCATGTCAGACACACTCACACAAGGGGCCACAAGGTTTAAATTCATCAGTTACACCACGTTTGAAAGTTAACAATCTCTGCTTTCAGAAAATGTCCTTTTTAAATGTGTGGCTAAAGTCTACATTAGACTAAATGTAGCTGGAACACTTATCTTTTATCTAATTTTTTTACTACCATTTTTGCACACAAATAACTTCAATACACTTTGCGCCTGACATTAGACACCCATCGAAATCACTTCTATAACTTGTCATCTACCTCTGGGTGAAATTGGAGCTTTCTAGTGTAATCAACTTTAAGGAAACTCTAAAAGGACAAAGAACATTCCTCTCTGACTCTGGGCCTCCCTGCATCCATGACTGTAAATCTCCTAGAAGCATCTGACGCCATAGAGTCTGGTATTCATGACTGCAAGGTACTCCCAAACAGACATCGGTGTGGATGTTTACTTTTCTTCCTAAACAGCGATTGGCTGAGACCAAATAGTATGTTCGAAGAGAGTCTGTTCCCAAAGTCATAAACCATTCGTAGATGATACCTAAGTTGACCTTGGACCTCCCTGGACATCTTGGACCCCTCATCTAGTCCAGATGTGGTCTCTGTCCACACAGAAAACCCACAAACCTTTTAAAACTGAAACTCTTTAAATAAAATCATGGACTTCTAACAATGTAATGTTTTATCCTGTCATGACAAATGCTTTCTAATGATGTGACTTGTGTGTTTTTAGCTCTAAAAATGCCTAAGATACAAACAGTTTGTTTATCTGTGAAAGTCTTCTGACAGACTGGAGGTCTTTTTCCTCCCGGAATGTGCCTGTACTCTGCATTGTTCCATCTCTCTGATTACTGAAGAATGCTTATAACAGGATTGCTACACCTTAAGTTTTGGTTGCAAATCATCCTAAGGACATGTTGACTTGTATTTCTTAAGTTAACCACCTCTATTGTGTTTAATTGACTGTTAAATAAGATTTGAATTGTTTAATTCTTTCTTATACTTTAGATATATAGTATTTGGTATTAAATTGATCACCATGAGATTTCCTATCCAGTTGGAGTGCTTATATTGGATGTTTAATCAAAATACAACTTAATATTGGCCAAGTATTAGTTGATAAAGCGTTGTTAACTCATCCAAAAGCCCTCCCCCTGCGAGTAGCTTAAAACAGAGAGACATGCGGTCTTGCTCTCCTGCTTCTCTCGACTCCTCTCTTCTCTTGTCCGTCTCCTTCTTCCTCCTCGTCTTCGTCACCACTTTTGATTTCGGCTCCACATATTTTTCCTTAACTTTTTATCTAAGTTTTTGTAGCCCGCCGATTCTTTCTTTATAAGCCAGTAAGACTTCAAAGATTTGCTTCATAGTAAATGGACTTTTGTTATTAATTTCAGAATAGTATTCGTTTGGCCAATGAATTCTTGATTTTTGGAATTAGTTACAAATCAACTTTTTATACAATCGAGACACCAACGTCCAAGCTCCAGCTTCACCTTGAGCAGAACCAGTCCAATCTAAGACTTCTCTCCCAGAGAATCTGGGACAGATCAGCTCACATCGGAACATCCTCCACTGGATCCATCGCGCTGGGAAGAGTGTGTGGACTTCAGAACCAGAAAAGTCCTTCAGAATCTCCAGTAGCTCCGGACCAGTCTGAGATCCGATCATAAAAGCTTCACAAAGTAAGGCGCGGTTCTCTAGTCATTTCAGATGGGCTTGAGTGTGTCTTGGTTCAATTCTCTAATAGTTTCCCCTTTGATTTGACCTTTTACAAGTAGGTTAATTCAGAAATTAATCCTCTATAACCACTCCATATGCTTCAATGTTCCTTGAGGGTTCATATCTTCTTTCCTGATTGACAGCATCAGTGATTTAGTATATCTCTGACATTTATTCCTTCTTAAGTGTTTATTTTATTTTATTTTGTCTTATATATTCATTTTAATAAATCACCCTTATATATTTAAAGTTCTGTCTTTTGGTATTCTATTTGGAAGATTGACATCACTGCATGAGAGTTCTGTCTTTAGATTTGAGATTGATTAAACTAATAAAGTTTGACTTAATTGATTTATCTAATTTATATGAAATAATAAATCAGCTAATTAAGTTAATTTTGCCTTTTTTGTATAAAAAGGATGGTGCCCCCTTTAACTAACGAGAGCAAACCTGGTTATTTAATGAATATTAATTAGTTTAATTAATATCCAGTGATATCCAGAAAATAATCGCTACACTAGGTAAAACCTGATCGGAGTTATAGAGATTTTAGTCTCAGGTGACGGAGCTCATCCATTCTGTGCCTGCGCGCAGCCGAGCCAGCAGCAGACTGTTTACTCTCCTTCACGATCGCAATGGATGCAAAACCAGCTTCGGGTGCCGGTGTCCTCTTTCCTGTCGACTTTGCTCTGTTTTCTTCTTCATATCTCGTGGAAAAACTCACCGCGAACCGCAGGGACGGAGAGCCAAGAGGCTGAGTGCGCACGGCTCTAGCTTATCACTTTTTTCCCCTCTCCTGGCGCGAGGCCTCCATAGCGCGAGGCCCAAGGCGGTCGCCTTGTTTGTCCACTGAGTTTATCCACTAGAATAAAACAAAAATTAAACAACTGCTCGTGTCCCCTCCTTCTATAAAGTTGTCCCCAAAATCCCCACTAAACACAAATAAAGGTTTTCCAATTGTATGGTTATGTTTTCTGACTGTACAATACAAGTCAAGTCTTATAAACATTTTAGTTGACAATTTAAACTCTTGAAAGATTTTAACCCCAACTCCCACTCCCCTCTGCCTGGCTGTGACATCCTCATCCTCTCATTTATGACACAAATATTAGATGTTAACTTCAACAGATCACGTTTCTAATTAAATTCTGACTCTAATTAAAATTACTGCATATATTTTCAAAGTTTTTTTAATAGATAGTTCATAGTAATGTGGACTTATAGCCTACAAATTGATACTAAAACTTTGTTCATTTACTAAAGGAAAATTAAATCTAGGCTAATTGTATATTTAATTGCATTACATAATTTAACCCTTTAAAAAATGAATGCACAAATAATAGCCAGAAAATTCTACTTTTTTCGTAGCTGAAATGTTAATCCTACTTTCAACTAAAATCAAAGAAAAAAGAAAAAAATTCAATAAAATTTAACACATATATTTTTGGCATCTCATTCGATAGAATTAGTTGTTGTTGGCAACTGATAATCCATTTAAAGACACTTTTTTTTACCATTTATCTGAATAAGATGTTTCTTTTGTATTTGTAGGTCATATTGATTTGATAAAGGTATCAAATACATATGTATCAAATAAGATACAACAGGCTTTAATTGATTAATTATGTAAAGGTTTGTGTATTGTTAAGTTATGTGATATATTCAGATTTTGTTTTGTTGCTGCTTGTTGACAGTTTGATAAAACAATAAAATCAAAGTCTAGTTTGATTTAGTTCAGCTTTTCATTAAAAATGTCATATAGATTTATATATTGTTTTGAGCTTTTAATTCTTGTAAAGCTGCTGTAGTGGTGATCAGACCGGTGTTTTTGGTGAGTAAACTCTGGTCTATGAACTACTGGTTGTGCATGAACACAGACCTGTAGACAGGTAGGACATAGACTTATGAGGAACAATGACATTAAAGTTATTGTTTATATCACTATGTAGGTCTAAAGAGCTTGACGTATCAGACACAGCAGAATATAGCATTTGTTTTAATTTTATTTTTTACCTTTAACCTAAGTTGATTGCACGTGCACCTTTTTGTTACTTCTGAGTGCTAGTCTGATTAAGCCTACAGAAAATCAGGTATTTTGTGTTAAATGTCGCCGTGTATGCGGGCAAAATTTTGATTGCCTTCACCAGGGACGTGCAAAGGCTTAAAGAGGGGCAGGTGCTCAAAGTTAAAAAGGGGGCACATGGAGCACAAAGCTAAAACTCCATACAGAAACTACATACCTCATAGTATAACCGGTTGAATTGTAACAACCCATATTCAGAAAGAATGTAACAGAATCACAACGTACATTATCATTGTCCAACACCTCATAGGGGAGACTGGGTAAGATAAGCCAGTTTTTACTTTTGTTGTCACTGAGGCAGGAAAAATGCAACAGAAATACAATAAAGACATAAATTCTTATTGAAGAATGTTTGCTATCAACTGAGATTGTTACGTATCAATGACAATGAGCCTGGAAACTGTGGCCTTTCAAAATAAAGTGATCCTGTGGGTCAACTTGCCCCAGGTCAGGGGGAAGTTAGTGTGGTGTTACCCACAGCCAAGTCTGTGGGTAAGTTGATCATGTGACTTCAAAGCTGAGGATTATTAAAAGGTAATGTGTTGCTGTCAAAGAGTCATTTTACAAGAACGAAAATTTTAATGCCATAAATTGACACATTTTGCAACTTTTTGGAAATTTAGATATTCATAAGTAAAATGAGAGCCAGCAAAGCTCTGAACAACAAACAGAAACAAAATCAATTCTTGACAGAAAGAAAACTTTTATTCCTTCTAGAAAAGTTACATTCACTTGTATGCTTTAAAGTTTTTACAAGTTCAGACTTGCTAAAACAAGCTTGTTAAAACATCCCTCTTCTTCATTTACCTTTACAGGGTTGACCTGTCAGTATTTCACTTCTTTGCTACAGATCTGATCGACTTTTCAATCATGACTTCCTTCATTACTTTCTTAATCTCAGCAGGGTGCTGAGCCCCAGTTGGTTTTCCTCTTGTTCACTCTTGGCATGATTTTCTTTTGTTTAACATGTGATCAGTCAAGTCAGTTGGTTAACAACATTAAATAGTATTTTATGATTCAGTACATTAATATAACTTTTCAAACTTCTGGTAGTAAAAAAGGAACCAATGGCTCAATTTACCCCACAGCATATGGCTCACTTTGCCCCAACATTTTGGAAAAATTGTGCTAGCTTTGCTATCAAGGCAATCTTTAGTCAAATGACTCATAGTTTTTTACATTGGTAAATCACATATGTATTATACACCATTTTAGACCTGGATGAATGGACCTGGATTTGACAAAGTTCAATATACCTGACATGCTGAAAATTTACTTTGACACACACACAAAAATTTGTGTTAAAAGTACCAACCGTTTGTGCAAGGTGCTCCTCATCAACAGAGGCAGGGAGAAGTGATAGGGACTTTCTGAATTTAGGGCCACATGACAAAAGCTGTTTGCTGTTTCCCAGAAACGGGGTGGGTCACCTTACCCACTGGCTCAGTTTACCCCACTCTCCCCTATTTGTTGGATGCCAGTGCAAATCAAATGTAGTGCATGTTTTACCTGACGGCCTGAGGACACTAAGCAGCTTCTGTTGAGGTGGAGGTGGAGGTGAGGAGGGCGCTGGTGCTCATATTGTTGAAGCTCAGAAGCTGAGATAACCATCTCCTGACCTATCATCACTCACTTCCTTTCTATCTGGAACAAGGCACAATTTGCTCTTCTATGAATCTGATTAACATCTTTTTCACTTAATCATTAATTACCCACCATATATAATGATAATGTAACAGAACAACATCATTCAAATCGTGTTTGTCATTGCTGTTTTCTCGAACTGAGTACCTTTGCAGCTGGAACATGTTATCCTCACTTTTTGTGCTCTTTGACATCCAGCTGGCGAGTGACCCACAGCCGCTCACAGCTACTTTTCTCTTTGTTTTAACCTCCTCTCCTTACGAGGCATCGCTGCAGAATGAAACATGATTGATAAACTACACACGCGCGGGCACGCGCGCACACACCCACATACACACACCAGAGTGTGCAGATTTTTCCTTCAACTCACTCGTCTGACTCTGCACACACACTATATAAGACAGAGGATGCTTATTGCTGACTTTCAACTAAACGCTATCATTGAGAAACCTACTGACCAGGCCATGATTCTCTGGACCGTCGGCACTCGGTATCTGCAACAAAAACCAGCGTGGCGCTCAGGGCACGTCAGGTATGGGCAAGTCGTGTATCATGTGACCAAAGAAGCTAAATCTAACTTATTTTAATTTGATTTAATTTAATATTATTTTTGGGCCACACAGCCAGATTTTCTCATGCACACTTAAACAAAAAAAAAAAAAAAAAAAATCATTTAGACAAAAAGGGCACTTTGGGCATCAAGGGGCAAAGGGGCATGTGCTCTAGCACCCTCCGCCCCTACCTCTGCACGTGCCTGGCCTTCACCAAATCTCACTCCAAGGTTTTTTGAAAAGTTGGCAGCCCTGACATGATTTAATAATGAAAAAAGAGCAAAAAACTATTCTTACTTATGAAATGTTATATCGCGTTTCAATTGTTTGGTCTATTTTACAGCTGTATGCAGCGTAATGTGCCGACATCTTTAGTGTTTTTAATCTTCATGCCTTTGACAGCTATGGAGTGGCCTGACACTTCGCCCCCACTAGCTTAGCTTCAACGTAGGCACGCAGCTCAGAGGGGCGTGTCGTATCTAGTGTTCTATGTCTATCTATGGTCACAAGCATAGATATAGGCTACACAGGCCCACAGTCTCTAAGAGATGTAACAGATTGAGATTTGAGGACTGGAAAATCTGTACAAAGTTCATTCATGTTATTTTTCAGATTTATTAAATAATCTGCATTTAATCTGTTTCTCCACTCCTTTCTTTTATTTGTCTCAAATCTAATAAAAAATCTAATATAAATTTCCTCAATAAAAAAAATCAAGAAGTTAAATGTTTTGATATTAGTTGTTTACTTAGCTGTCCCTATATATAGTTTAAGGACTTTCTCATGCTATTTTAGGTGAAATTTAGAAAGTGAGGACCATGAAAGGGCTAATGAAGTTTTAGAATGAGTTCTCAGGAGAAGAGAGGCCAGAGCTGCTCCTGTGTGCCCATCCCCCACAGCTCTGAAGCCACCTGACCAATTATCCAATCAGAGCTGGAGAAGCCAGGTGAAGAGTTCAGCCCGCTGAGACCTGCCTGCAGCTACACCTCGGCTGTTCCCCTCCTCTTCTCACACTTCAACAGCACAATTTCAAGGTGGAGGGATTTAAAAGAAGGATCAGGACTTTAAGGAAAATGTGAAGAGGAATTTAAAAATGCTTGGGTGAGTAATTTTTTCCTCTGCACATAAAATGATTTTAAGGCTGCTTTGTGTGGTTTAATGAATCATAGTGACGTGACCATACGTCCTCTTTGCTCAAATGTGCCCCTTTTAGTTTTCAAATTATGTTGGGGGGGATTTTATAAAATCCCTTAAAATGTCCAGGTTTTGCTGAGCTTGTTCTACTAAGTTGTCACCAGTGAAAGATGTGCATGATTCAAACTACTGTTACTCCTGAAGGCAAGGCAAGTTTATTTATAAAGCATTTTTCCTAAAACATATGTAACTCAAAGTGAGAAGCATTATGCTATCCAAACAATTCTAACAGATCCTGAGAGATGGAGCTATCCACTGATATACGGTACGTTATGGCCACTAGACGGTCATAACAGCGTCCTGTAATTCATTGTTTATCATTTCTCTTTCTGCTTATGACGCACATGATGATAAAATACACTGTATGAGAGGGACAGGAGTAAAAAAAGAGTCCAAAATGTGGGATTAAAAAGTCACAAGATGGAAAGCCATAACTATGACAAAGTCAAAATTTTGAGATAAAAAGTCAACAGTATAAGAAAAAAAAATGAAATTATGAGAGAAATTGTTAAAATTTTGAGATAAAAAGTCAAAATTCTGAGATAAAATTTTGAAATAATGAGATAAAAAGTCAACAGAATAAGATTAGTTTAGTTCATTTGCTGTTGTGTTTAGTTAATTTGCCGTTGTGTTTAGTTAATTTGCTTTTGTGTTTAGTTATTTGACAATGTGTTTAGTTTTTTGCCGTTGTGTTTAGTTAATTTTATTTTTGTGTTTAGTTAATTTGCTGTTGTGTTTAGTTAATTTGCTTTTGTGTTTAGTTATTTGACAATGTGTTTAGTTTTTTGCCGTTGTGTTTTGTTAATTTGTTTTTGTGTTTAGTTAATTTGCTGTTGTGTTTAGTTAATTTGCTTTTGTGTTTAGTTATTTGACAATGTGTTTAGTTTTTTGCCGTTGTGTTTTGTTAATTTGCTGTTGTGTTTTGTTAATTTGTTTTTGTGTTTTGTTAATTTGTTTTTGTGTTTAGTTAATTTGCTGTTGTGTTTACTTATTTGACAATGTGTTTAGTTTTTTTGCTGTTGTGATTTGGGGCCACCATATCATACAGACATTTATTTTGACAGCTTTTAGTCTTTCATTTTTCATTTTAATCACATTGGTGCAAAAAAGCATGAGAAGCTTCATCTTTTAATGTTCTTTGTGTTTTTCAGTTAGCTTTTTTTCTAGCCTTACAATCAGTGTCTATCTTAAAATTCAGTGTTTTTTGTGCTGAACTGTTGAAAAGAGAAAAAGTATCTGTGTGTTTTCTTGTGAGCTTTGTAGTCACAGCTGTGAAACAAAATCAGTATTTGTAAGGCAGATGAAAATACACAAGAATGTCAGAAACTTGACATTCAAATGTGTTTTTTCTGGATGCAATTTAAAAATGTGCCTAATCTTACAAAAACCATCCCCAGCCCTCTAACATATATTACATTGGATATAACTCATTTAATGCATTTCTTCATAAAAAACACTGGCATCATGTATTCATATTGGAATTTAAAGGATTACAATAAATTAATTGAATATTTGTAATTTTAATTAGAACCAAAGTTGATTTAAGATTTGAGCAAAAGAAAGCACAAAAAATATTCATCTGTTTTTATTTTAGCAGCTTCTGGGAGAGGACATTTATGTCAAGTCTGACACTGCCAAAAAATAATAACAATAATAATAACAATAATTAAGAACATTTTTGGTATTGATCTTATATATATTTTATCTGAACTTAAAAAAAATCCCCAGCCCGCTGACAATTATTATTTTGATATTAACTCATTTTTTCCATTAAACCACTAACATCATGTGATCAAGTTGGCATTTGAATGGTTAAAATGAAAAGATATATATTTGTTTTTTTTTTTTTTAGAATTGAAGACAACTGAATGATTCAAGCATAGAAAATAATTTATGTTTTTACAGCAGCATTGGGAGAGGTTTATTACATCCTATGATGACCTCGATGGGTTGTAAATTTGGCCCCAGTTAACCTTTGACTGCTTAAAAAAATGAAACCCTGAATTTAAGACTTTTCATGAAAACATCTTCTGACAAAAAAACATTCCCTCCTGAGTAACACTGCCAAAATTATGGCTAAAAGTTGAGCAAAAAATTCCCTGAAAGGACAAAAAGTACCGTTTACTCACAAAGGTTAAACAAGTTACAACAATAGCAGGTACAAATGATGATTTTTGCTTTCTACCACAATTATTCTTCTCAGCTTGATCACTCTTGTGTATTGACATTGGTGAAAAGTGACAATCTTGATTTATAGTTAATTTCTAAGAACCACTATGTTGTGAAAAACAGACCCTACCTTTGCATGCATTTCACATGAAGTAATATTTGTTTGTTTTACTTTGATTTTCAGAGCCTGCATAGACATACATCCTAAGAGGGGCCACAAGAATGTGCAAAGCAAGAAGAGTGGGAAGATGGTAAAAAGGAACTGTGAATCCACACTCATCAGGACGCTGAGTAACTTCAAGTGGGACTTATTTGATCTTTCATACACACAAACATATACAGGAAATGTTTGGTTGAGGTTATTGCTGCCAAAGGAGGGTCAACCAGTTGCCAAATCCAAAGGTTCACATACTTTTTCCACCCTGCACTGTGACTGTTTATATATTGTGTCAAATAACAACATGAAAACTTATAATTTTGTGCTGTATTAGTTTAAGCAGACTGTGTTTGTCTAGTGATGTGACCAAGATGAAGATCAGAACATATTTTATGACCAATTTAGGCAGAATCCCAAGTAACCCCAAAGGGTTAACATTCTTTTTCATGCAGCTGTATGCATACTGGAGGTACAGGATAAAAATGTCATATTACAGTTATTGTGACCAAATGATCACAGTTGTCATTATTATCATGGTATCATTGCAGTGTGCTCAAAATGTTCAAAAAGTACTTTAACACAGTCTTGAAATCATCTAACCCCTTTAATATTATAATTTTAACAGTTCTTTTGTCTTTTTTGTCAATAGTTGTGTCAGGAAATGTCCTGCAAGTAAATTTGTTGAAACTTTTTTCATGAGAAATGAAAGTAAACAGTTCTGGCAAATATTAGTCATTATTATGGTATAAATGCTTAAACTGCGTGTAATTACAAGAAAAGAAAAAACAGATTTGAACTTTAAACAGGATTCTCTTTATAAACAACTGTTAAGGAACATGTTCAAAGTTTTGAAATGGACAAAAATAAGCTGAACCTATTTTACAAACACTCACACATTTTAGTTTACCTGTAGCATTTGTGTCCATGTTACAGCTCGTAATGTTAGACCATGTTCAGACTTCTTTTTATTTTATTTTTTTTGTTTTACTAATTATAGTCCCTGATGCAGTTGAATACTTTTTCTTGTTTACAGCTGTTCAATTCTAATAAACTGTCTGAAAGGGAATTTCACAATGAATGTTGTCTCTATTATTTCATTATTAAAAGTAGAAGTAGCATTGATGTTACAAAAGCATCTTTAATGGTTTGTATCGTTTAAATGTATTTAAATGATATCAATTCTCATTTAAACATATTACCCTTAATTCACTGAATCTGTAACCAGAGTGAAACTGCAAATTTGAGCCTAATATTGTGTCTTCAGTTACAGAAAATGCATCAAGGCAAGAAATACACCCTTCTGGAAAAGCTTGTGCCCATACTGTTAATTTACAGTAAAGGTTTATATTGTACTGTAAATTCAAATACAGTTCCACTGTAAATATACAGTAACTTACTGTAAACCTCTGACCAGTTTTTGTTGTAAATTTACAGCATAGTACTGTATCTCTATTTACAGTAAAATGCTGTAATTTCAAAATACAGCAAAGTGCTGTAAAAAATACATTACTTTGCTGGAACAGCTGCTGCCAGTAAAATATTGTAAATTTACAGTAAAAAGTTGTACAGTGTAGTTTCCAGTGGCGTTTTAACTAAAATTATAAAAGTCAAAGCTTCAGGTTAAAGTACATCAAACATCTGCGATAAAACTTCACTGCGAGGCGGATTAATGAAGTCAAAGTATATAAAATTAGATCTGATCATTTGACGATCGAAATAAAGAAGTTTGCTTACCATCTTCACCCTGTTCTCTTCTCTCCAAAGCAGAAACACAAGTGATGAGACTTAATCCCTTCGGGGCAGAAAGACACAACTGCGCAGAAAAGAAAAAAACAGGCTACACGGTGTTATTAATCACAACCCAGCTCTAAAGCCTGACAAAGACGGAAAGGATAAAACTCTGAACAGCTTAGATATTTGATTTTGGACCAATGTCCCAGCCAAAATTTAAACACAACTGTAAGGTGTGGTGGCTGCTGTTTCTTCTCTCTGTCTCCCACTCTCTCCTCCCTCTACCTCTGTGGCTGCAACACCTATGGTGTGTGCTGTTTGGTGCTCAAGTGTGGCAGGTCAGTTTAGTGGAGCAGGGGGGGGGAGACTTGGCAGAGAGCTGGAGGCTGGGCTGGACACACACACACATATATTTACCTGCAGACAGGTTTGGAGGAGGTTTTCTCCTTGCTTTCGTTTTCTTAAAGGTTCCTCCTTTAATCATATGTTGTTTCTCTTTCTCCCCCCAGGAATATCAGATTGCTGGGTTTTGTTGTTTTAGTTTAGTTTGGCTGGTAGTCCCATTTTCACGGCTTATTTTCTTAAAGTTAGGGTTATTTTTCTGGTTAGGCAGTTTAGTTACGGGACGGTGGCTGGTTCGATGGCCCACTGTGTGGTTAGCCATGTCCACCATCCCTCTTTTGTTCTTTTTGGCCAGCACCTGCAGCCTTTTTATTTTCTTTCCTTTGCTTAAGTAAATAATTGAGTCGTGTTGTGTTAAATAAAGTATACATTCATTTGGAAACTCCTAACATCTTTGTTTGTGTCCTTTTATATGCTACTGGTCTCTTTGAGTTGAGCCTTATAACTTAAATTGGTGATTGATTGTTATTTTTATGCTCCAGAGGCCGTAACAACAACAACATAAAGATAACACAGGCGAAGGGTGAGAGGCCGAGGAGGAACACCAATGAGATGTGTCACCTCCGGAGGTATGCAGAGAATGAATGCTTGTGATCAGGATCCTAAATACTCCACACCTGGGAGACCGGCCGCTTCAGCCCAGGGTGGAGGAATCAGTCTGGAGGGCCCGGGGAGAGCTTGCCCCAACTTGACGCACAGCGCGCATGCGTGTGAGATGATTCAAAGTTTACGTGAGAAATGTATCGGTGGATTATCAGTGTTCTCTGAGTAAGTAGTGTACAAGTATTGCAAATAACAGGTTTAGAATAAGTCTGGGGGGTTTCCTTGTTGTTCTTTTGCCCAATTTTGGCCGTGTTTTGCCGTTAATTTGCCGGTTTTGCTGTATATTCGCCATGTTTTTACCGTGTTTTGCCGAATATTTGCCTTTACGTGCACACAGGGCAGTTGCTAGGAATTCTGGACCCCCTTAAAGAATATTGGTGTGGGCCCCTCTACCCCATTCATTACAGCCTTCGATTTTCCTGTTTTTCAGTGTTCTTAAAGGTGCCTGGTGTAATAACACCCAATTTGTTTCCTTTTTCATAAGTAGCGACTTAACAAGTCAGAGTATTATTATGTAAATTATGTGTTATTGGTTGTCTTATTCTCATTTAACTGATTTGCAACATGCTATTACACCTCTGAGTGCAAATAAACTTTCAATGAACCACTCAACAAATAGGTAGCCTCTGATTCTGGAGCAGCAGAGCATAAAGGTTTATTGTTCCATTGTGTATATTACATTAAATAAACATTAAATATTATGTTTCATGCGGAACTAACCTATTCATGGAAAAAATCTAAATGGGCTTCTTAGTAACATAGCTCTAAGTGGACAGCTTTCACTTTCCCTGAGAAAAAATATTTTTAAACAATTCAAAAGTCAGTGTGAACTGTCCAAAATTCTTAATAGTCTTTTTTCTTTGTTGCTGTCAGCTATTATGCTGTCTTTTGTTTTATGCTGCTATGAAAACAAACAACAACAAAACTTTGAACATTCATTTTTTTGTATTGAGACTACTCAAATGTTCCACTAATAATAAATTTACAACACCGCATTGAACACATCATTGTACTGACCTTCGTCAGATGCTCATAATTACTGAGCAGAACCTGAATGCATCATAATACAATTCAATGCAGCCTCTGAGTGGGCGCATACTGGAGCACTGTCCGACAGTATGGGTGAAACACACAGTTACTGCAGTAGCCTCTGAATTAGTAGTAACGAATCATTAGGAACTGGCGATTTTCTTTCTTTCTTTATTGTCCAGAGTGTAGCGCGGCCAGATGACAGCTAACGCGGGCTCCAGCCTGCGCCCCTTCAGAGGTAAGCTGATGTTGCAGACATTAAATGAATGAACAGGCAGTGTTTCAGCCGCCTTCGGTAGTTTTACTCTCACCATTCTGAGAAAAAAAGCTGGGCCCCTACTCTGCTGCTTCTACTCCCGGCCTCCTTTTCAACTCTTTTTTGGTGTCCAGACTTGTGTTTTTTGGGGGCCATCCTAACCCTGCTGGAGTTCGCTCGCGCTCACTTACTTTCGCTGAGGAAGAGCGCATCTTGGTGTGGACCAGACCATTTTTTAAGAAGGGGCAAAGACGGTTATTGAAATAATTAAAATTAGAAAATTGCATGCCTTGTGGCTTTGTTTTAATTCGGATTCATTCGTATGAATATATATTATTTCAGTGTATGTATAATAATTTTGTCATAGAAGCTACTGGGGGCTGTGTGTGGGCCCTAGAGGGCTGTGGGCCCTTATAATCGTCACCACCTTTACCCCCTATGACGGCGCTGCGTGCACATGTTAAGATGCACACTAAGACTAAGGATGGGTATGAAAGCAAATTTCAGTTGAGGATAGGGTGACCAGATGTCCCGCTTTGTGCGGGACAGTCACGCATTCTCATTACTTTTCACACGTCCCGCAAATTGAAACGGTGTCCCGCATTGATAGGCAGAATCCAGTTTTGCGCGTTCAATAATGTGGCATCTATCAGACGGCTGTGTGTGTGGTAGTTGTGAGGGCTGTCACCAGGTGGTGGGACGGGAGATCTGATCATGTCAATCAAACTCGGACGCGGACACAGCTCGAGGGCGCGCGCACCGACAAGAACAACCAGAAACAAATGAGGTCCGAACAGCACCGGCATGCAGCGCAAGACATGGAGGAAAGAGAGGACCTGCCCAGGCTAAGAAAAGGAAATGCAGCTTCAACAAGCACTGCGAAACAAGCTACCCCTGGGTGAAACCAGTTCAAGGCGAGTCACATAAAGTTTTGTGTGAAGTTTGCTTGAGCCAATTGTCCGTTTCACACGGAGGTGAATACAAAAATAAAAAGGCACACACAGTGAGAGACTCCCAAAAACTTGTTGCTCAAAAAGAGACTTCTGAGTCAATGAATATACAGTACTTTTGTCATCAACCAGGTGGCAGAAATATAGTAATAACATAAGGTAATGGGCAGAATAGTAAAATTTAATACAAATATATATATAGGGGAGAACAGGGTAATGTGAGACGTCGGGTAATGTGAGACCTGTATCTAGGCAACGGAACACATTTGTGGTCATGTGATCATTATGTTTTCAAGCTCGTCCCATGAGAGGACCTCATGGTGCTGCTGTAAGCATGTTTTTTTCACAAAAATATTTTTTTTGCATGTAAAAGTAAATTTTCTTGCTGTCAACTTAATCAACTGTTGTGCCAAAGCAAATTAATTCAGGTAGAAAAACTTATTTCATACATGTTGATGAACTACTAGCATTTAAAACCATGTAATGATGCTAGCTGAAGATTAGCCTGAATTGCTAAGAGAGGTTGTTTTTTCTGAAATTGTAGCAGTGGGGTAAAGTGAGACAAATGATGTGGGGTAAAGTGAGACAAATGATGTGGGGTAAAGTGAGACAGTGTCTCACTTGAAACATGAAAGAGTGGGAGAGACCCAAGTTTGCTATAAAGGAAAATGATGTAGAACATGTTCCTAAAAGGGATGTGGTAAAGAAGCTGCCTCAGCCTGAAAGGCCTGGAGGGACCACACAGAGAGAGCAACTCTTCCTTTCCCTGTAACCTTCAGGGCTGGAATGTAGAGTAGGCATAGTTGCAGAGTGTGACAGTAGGCTGATGTTCTAGGCCTGTGTTCTGAGTCCCACACTCTGTTCTAATCTAACAGGTTCTATCTGTCATTTGACTGTTAATTAAAACATTTTTAACTATATTATCCTGTATTTATTTTGTTCAGAGTACCTTTCAAGTGTTCAGAAAAAAAATGTTTAATTGACCAAACTCCATAATACTGCTACTAGTCCAACATTAGTTCTGTAATGTGTGGTAGTTAAGTTAGCTGTCAGGATTCTAACTATTACAGAATGTGTTGTTATGGTTGTTTCAGAGTGGAAAAAGGAAGTGGTTCACTTTACCCCCTTGGTTTCTCTGGCCTGTCTCAGTTTACCTCTGCTGGGGTAAACTGAGACACAAGACCACTTTTTTAAAAACAATCATATTTTCACTGCCCTTCATCCTGAATACTTTCTGGTGAATTTCATTGCGAGGAAACATCCTGAACTAATGGGACATGTGTAAATTTTACTGATTTATCATTTTAGCTTGCTTAGAGGGGAACAAATGTAAAAAATGTCTCACTTTACCCCACTCTCCCATATATATATATATACAGTTATTTTAGACTGCCTCGCTGAATTGATATCAGACAGTGTCCCACATAAACAGTTTTCATCCCACATCTAGTGAATTGATATCTGGTCACCCTAGTTGAGGATCGATAATAAACTCCCTAAAAGAACAATAAAAGAGAGCATATTGAGAAATGACAGAGGACAGGGATAAAGGGGGAGGAAGCAGTGCACTACAGAAAAATTGATGTGAGGACAGCAAACTTGGACTCTGTCCAGGAACTGCTTCAGACACTTATTGTCAATAAAAACACCTGGACATGGTCTAATATAATAAAGTAACATGGACACTAAATACAGTAGGCCAACAGAATGTTTGAGTGCATACTAATATGTTTTTATCAGCTCAAAAACATTTGCACATGTTCATTTACAATTTTTATAAAGAGGAACCTGTTGAAAATTCATATCAGTTTTCTTTTCTTGTAATTACACACTTAGCATTTATTAGATAATTCTGCCAAATACTTGCCAGACTTGTTTACATTTATTTCTTATGAACATAGGATGAATAAAATTAATTAATTCATAAAGATAAAATTAAAAAAAGAACATTTCCATGGACATTTAAGACATTTTTGACAAAGAAAGACCAGGCTGTTATAATTACAGTATTCAAAGAGTCATTTGGGACCACCTAATAAGTAAGTGTGTACTGTGGAACCAAATGTAGAGTATTTTAGACATTAACTTGATTTAGCTTTACAAAAATACTGTACAGTATGTACATGTTATGTCTGGTGTTGCCATCAACAGGGAAAACAAATCAAACAATGTAACTATAACACTGTAAAGTAAGCTATCTGACTTTTAAATTATTATTAGCTATTGAAGGGGGGATTGTAGCCAGTACCACATCTGTTGCCCCCCTGAGAAATTTTTCAGGAGACGCCACTGGCTGAAACCTTATTTGAATCATTCTGACCGGGTGCGCCTGCTTGCTGTGGTTGTCAGAGGGGCTGATCTGTGGCATTTTTTTTAAGCGATTATGTTTTAATGGGGATGTTTAGGCCACAAGGGCCCATGGAGAAATGCTTCGCCCCCCCTGGGCTGGGACCCCTGCTCCGCCCCTGCTCATGGGAATTCAGTGCATCATGCCCAGTCACACACACTCGCTCTCTGTGGTTTTCTTTTTCTGCCCGAGGCCAAATAGAGTTCAATCAGGAGAGACCAAAATTGAATGAATTGAAAGTATTTATTGAACAGGTAGATATGAATGAAAATGTGTAAAGTCTCTGGTTAGAATCCAGTGTCATAGCTGGGATGTATTCCACATGGGTTTTCATATGTGTCAAAGGGGCCTGCATGTTTGGCAGCCGCATTGCACACAAGAATAGAGGACAGAAAAAAAGTAAATTAAAAAAAAGTAAAATACTGGATACAACCTCTAATTACTGCCACTATTTGAGATGTGTTTTTCTTTTTTACATTCTTGCAAATGTATCAACAACCTTGTCCAAGTTAGTCTTCCCAGACATCTCTCTCTCAATGAAAAGTAATGCCAGGCTTGAGAGGAGAGACTCGCTCATTTTTGAGTGCAGATAAGTCTTGATCAGTTTAAGGTGACTGAAAGTGCGCTCTGCCTGTGCACCTAATGCTGCCTCACTTTCATGCTCTCCCTCAATATATCCTTCATAATAAATGTTATAATAAAGCCTATAGATTTCATTTTTATTGACAAAGAACATTAATGATTTATAATGTATGGCTTTTCTGTCTGTGCCCTGAACAATTATCTGGACTACTCATATATAGATTATTTTATGGATGTATTTAGTGGATAGTTTTGTCAGAGACAATTCTGTCCACACCACAGAATTCTCTCTGTTCATACAGAATGGCAAAGCTGTAAACATCACCTCTGAGGCCTGAAATGTTCAGAAAAATGTCAAATAGCACAGAAAAGCATTATAAGCAAGCACAGGCAAATGGTCCAGAAGAAGGAAATGCAGATTTGAAACTAAATAATAATAATAATTATAAATAGTAATCACGAGTTAACAAATGTACGGGGAAACACTCTTAAGTGCAAGCATATGGCCTGTTACATGTGGACCATTATTGTTACAACCACTTTTTATCGGTTTAAAAATAGCCATTAATCTCCATTTATATGGGTGAAATCACTGCGTTTGTGTGGTTGAGATGATGTAGCACCATGTCGCTGCAGCAGACAGTGCATGTTTACCTGCATGTCTACCTGCTGCAGCCGTGCTCGGTCCCGCATCGTCACAGGCCTGAGGCCTATAGCACGGAGCTCGGTCAACTTCTCCCCGATAGCTCACATCTATCCCGGATTGAGGAACAAACAACAATGACAATCAGGATAATCGATAGCACGACGCAGATGATCAACACGGTAACTCAATCCAGGATTGTTTCATCCAAAGTGGTGAACGCGCACGTATAAAGGGAGGGCTCAGAGGCAGCTGACAAAGCTCCAATAGCTCCTTTGCGGTCTTTTAGGATCAGACAAAGGTTCTTTCAGAGCTGTTTACACTGGCGTCAGTGTGTTTCCGTTGGTTACGGGGCATCTAGAATAACAAACCCGTCAGCAGGCCAATCCCGGGCTATTTTCCACAGCCTCATGGTTAACTGTCTGTGTGCCTCCTAGCAGGCCCGGACTGGCAATCGGGAGAGGCGGGACTTTTCCCGGTGGCCTGCCTCCTTATTGGCCTGGACAGGTCAGACACAGACTGGCAGGCCAATGAAAAAGACAGACAGGCCAGGGACAGCAGCGCTAGCACACGCCCCCCTCCTGCCACTCACACAAAGCAAGTGCTCTGAGCTCTGAAACAGAAGGATAGGGATTGGTTAAAGTGAATTTTTTTTTTGAAGAAACGTTCCGTGATTGGTTAGTTGCTTTATGGCCCGCCCCGTCATCACGGGGAAGCGCTGCAGAGCGGTGATACGAGTGAGGAGAGAGAGTGAAAGCAGTGAGGATTGTGGAGCACACTGATAAACTCGGCAGCATAAGAGGAGAAAAAACAACGAGAAAAGGTGGACATGAGAGGGAGATGGAGAGGAAAGAAAGGTCACTCGAGGAGGAAGGGGCAAAGTGTTAAAAAATAACAGATGTTTCGTCAACCCCCGCCCAGGTCCAGCAGTGTACAGTTGAAAATAAATGATGCTGCTACTTCAAGTAAGTTTACAAACGGTCAGTTCTTCTCACAAATGCATCATCAGACATCCCCGGGCAGAGGACTTCAAAGGCCAAAATATAATATAAAATGATTGGTATATTATTGATTTGCTTGGCTATATTAGAAAACTTTGTTTCATTTTATCAGTTGTGACATTTTGCTAAGCCAGGCTGTCAAGCTTTCCCCTCTAGAATAAGAAGTATGGAGTTTTTAGTGAAATCAATGAGTGTTATTCAAATATCTGAACAGATTCTTTAGAAAGAAGTGGCTAGAAAGAGTCTCCAGTATGTTTTAGAGAGATACATCACCAAATCAAATGTTGGTAGAGTTAAAGTGAAATCAAAACAATTAAACTAAGAACAACAGTGTTCTTGTAGAGTAGGGTAAGTCCATATATTATGTTTAAATTGAAATTAATTTTAATTTGTCTTTCATTGTCGTTGTGTTTGCCCATTTCTATGGTGGCCATTCACAAAATGTTAAAATTTATCAGTATGTTAGAACTTGTTTCTGTTACACATATTTCTTGTTCACATATTTCAGTGACTCAGGGTTTAACAGAATTTACCTACTACTGATACTTCTTTTTTAACATTATCTTACCTGACACACAGCACTCATGATAGTTAGCACCTTATTTAGAACAAATGCAGGTGTTCTTAGGATTTATACACACTCAGCATATTTCTTTTTGCATCTTGGGCTTGGGAAAGGCCAGAAAAATCCACACCACCCTCCAAACTTCTCAATTATTGACTGTTAGACCTGTAAGTGCTGTAATCACACAGCTTAGGCATATTGATTTCTTTTGAAAGCTTGACAGGCCTCCTGTGCATTGTAATGGTTTCTAACCTAGGATTGGACAGTGGCCCTTTGTGGGAGGGGCTTAGCAAAGGGTCACTTGTACCCTCAGAGTTAGACCCTCACCCTTTTAATAACACGATGAAGTACACACTCACACACCATTTGTCTTTCTCTGGCCTTTGCTTTATTCTAACAGCAACAATAACAACCTTCACTACTGCTGTCAAAGGAAGTTTTATTCCACATCGTAGATTTCTTTTGTTGTCTGCTGCAGTGCTGTGGTGCTTTGTTGTGTTTGTCTCTCAATAGTCAAAACATAATATAGTTGCTAGACTAGTCACCTGTGTATATTCCAACCTTGGATTATAGGGATCCCATAAGCCAATGGATGGATAAATAAAATATATTATGTAAGTACTGCTGCTGATGCAGCTGCCATTTTGGTATGTATATCTGGCATTGCCATTGTTACAACAGGACAGGTTAAGAAGATATGGTTGGCTATATAGTGCATGTACTGTACACAGTCGCTCAACTCGGAAGAATTTCTGCAAATATGTTCCAATGATGACTCATACATGTTCTATGCCTTCTACAGTGTACATTACAGTAATTGGAAGCATGCTTCCATTCACTGGTCATATGAACTTTTTCACTACAGTGTGGTGGTTGGTTGTGCTTGCCTGTTCTGTATGTGGTTTAGATGTTTATTTGCTGGTTGTTTTGGTTAAGTGTGTGTGTGTGTGTGTGTGTGTGTGTGTGTGTGTGTGTGTGCGTGTGTGTGAGACTTTGTATAGCATTTTAAAATGAATGAAGTTTTACCATATTTAATTTGGGTATGTTTCTTGTGTAAAGGCGAATATAATACCAGTGCTGGGGCTTCAGCAGGAGAGCCCAGTGCCAGCTTAGAGGGACTGGCAGGTACAGAGCAAAAACTCTTTCCACAGGAGGACAAGTCATTGTATTGTATAAGATAGAGGCTTCAGGCTTGAGCATGTATGTGTGAGATTCAGAATAATAATAGGTTAGCCCAAAAAAGCTCCACAGGTGTCAGGTGGGTTGCAGGAAGCCTGAAAACGTTTGAGACCCCCAAATCAGGTAGGATAGGCAGTTGACCTACAATTTTCAGTTATAAAATGAACATTGGTGTTTGCATACTATGAGCTATGACCAGCTGACATCTAAATGATTTGCTGACAAAATAATATATATTTTTCACATGTTATTTAAATAATAGTAAAGGAAAATGTTGGCAAAATTGGTGAGGGTAGTGAAGAGATTACAGAAGAGAAAGTACTGGACTGTATGGAGCTGTCATCATGGTTGTGTTTAATAGAGTTACTGTCAGTTTGGTAGTGTTGTAATTGCTATAACAACTGTAAAAGACAGATTTTTGGAAGGAAAAAAATGACACATTTTTGGTGCATTATCCCATGTGACACTACCCTCGCGGTGGCAGAAGTGGCCTGACTGATTGGAAATCTCCCGGCCTGAATTTCTTTCCCAGTCCGGCCCTGCAAAGTGGTGAACGCGCACGTATAAGGGGAGGGCTCAGAGGCAGCTGACCAATCATGATCATGAGAGGAGAACACGCTGAGAAGAGAACACACTGACAGAGCTCCTTATTTCACATATGAAGAGCGGCGTCTGATAATGTTAAGATGTTAGGATAAAAAAACTATAGAATAGAGAAATGAAACATCGTAGCAGCTGTCAGTCACAGACAAAGTTTCTTTTTATACATGCTTTTATTCCTGCTTTTAATGCACTTTTTATTGTGACTTCATGTGCTCTTTGTTTGTGACTCATGTTAGGTGACCTTGAGTGTTGTGACAAGCGCCCTGAAATAAAAAAGTATTATTATTAAAATGCGTGGCGGACTGTGAAAATGCTCAAAGTACTTATTATGGGCTATATCTGACACTGATCACTCTCATGAATCTCATGAAGCAACATACTGTGAAAATATATTGTATGTCTGACAGTTTTTACCCCATTCCCTCAGATAATCCCTCTGCTGTGAGGAGTTCATGGGAGCAGATAAACAATAAAATTAACAATTTAATAATCAGCAAGGAAAAAAGAACCCTCAAACACGTGAATAAAGTGCAGGAATGACATGATGGAGATGATGGAATAATAGAATAGTGTGCTGTTTCACATCAGAATTACATCCCTTTTATTTATCCAGCACTTTCTGATGCATTTGAACGTATGAGAGGGGCTGTACAAGTGAAGTTTAGATTGTAGGGCGATGCAAAATGACAGCGGGACAGTTCGTGCACCGCTCCTGTGGGTCACACAGGGAATAAACAGCTCCAATATCCAGTATCACCCAGGTCTAGATGATTCCGGGCCAGGAGAACCAGTGTGTCTCCTATCACGTTGTCAGATTGATCTAATGGGTCAAATCGGTATTGTGACACTTTCTGTCTTCTTCATGATCGTCTCAAAAGTTGTGCACCTCCCTCACCGGGTTCAGGAGAAGAGGGCAGGCCACTGATTTGGAGAAGCTGATTGGCTACTGCAGGGTCATTTCGCAGGATCAGATTCAATCCCCAACTTCTCCTGCTCCGGAGCAGGATAGCCGTTCAGAGTAAGTCACCATGGTGATCTACTCTGATAAAAAGGGAACCGGCTTCGTGCTATCGGTAAATCAGGGATAACCCTGAAGTTATCTCGCTAACACATTAATCCTGCTTCGTGATATAGGCCTCTGGACCACCACCCGGATGTTTCCCGCCCCAGTGAGGACCCCACTGTGGCGGAAAAGATCCAGAAGTTTGGCGCATTTGACTGCATCTTCTCTTAATTTTTTTTTTTTTCGAGCAACACGTTTTTCCACTCCACTAGCGGCTTTTTCTGGAGGCATCTCGCTTTTCTTCATCTTTTTTCATCTCTCGTTTTCGGTCTGGCTCAATACGCGGCTGAGCCAATCACATTTCAATGGGCCAATGGATAAGCTCAAATCGGCAGGGGTATCCCCCCCTTAATATGCAACATAAGACAGTGACCCAGTCTGACGTCACGTTACACTCTGCACTAACCTGCTGCTGCAGAGAAGGCAGCTGCTGCGCTCATCACGCCTCGGATTTAAACAGAAAATCCTCGGCAGTGTGGTGAAGAGGGCCCGTGGGTTTTCATAACCCACCAACCCCACGTAAACTACGCCACTGTTTGATGTGTTGGTGTGTTCTTCTCAAGCAACATTAAAACCGTGTTAAACATATTTCATTATACCTCATCGTAGTAATGCCTTTCTTTCTCCTTATCTTCTCTTTCTCCACTTTTTCTCCATTGTTACTGTTCACATCTTCGTGTGCAAAAGACTTGTTAACAAGCTCGACTGTTCTTATACTGCTCTTGATGCTATTTTAATGCAGTGTCTGATTGGTAAAGCCTGTTATTAAGAATTTTATTATTGTGCGCATTTTCTTCTAAATAGGTAATGTAATATGTTTTCTTTATGTAATACAAATGTTCTGAATGTATTTTGTAGTATTACAAAGTCTGCTGGGGGTTTGTATTAAAGGAAAGCAATGTCATCAAATATGTATTCTCTTGTGTTTTATACCTGGGGTTCTTAAACTTGTACTTAAAGGTCTGATCTGTTTTTTATTCAAGGTCAGAGTTCAGGAATGATTACTTCCTCAGAGAATACTGATAATCCATCGTTAAATCCCTCACTTAAACTTTGAATCATCCCTCGTGCATGCGCGCTGTGCGTCAAGTTGGGGCAAGCTCTCCCCGGGCCCTCCAGACTGACTTCTCCACCCTGGGCTGAAGCGGGCGGTCTCCCAGGTGTGGAGTATTTAGGATCCTGATCACAAGCATTCATTCTCTGCATACCTCCGGAGGTGACACATCTCATTGGTGTTCCTCCTCGGCCTCTCACCCTTCGCCTGTGTTATCTTTATGTTGTTGTTACGGCCTCTGGAGCATAAAAATAACAATCAATCACCAATTTAAGTTATAAGGCTCAACTCAAAGAGACCAGTAGCATATAAAAGGACACAAACAAAGATGTTAGGAGTTTCCAAATGAATACTTTATTTAACACAACACGACTCAATTATTTACTTAAGCAAAGGAAAGAAAATAAAAAGGCTGCAGGTGCTGGCCAAAAAGAACAAAAGAGGGATGGTGGACATGGCTAACCACACAGTGGGCCATCGAACCAGCCACCGTCCCGTATCTAAACTGCCTAACCAGAAAAATAACCCTAAGAAAATAAGCCGTGAAAATGGGACTACCAGCCAAACTAAACTAAAACAACAAAACCCAGCAATCTGATATTCCTGGGGGGAGAAAGAGAAACAACATATGATTAAAGGAGGAACCTTTAAGAAAACGAAAGCAAGGAGAAAACCTCCTCCAAACCTGTCTGCAGGTAAATATATTTCAATCAGGAGAGACCAAAATTGAATGAACAAGTATTTATTATACAGTTAGATATGAATGAAAATGTGCAAAGTCTCTGATAGAATCTCTTTTGGCGTTTAGACTCCATCGTGCTGTCTTCGTGTACTTCAGGGGTACTGAGGGCGAATGAGAGATAGGATACCCCCCATGGAGCCTAGACACTGGTGCAGTGGCGTAGTTTACGTGGGGTTGGTGGGTTATGAAAACCCACGGGCCCTCTTCACCACACTGCCGAGGATTTTCTGTTTAAATCCGAGGCGTGATGAGCGCAGCAGCTGCCTTCTCTGCAGCAGCAGGTTAGTGCAGAGTGTAACGTGACGTCAGACTGGGTCACTGTCTTATGTTGCATATTAAGGGGGGGATACCCCTGCCGATTTGAGCTTATCCATTGGCCCATTGAAATGTGATTGGCTCAGCCGCGTATTGAGCCAGACCGAAAACGAGAGATGAAAAAAGATGAAAAAAAGACAGATGCCTCCAGAAAAAGCCGCTAGTGGAGTGGAAAAACGTGTTGCTCGAAAAAAAAAAAAAATTAAGAGAAGATGCAGTCAAATGCGCCAAACTTCTGGATCTTTTCCGCCACAGTGGGGTCCTCACTGGGGCGGGAAACATCCGGGTGGTGGTCCAGAGGCCTATATCACGAAGCAGGATTAATGTGTTAGCGAGATAACTTCAGGGTTATCCCTGATTTACCGATAGCACGAAGCCGGTTCCCTTTTTATCAGAGTAGATCACCATGGTGACTTACTCTGAACGGCTATCCTGCTCCGGAGCAGGAGAAGTTGGGGATTGAATCTGATCCTGCGAAATGACCCTGCAGTAGCCAATCAGCTTCTCCAAATCAGTGGCCTGCCCTCTTCTCCTGAACCCGGTGAGGGAGGTGCACAACTTTTGAGATGATCATGAAGAAGACAGAAAGTGTCACAATACCGATTTGACCCATTAGATCAATCTGACAACGTGATAGGAGACACACTGGTTCTCCTGGCCCGGAATCATCTAGACCTGGGTGATACTGGATATTGGAGCTGTTTATTCCTGTGTGACCCACAGGAGCGGTGCACGAACTGTCCCGCTGTCATTTTGCATCGCCCTACAATCTAAACTTCACTTGTACAGCCCTCTCATACGTTCAAATGCATCAGAAAGTGCTGGATAAATAAAAGGGATGTAATTCTGATGTGAAACAGCACACTATTCTATTATTCCATCATCTCCATCATGTCATTCCTGCACTTTATTCACGTGTTTGAGGGTTCTTTTTTTGCTGATTATTAAATTGTTAATTTTATTGTTTATCTGCTCCCATGAACTCCTCACAGCAGAGGGATTATCTGAGGGAATGGGGTAAAAACTGTCAGACATACAATATATTTTCACAGTATGTTGCTTCATGAGATTCATGAGAGTGATCAGTGTCAGATATAGCCCATAATAAGTACTTTGAGCATTTTCACAGTCCGCCACGCATTTTAATAATAATACTTTTTTATTTCAGGGCGCTTGTCACAACACTCAAGGTCACCTAACATGAGTCACAAACAAAGAGCACATGAAGTCACAATAAAAAGTGCATTAAAAGCAGGAATAAAAGCATGTATAAAAAGAAACTTTGTCTGTGACTGACAGCTGCTACGATGTTTCATTTCTCTATTCTATAGTTTTTTTATCCTAACATCTTAACATTATCAGACACTGCTCTTCATATGTGAAATAAGGAGCTCTGTCAGTGTGTTCTCTTCTCAGCGTGTTCTCCTCTCATGATCATGATTGGTCAGCTGCCTCTGAGCCCTCCCCTTATACGTGCGCGTTCACCACTTTGGATGAAACAATCCTGGATTGAGTTACCGTGTTGATCATCTGCGTCGTGCTATCGATTATCCTGATTGTCATTGTTGTTTGTTACTCAATCCGGGATAGATGTGAGTTATCGGGGATAAGTTGACCGAGCTTCGTGCTATAGGCCTCAGGCCTGTGACGATGCGGGACCGAGCACGGCTACAGCAGGTAGACATGCAGGTAAACATGCACTGTCTGCTGCAGCGACATGGTGCTACATCATCTCAACCACACAAACGCAGCGATTTCACCCATATAAATGGAGATTAAGGGCTATTTTTAAACTGATAAAAAAGTGGTTGTGAACAATAATGGTCCACATGTAACGGGCTATATGCTTGCACTTAAGAGTGTTTCCCCGTACATCTGTTAACTCGTGATTATTATTTATAATTATTATTATTATTTAGTTTCAAATCTGCATTTGCTTCTTCTGGACCATTTGACTGTGCTTGCTTATAATGCTTTTCTGTGCTATTTTACATTTTTCTGAACATTTCAGGCCTTAGAGGTGATGTTTACAGCTTTGCCATTCTGTATGAACAGAGAGAATTCTGTGGTGTGGACAGAATTGTCTCTGACAAAAATATCCACTAAATACATCCATAAAATAATCTATATATGAGTAGTCCAGATAATTGTTCAGGGCACAGACAGAAAAGCCATACATTATAAATCATTAATGTTCTTTGTCAATAAAAATGAAATCTATAGGCTTTATTATAACATTTATTATTATGGATATATTGAGGGAGAGCATGAAAGTGAGGCAGCATTAGGTGCACAGGCAGAGCGCACTTTCAGTCACCTTAAACTGATCAAGACTTATCTGCACTCAAAAATGAGCGAGTCTCTCCTCTCAAGCCTGGCATTACTTTTCATTGAGAGAGAGATGTCTGGGAAGACTAACTTGGACAAGGTTGTTGATACATTTGCAAGAATGTAAAAAAGAAAAACACATCTCAAATAGTGGCAGTAATGAGAGGTTGTATCCAGTATTTTACTTTTTTTTTTATTTTACTTTTTTTCTGTCCTCTATTCTTGTGTGCAATGTGGCTGCCAAACATGCAGGCCCCTTTGACACATGGTGAGATCATCTCACGACGCCACCGCACTGACTGTGAAGGAGCAGGGACATGGTTTAAAAGAATGCTGCTCCAGAATGATTGGCCAAGCAGTTGTGTGTGGCAGGATCTGGTAGGCTCAGTGGTTCAGTGAGATCATGCCCCTCATTAGCTGAGATTTGGCTCAGGTATGCAGATTGAAGAATGACAGAGGAGACTGATGAGCATACAGGTTTCTCTGACTGAACTTTCGCTAAGGTTCATGTGTGTGTGTGTCCAGCCCAGCCTCCAGCTCTCTGCCAAGTCTCCCCCCCCCCTGCTCCACTAAACTGACTTGCACACTTGAGCACCAAACAGCACACACCATAGGTGTTGCAGCCACAGAGGTAGAGGGAGGAGAGAGTGGGAGACAGAGAGAAGAAACAGCAGCCACCACACCTTACAGTTGTGTTTAAATTTTGGCTGGGACATTGGTCCAAAATCAAATATCTAAGCTGTTCAGAGTTTTATCCTTTCCGTCTTTGTCAGGCTTTAGAGCTGGGTTGTGATTAATAACACCGTGTAGCCTGTTTTTTCTTTTCTGCGCAGTTGTGTCTTTCTGCCCCGAAGGGATTAAGTCTCATCACTTGTGTTTCTGCTTTGGAGAGAAGAGAACAGGGTGAAGATGGTAAGCAAACTTCTTTATTTCGATCGTCAAATGATCAGATCTAATTTTATATACTTTGACTTCATTAATCTGCCTCGCAGTGAAGTTTTATCGCAGATGTTTGATGTACTTTAACCTGAAGCTCTGACTTTTATAATTTTAGTTAAAACGCCACTGAAAACATAACATGGACACAAATGCTGCTAAAATGTGTGAGTGTTTGTAAAATAGGTTCAGCTTATTTTTGTCCATTTCAAAACTTTGAACATGTTCCTTAACAGTTGTTTATAAAGAGAATCCTGTTTAAAGTTCAAATCTGTTTTTTCTTTTCTTGTAATTACACGCAGTTTAAGCATTTATACCATAATAATGACTAATATTTGCCAGAACTGTTTACTTTCATTTTTCATGAAAAAAGTTTCAACAAATTTACTTGCAGGACATTTCCTGACACAACTATTGACAAAAAAGACAAAAGAACTGTTAAAATTATAATATTAAAGGGGTTAGATGATTTCAAGACTGTGTTAAAGTACTTTTTGAACATTTTGAGCACACTGCAATGATACCATGATAATAATGACAACTGTGATCATTTGGTCACAATAACTGTAATATGACATTTTTATCCTGTACCTCCAGTATGCATACAGCTGCATGAAAAAGAATGTTAACCCTTTGGGGTTACTTGGGATTCTGCCTAAATTGGTCATAAAATATGTTCTGATCTTCATCTTGGTCACATCACTAGACAAACACAGTCTGCTTAAACTAATACAGCACAAAATTATAAGTTTTCATGTTGTTATTTGACACAATATATAAACAGTCACAGTGCAGGGTGGAAAAAGTATGTGAACCTTTGGATTTTACAACTGGTTGACCCTCCTTTGGCAGCAATAACCTCAACCAAACATTTCCTGTATATGTTTGTGTGTATGAAAGATCAAATAAGTCCCACTTGAAGTTACTCAGCGTCCTGATGAGTGTGGATTCACAGTTCCTTTTTACCATCTTCCCACTCTTCTTGCTTTGCACATTCTTGTGGCCCCTCTTAGGATGTATGTCTATGCAGGCTCTGAAAATCAAAGTAAAACAAACAAATATTACTTCATGTGAAATGCATGCAAAGGTAGGGTCTGTTTTTCACAACATAGTGGTTCTTAGAAATTAACTATAAATCAAGATTGTCACTTTTCACCAATGTCAATACACAAGAGTGATCAAGCTGAGAAGAATAATTGTGGTAGAAAGCAAAAATCATCATTTGTACCTGCTATTGTTGTAACTTGTTTAACCTTTGTGAGTAAACGGTACTTTTTGTCCTTTCAGGGAATTTTTTGCTCAACTTTTAGCCATAATTTTGGCAGTGTTACTCAGGAGGGAATGTTTTTTGTCAGAAGATGTTTTCATGAAAAGTCTTAAATTCAGGGTTTCATTTTTTTAAGCAGTCAAAGGTTAACTGGGGCCAATTTACAACCCATCGAGGTCATCATAGGATGTAATAAACCTCTCCCAATGCTGCTGTAAAAACATAAATTATTTTCTATGCTTGAATCATTCAGTTGTCTTCAATTCTAAAAAAAAAACAAACAAATAAATATCTTTTCATTTTAACCATTCAAATGCCAATTTGATCACATGATGTTAGTTCAGTCAGTCAACTCACGTTCAATTGTTTTATTGTAGCTGCATATACATGTTACAGGTTTGGCGTCCAGGCTCCAGTCTCATCACTCCTTTGCATAAATGTTACATGAAGGCATGGAGGAGTGATGAGCAAAACATATGAGAACACCCCTGGAGCCTGCAGGTGGATGCTGGGGTGGAGGTGGGGGTGAAAGAACACGCAGCAAATCAGTGTCTGGCAGCATAGACGTTTGCCGAGCAGAGGGAGAGATGGGTAAACTCCCAGTTTAAATACACCGCCAAATTGAGAGGTGGAGAGTGTGATTGGAGGATTGATGTAAGGAGTGTGACGTATGATATGTGAATGTGACATGTGAATAGCAGCGCTGCTCGAGTTGTCTGCCTGAACTAGCTCGCAGGCTTCGCTTCATTTCAGTCAGTCAACTCACATTCAATTGTTTTATTGTAGCTGCAAATACATGTTACAGGTTTGGCGTCCAGGCTCCAGTCTCATTACTCCTTTGCAGAAATGTTTACATGAAGGCATGGAGGAGTGATGAGCAAAACATATGAGAACACCCCCAAAACATAACTGATAGGAGCCTGGCGCTGCTGATGAGATCTATGTGTGGCTATTCCCCCCAGCGCCTGCTGTGAGAGGAATATACTACCTAGTGACTACTATGTGTGGGCCCAGGCACCAGCCGCCGTGTCGCCATTCCCCCCAGCGCCCGCTGGGAGGAATATACTACCTAGTGAACTACTATGTGTGGGCCCAGGCACCAGCCGCTGTGTCGCCATTCCCCCCAGCGCCCGCTGGGAGGAATATACTACCTAGTGAACTACTATGTGTGGGCCCAAGCACCAGCCGCTGTGTCGCCATTCCCCCCAGCGCCCGCTGAGGGGAACATACTACCTAGTGAACTACTATGTGTGGGCCCAAGCACCAGCCGCTGTGTCGCCATCCCCCCCAGCGCCCGCTGAGGGGAACATACTACCTAGAGAATGCAGATGCAAGCATGATGAATTGGTACATACTTAACCCCAGCACACCACCTGATATGCAATTCAGAGTTATGTAGCAAGTGGATACGATTTTAAATACTAAATGCAGGAACTTATGAGCTTTGAGCAGACAGGATGACTTTCTTGTGAAGTCTCCTTAGCATTGCAGAAAAGCACACCACCTGATCTGCAGTACAGAGTTATGCAGCAATTGGATGCAATCTTTCAATATTAATGCAGGAACTCATGAGCTTTGAGCAGACTGGATGACTTTCTCATGAAGTCTCCTTAGCGTTGATGAGCAGAAAAGCACACCACCTGATATGCAGTACAGAGTTATGCAGCAATTGGATGCAATCTTTAAATGTCAAATGCAGGAACTCATGAGCTTTGAGCAGCCAGGATGACTTTCTTGTGAAGTCTCCTTAGCGTTGATGTGTAGAAAAGGACCAGCGCGCCAGGGATTGCAGTGTGGAGGTAGGCAGATGAAGCGATGCTGTCATGGTTACACCAGTCCTCAGGAAGTGAGGGGAATAGTGTCCAGGAGGCAGGCCACAGCTCAACAGAAAACTTGCAGATTGAAGAGAACCAGGATCTTGTCATAGGTTTGTGACTGTTGATGAACCAGGGGATCATGGTTGAGAAGGGGAACGATGATGCAGATAATTCGTCATAGAAGAGAAAGGACAAAAAATTTTTAGTTTTGCAATTTGATATGAGTGCATTGGTGAGATCTGTCAGATTTGAGTGCTTCAAGGATAAGGCATACATGTCCTTTCTATTTTCAAATCAGAAAAGGTGAGATCATACTGAGGATTAAAAGAGACCTGGTTCAGAGCAAGCATCACTACTGGGTAAAGCTCATAGAGGGCAGTGGATTTAGGATCCTTGAGGGTCAGTATTTTGTTCGCCAGACATCTACAAACCACTCATTATAGAAACCCCCAAAATCAACAGATGGAGCAGCGCCAGTATAAAGCTGGAGAGAATCTAAAGACTCAACATAGTCAAAGAAAGAAATGCTATTCCATTCATTGCAGAGCAAAGACCAAACTGCAGGTCTGAACAACAGCCTTCATTAAAACTGCTCTGTCTTTTGGACTGTGGCTGGCGGAGCAAAGCAAAGGTAGTTTTCACATGTACAGAATTCAGCATTGAGCCTCATAAGGATGTAAAGTGCTAAGGCTACTAAGACAGCAAAAGGTTACTTAACAGAGAAATAACTCTGAATGCCACTTAATGCCAAAAGATGCTACTGAGATGAGTGGAGTGGAATGACTTGAAGGCATCTGTATTGTCTGCTTCCCCCAGCCATGCACCAGCCCCAGCTGATTAATGATTGCACAGCGTTATCTACAGAAGCGTAGTATAAAGACAATGATTCAGGTGGAATTAGGCTGTTTGCTTCGGACTGAGGTATCCTGAGGAGCTGAGAGATGTGAGATATTTTAGAGTGAATATTCCTTGTCAAGACCCCCATAGGGCTCACCCTGAAATAGAGAAGGGGGATTTTGAGAAAGGACCAACCATGCAGCCTTTGAAACTTCTTTTTGATGGAGCCTGTCCTCTATTTCTGGATCTAGCAGGGCTGACTGAAGATTTTCAGACAGGGGTTATTATTTACTTAATTATTCAATTATTATTATTATTATTATTATTATTATTATTGTTCTTATTATTCTTATTATTCTTATTATTAAGTGATGTGTTTATTTTATTTTATTTTATTTTATTTTTAATATACATTTTATGTATTAATTTATTTTAAATTAATTAATTAATTTATTTATTTTAAACTTTATTTAACCAGGTTGGTCCCATTGAGATCAGCAAATCTGCAGCAAACACAGACTCAACAGTACAAATAAGAGAGAAAAACAATAAAAGCCATCAGTTAAAGCTGTGACATTCAGAACTCTGTATTCCAGAGCTTTCATTGCAGATTTAAAAACATTCAGAGATGCTGAGCTCTGCCACTTAAATTCAGTCTGCAGATTATTCCATGCAGAAGGTGCAGAGAAGCTAAAAGCCCTTTTCCCAGATCAGTTCGGACTTTGGTAACAGCAAACTGCATAAAGCTCAATGATCTCAGGTTATGTAATCCATCCATCAAGATTAATAAGGAGGACAGATAGTCAGCAATTTTATCAACAATGCTTTGTAAATGAACACATACCAGTGCCCACGTCCACGTGCAATTAAGGAAGTCCAACTGACTTTAGAGTATAAGTTCAGTGATGAGTCAGAAATCCACAGTTTGTGATAATTCTCAAAGCTCCATGATAAACACTGTCCAACATTTAAAGACTGAGCAGAGGCACTCATGTATAAAACATCAGCATATCAAGAAGAGGTAAATTTAGACTCAATAATTCTCTTTTAAACAAAAGAGAAATGGGACTTGTTTCTGTGATAATAACCAAGAAAAACCTTCAGCTTTTTAGCAGCATGCTGATTATGCTCTTTAAAAGCCATATTCCCTTAAAAGAGAACCACTGTAGGAAAGACCTGACTTATAGCTAAGTAGGTGACAAATTCCTCTCTGCATTGTGGATTTACTTAACAATGGTGTCTCGAAACACCACAGGCCTCTTTAAATTCTGCCAGAGTAAGGAACTTGAACATTCTTGGATCACTATCCTTAGCTTTACCTTTACCTTTGTGCTGTAAAATTATTAATTGTTAATACTGATTATACCTCCATCTCATTCAGAGTCTCACTTTACTTAATTGTTACTTATTTCTTTCGTAAGGAAGTTGATATTGCTTAAAGGAACTGCATGTTACAGTCTCTTTTCATTGGTTGTATTTATTCTATTGTACTTTATTTTAATTCTACTTTGTTTTAGTTTAGTTAAATTAATGCTCCTTTATCTAATGTCTTAATCAGATATTTCCACTGCTATAGTGTGTATGAGAGCAACTAAAATGACCGAATTCCCCTTGGGGATTAATAAATATTACTGACTCTGACTTAGAACTACTGAAAAGTCTTCACACCTCGTACTGTATCTTTGTATGCAAATTCAGAACCATACAACAGATTCTTCACCAAAATAATATTATGACCTGTTGAGATAAGAGCAAAGTTTCATAAATTACTTTAAATAATTATGTACTAGGGTATATGATTAACCATAACATCTCAGATGAATGAATAAAATAGATAAAATATGATTAAAATAAATACATAATGATACGAGCAGATGATCTAACATACCCTGAAGAAGACATAATTCAATCATTGTGTCAAATGTTAAAGATTACGGAATGAGATTACCCGAGCAGATTTGATTCCTTAGAGAACCAGGAATGGCAGCAGCAGCAGGCTGGAGCTGAGAACCCATGGCAGGATTGGAACTGCAAATCCCAGGGTCCTTTGCGGTATGCCGTCAACCGGGATGCAACAGGTGTCGGGCGTAGCTATGGAGACGGGAGAGGGACCCAGGCGGCTCACATGGCGCGGCGTTGTTTCCATGGTGTTCAGCGTCGATTAAACTTCGTGCAGACAGGGCGGACGCGTCTGTGGAGAAGCTGGAATCTGGCTGCTTTGCTTGGGAGGCAGCGCCGGGCTCCAGCTCAAGAGGGACGATGGCAGTGCGCTTTACCTGGCGCATACCTTCCCCCCGGAAGGAATCTGGAGTTCTGCTGGATCATCAAACAATCGAAAACGTCTTCGTGGCTGAAGCCGGCTGGCGCGGTGATGTTACGGGCGTAGAGCTCTTCCAAGAGGCGGCGCACGGATCATCCGGAGGGTTGTTTGCGGATGTGCGGGAGATCCGGCGAGGACGAACGGGTCCGATTCACTCGCAAAGCGAACTTCAGGGACTGAATCTGGGGTTTCAGGATTAAGCCCAGTGCCCTCCCATGACCGCTGAGACTCACTCACTGAATCGGAGACGACGAGAGACATCAGGATCACCGGAGCAAAAGGTATGATGACAAACGCATGAGAGAGCAGCTGAAAGAACACGCAGCAAATCAGTGTCTGGCAGCATAGACGTTTGCCGAGCAGAGGGAGAGATGGGTAAACTCCCAGTTTAAATACACCGCCAAATTGAGAGGTGGAGAGTGTGATTGGAGGATTGATGTAAGGAGTGTGACGTATGATATGTGAATGTGACATGTGAATAGCAGCGCTGCTCGAGTTGTCTGCCTGAACTAGCTCGCAGGCTTCGCTTCATTGTTTTAATGGAAAAAATGAGTTAATATCAAAATAATAATTGTCAGCGGGCTGGGGATTTTTTTTAAGTTCAGATAAAATATATATAAGATCAATACCAAAAATGTTCTTAATTATTGTTATTATTATTGTTATTATTTTTTGGCAGTGTCAGACTTGACATAAATGTCCTCTCCCAGAAGCTGCTAAAATAAAAACAGATGATTATTTTTTGTGCTTTCTTTTCCTCAAATCTTAAATCAACTTTGGTTCTAATTAAAATTACAAATATTCAATTAATTTATTGTAATCCTTTAAATTCCAATATGAATACATGATGCCAGTGTTTTTTATGAAGAAATGCATTAAATGAGTTATATCCAATGTAATATATGTTAGAGGGCTGGGGATGGTTTCTGTAAGATTAGGCACATTTTTAAATTGCATCCAGAAAAAACACATTTGAATGTCAAGTTTCTGACATTCTTGTGTATTTTCATCTGCCTTACAAATACTGATTTTGTTTCACAGCTGTGACTACAAAGCTCACAAGAAAACACACAGATACTTTTTCTCTTTTCAACAGTTCAGCACAAAAAACACTGAATTTTAAGATAGACACTGATTGTAAGGCTAGAAAAAAAGCTAACTGAAAAACACAAAGAACATTAAAAGATGAAGCTTCTCATGCTTTTTTGCACCAATGTGATTAAAATGAAAAATGAAAGACTAAAAGCTGTCAAAATAAATGTCTGTATGATATGGTGGCCCCAAATCACAACAGCAAAGAACTAAACACATTGTCAAATAAGTAAACACAACAGCAAATTAACTAAACACAAAAACAAATTAACAAAACACAACGGCAAATTAACAAAACACAACGGCAAAAAACTAAACACATTGTCAAATAACTAAACACAACAGCAAATTAACAAAACACAAAAACAAATTAACAAAACACAACAGCAAATTAACTAAACACAACAGCAAATGAACTAAACTAATCTTATTCTGTTGACTTTTTATCTCATTATTTCAAAATTTTATCTCAGAATTTTGACTTTTTATCTCAAAATTTTAACAATTTCTCTCATAATTTCATTTTTTTTTCTTATACTGTTGACTTTTTATCTCAAAATTTTGACTTTGTCATAGTTATGGCTTTCCATCTTGTGACTTTTTAATCCCACATTTTGGACTCTTTTTTTACTCCTGTCCCTCTCATACAGTGTATTTTATCATCATGTGCGTCATAAGCAGAAAGAGAAATGATAAACAATGAATTACAGGACGCTGTTATGACCGTCTAGTGGCCATAACGTACCGTATATCAGTGGATAGCTCCATCTCTCAGGATCTGTTAGAATTGTTTGGATAGCATAATGCTTCTCACTTTGAGTTACATATGTTTTAGGAAAAATGCTTTATAAATAAACTTGCCTTGCCTTCAGGAGTAACAGTAGTTTGAATCATGCACATCTTTCACTGGTGACAACTTAGTAGAACAAGCTCAGCAAAACCTGGACATTTTAAGGGATTTTATAAAATCCCCCCCAACATAATTTGAAGACTAAAAAGGGGCACATTTGAGCAAAGAGGACGTATGGTCACGTCACTATGATTCATTAAACCACACAAAGCAGCCTTAAAATCATTTTATGTGCAGAGGAAAAAATTACTCACCCAAGCATTTTTAAATTCCTCTTCACATTTTCCTTAAAGTCCTGATCCTTCTTTTAAATCCCTCCACCTTGAAATTGTGCTGTTGAAGTGTGAGAAGAGGAGGGGAACAGCCGAGGTGTAGCTGCAGGCAGGTCTCAGCGGGCTGAACTCTTCACCTGGCTTCTCCAGCTCTGATTGGATAATTGGTCAGGTGGCTTCAGAGCTGTGGGGGATGGGCACACAGGAGCAGCTCTGGCCTCTCTTCTCCTGAGAACTCATTCTAAAACTTCATTAGCCCTTTCATGGTCCTCACTTTCTAAATTTCACCTAAAATAGCATGAGAAAGTCCTTAAACTATATATAGGGACAGCTAAGTAAACAACTAATATCAAAACATTTAACTTCTTGATTTTTTTTATTGAGGAAATTTATATTAGATTTTTTATTAGATTTGAGACAAATAAAAGAAAGGAGTGGAGAAACAGATTAAATGCAGATTATTTAATAAATCTGAAAAATAACATGAATGAACTTTGTACAGATTTTCCAGTCCTCAAATCTCAATCTGTTACATCTCTTAGAGACTGTGGGCCTGTGTAGCCTATATCTATGCTTGTGACCATAGATAGACATAGAACACTAGATACGACACGCCCCTCTGAGCTGCGTGCCTACGTTGAAGCTAAGCTAGTGGGGGCGAAGTGTCAGGCCACTCCATAGCTGTCAAAGGCATGAAGATTAAAAACACTAAAGATGTCGGCACATTACGCTGCATACAGCTGTAAAATAGACCAAACAATTGAAACGCGATATAACATTTCATAAGTAAGAATAGTTTTTTGCTCTTTTTTCATTATTAAATCATGTCAGGGCTGCCAACTTTTCAAAAAACCTTGGAATGAGATTTGGTGAAGGCAATCAAAATTTTGCCCGCATACACGGCGACATTTAACACAAAATACCTGATTTTCTGTAGGCTTAATCAGACTAGCACTCAGAAGTAACAAAAAGGTGCATGTGCAATCAACTTAGGTTAAAGGTAAAAAATAAAATTAAAACAAATGCTATATTCTGCTGTGTCTGATACGTCAAGCTCTTTAGACCTACATAGTGATATAAACAATAACTTTAATGTCATTGTTCCTCATAAGTCCATGTCCTACCTGTCTACAGGTCTGTGTTCATGCACAACCAGTAGTTCATAGACCAGAGTTTACTCACCAAAAACACTGGTCTGATCTCCACTACAGCAGCTTTACAAGAATTAAAAGCTCAAAACAATATATAAATCTATATGACATTTTTAATGAAAAGCTGAACTAAATCAAACTACACTTTGATTTTATTTTTTTTATCAAACTGTCAACAAGCAGCAACAAAACAAAATCTGAATATATCACATAACTTAACAATACACAAACCTTTACATAATTAACCAATTAAAGCCTGTTGTATCTTATTTGATACATATGTATTTGATACCTTTATCAAATCAATATGATCTACAAATACAAAAGAAACATCTTATTCAGATAAATGGTAAAAAAAAAAGTGTCTTTAAATGGATTATCAGTTGCCAACAACAACTAATTCTATCAAATGAGATGCCAAAAATATATGTGTTAAATTTTATTGAATTTTTTTCTTTTTTCTTTGATTTTAGTTGAAAGTAGGATTAACATTTCAGCTCCCAAAAAGTAGAATTTTCTGGCTATTATTTGTGCATTCATTTTTTAAAGGGAAAATGTAAATGAACAAAGTTTTGGTATCAATTTGAAGGCTATAAGTCCACATTACTATGAACTATCTATTAAAAAAACTTCGAAAATATATGTAGTAATTTTAATTAGAGTCAGAATTTAATTAGAAACGTGATCTGTTCAAGTTAACATCTAATATTTGTGTCATAAATGAGAGGATGAGGATGTCACAGCCAGGCAGAGGGGAGTGGGAGTTGGGGTTAAAATCTTTCAAGAGTTTAAATTGTCAACTAAAATGTTTATAAGACTTGACTTGTGTTGTACAGTCAGAAAACATAACCATACAATTGGAAAACCTTTATTTGTGTTTACAGTGGGGATTTTGGGGACAACTTTATAGAAGGAGGGGACACGAGCAGTTGTTTAATTTTTGTTTTATTCTAGTGGATAAACTCAGTGGACAAACAAGGCGACCGCCTTGGGCCTCGCGCTATGGAGGCCTCGCGCCAGGAGAGGGGAAAAAAGTGATAAGCTAGAGCCGTGCGCACTCAGCCTCTTGGCTCTCCGTCCCTGCGGTTCGCGGTGAGTTTTTCCACAAGATATGAAGAAGAAAACAGAGCAAAGTCGACAGGAAAGAGGACACCGGCACCCGAAGCTGGTTTTGCATCCATTGCGATCGTGAAGGAGAGTAAACAGTCTGCTGCTGGCTCGGCTGCGCGCAGGCACAGAATGGATGAGCTCCGTCACCTGAGACTAAAATCTCTATAACTCCGATCAGGTTTTACCTAGAAAGCTCCAATTTCACCCAGAGGTAGATGACAAGTTATAGAAGTGATTTCGATGGGTGGCTAATGTCAGGCGCAAAGTGTATTGAAGTTATTTGTGTGCAAAAATGGTAGTAAAAAATTAGATAAAAGCTACATTTAGTCTAATGTAGACTTTAGCCACACATTTAAAAAGGACATTTTCTGAAAGCAGAGATTGTTAACTTTCAAACGTGGTGTAACTGATGAATTTAAACCTTGTGGCCCCTTGTGTGAGTGTGTCTGACATGCTAAATGGGGATCCATCATAAAATTAAACTACACAACCAGTCAGAGTCTGACCTTCTCCTTCTGAAATCCTTCACTAGTTTATTGGTGTTCTCTGTGATTAGATGCCATGGAGCACTCCTGACTTGGCCTTATAGGCCTCACCTTAGACTTGGCCTCGGGCCTCACAAATCTTCCAGTCCCCCCTGCGCACACCGGCACAAAGAGGAGCACGGGTAAACGGAAAGTGAAAGTTAAAGTCATACAACCATCCTATAAGTAAGTTTTATAGTGGTTACATGGTATTTCTTGGCGTTTTCTAGTGGGTACAGGGTGCATACCTGCATATCTTGTACATTACACCACACGACCTCTGCGTTCTCTCTGCGCTTTTGTGCCTCTGACTTGAGCGTGAGAAATTGGATGTGTGGCGTGAGTGCGCGTGAAACCAACCAAATGCGTGAGTCTCACGGCTAATGCGTGAGAGTTGGCAGCCCTGTTATGTTAAGAGTTTCCAATCTATGAGAGCTTCAGTAACTACTTTGCTATTAGCAAAGCACTAATTCGAGCTAGCAGCTTGACCATAGGTGGTTTGATTAATGATGATGATTGATAGTATTAGATGATTAATAGTGCCTTTAGTACAGTTACACAAGAATCAGTAGGAGCACTGAAACAGTAATAGTAATAGTATAAATGGCCCTTAGAGTAGTAGAAGTAGTGTCAGCTTTTAGTATAGCCAATTGTTGCAGTGTCAGTATTAGCAGTAGTTGGTGTGCTGCCACTACTAATCGCATTACTATTACTACATTTCTACCACAAATACTTCCAACAGAAGTAATAAAGCCTAATTCATATAAATACAGAATACTAATTTAATGACAAACTTCTCTAACCCTCAATGTGATTGATATTGTACATAATCTAGTAAACGATTATCAAATATTCTCGGGTAGTAGCATACAGCAAATAATAATACATGCAAATAATTTTTCATGAATCACTCGCTGTTAGGATTAATACCAGTAATCCTTAAAGATTGCTCTCGTATCTTTGAAATGTTAGTGTACAAGGTACTTTTCAAATTAAATGCATTTTGTCTCCAGTATATTGGTTAAGTAGCTTTAATTTATCAGCATGATTTCTGTTTTAAATATCTTTTACCATATACATATATACATTTACAGACACGCATAAAGAGAGAGCGAAAGGAGAGAGAAAGAAAGAAAAAAGAAAGAAGGAACTTTTAATGTTAATAATATGATTACTTTATCTAAAACATAGTTCCAATATATAATACTAATTTATCTTTTATACTTATAACAATACATCTATGAAAATCAGTTTAGAAAATGAGCAAGTCATGACTTATTTTCAGTGTAGATGCATTGAACGTCGATGACTGAGAGAGAGAGAGAGAACCTTGCTTGATTGGACGAAAGCATAGCTTAACCTTTGACCAGGAAGTTGTTGTTCATTCAGTGTGGTTTTTAAATATGAGCGTTACTGGTCATAGACATAGACATAATAATAAATAATCTTTCTTATGTCTATGTCTTGGATGTATTACGTCTATAATGTCTATGATGTCTACGAACATAGACCATGGTTCTAATACATCCAAGACATAAACATAAGAAAGATTATTTATTATTATGTCTATGTCTATGACCAGTAACGCTCATATTTAAAAACCACACTGAATGAACAACAACTTCCTGGTCAAAGGTTAAGCTATGCTTTCGTCCAATCAAGCAAGTTCTCCTTCTCTCTCTCTCGTCCAGTCATCGACGTCTAACACGTCACAAGGACCTACCCCTTCTGGTAGCGCGAGAGGTATTTGCCGTTGTGTTTAGTTAATTTGCTTTTGTGTTTAGTTAATTTGCCAATGTGTTTTGTTAATTTGCTTTTGTGTTTAGTTATTTGACAATGTGTTTAGTTCTTTGCTGTTGTGATTTGCACTTCAGGGCCACCGGAGTAATGACACTGAAACGAAACAGTTATAAGGCTGCAAAATTAAATACAAAACTGAAACTGAATGAAAATACAGTAATGATACTGGATATTAAAATACAGTAATGTTGCTGATACTGTAAATTAAAATACAGTAATGATGCTGATACTGTAAATTAAAATACAGTAATGATGCTGATACTGTAAATTAAAATACAGTAATGATACTGGATATTAAAATACAGTAATGTTGCTGATACTGTAAATTAAAGTACAGTAATGATGCTGATACTGTAAATTAAAATACAGTAATACTACTGTAATGATTTTTACAGTAACTTACTGGCATCCTGCTGCCAGTAAGTTACTGTAAAATTTACAGCAACCCTTTTACAGTGTACTCATACTTTTGCGCTGTTCACTTAAAATATAGAATTAACTGATTTTTATTACTTTACAGTATTTTACAAATGACTGACTATAACTTTATATCTTTTTACATGTATTTTAAAAAACTGTTTTTTAATCAGAATTTCTACTGGCTTAGCAGGAAATGCCCATCGTTACTCTATAATTTAACTGACTTTTGTTAAGAATAATTGCTATGTTAGCCCTTACTGGTATAAGTCTTCACAAAATCTCTATCCAAAGCTGTCTTAAAGGACACAGAATGCAAACCAAAACAAAATGTATGAACAGAATGAAGAAGATATCACTGATTTTTCAATAGTTTGATTAGAAATGTAAGAGAAAAAAATCCACAGCTTCAGCACTTTACTCTTTATTTAGATGTCAGGCAAACTTCATATGCAGAACAATTGTACATTTAACAAGATTAACAAAAACCTGAGACAGTCCTTCTTTCTCAAAATGCCCTCAGCTTTTTCTGAAAATTGTGTAATAAAAGAGGCAAAATTACCAATCAATCAATCAGTCTTTATTTGTATAGTTCATAACATTACAGGTGTTATCTGAAGGCACTTTACAACAGAGCATCTGAAGAAAAACTCTTTTTTTATAGATACACATACTGTATATGCATGTACACAAGTTTATATACATATTTATAAATACACTTACAGAACTTACCTGTACAAACTGTACAAGTATTAAACCAAAATGTTTTTTCTATCTGTCAAAACAGTTCAAATAAGAGTCAAAGTATAATGAACACCACCAGACATGTTACATCATGATCAAATATAAACTTTACATTTAGGTTTAGTGTACAGGAATGAGAAAATAAGGCACAAGTCCAAGGTGGTCCTGGGTGATGACAATGGTTAGTGAATTACTTACAGTACGGCCCACGCTCAGTCCAGCTCAGTTAGCCCTGTGTGTGAGAGAGAGAGAGAGAGAGACAGAGAGATGAGTTAAAAATATAGAAACTTCTCACATACAAATCAGTACAAGTTATCTACATATAGCTGGGGCATTTTCATTCATTCACTCAGATGAACAAACAGCTGAAGTGTACAAACATTTGAAGCATACAAACAGCACTTCATCGACATAAAAATGATTCAATTTATGGATTTATTGAAGTCTTTACTTCCCTACTAATGATCTTTTGTCTGCCAAAAGTACATTCACTAGAAATTTTAGTTTACGTTAGCCGCTGGATCCTTCTGTCAGACATGCACTAGCATTCTGTATTCAATGACAAAACAAAAAGCTGGTACATTACTCAGCTTATAAGCTTTGGGCTCTTTTAACCAATATACAAAGTGAATTTAATTGATACTTCACCAAATAATTAGGAAGATGGTGATGGATGAAGAAACACACGTATCCAGCTCTCCATGTGCAGTTCCTCCATGTGCTCCTCCCAGAATTCAAAAAATACTGTATGAAACTGTAATTTTGGGCAGACTATACTTTGGACAGCGGTAAAGTTAAAATCAGAGGGGCTGGGACATCTAAAGCTTAAATGGCCCAATTTACCTGATGTCACCCTATTACATATCCAGACTAGTTAGTACATGTTAAAAGGGCGTGCCATCGTACCTCTCCAACTGCCCCTTGTTTTCTTATCTTTTATGCATCCAGCCGGTGAGACACTCACAGCCAGACAGCCGCTCCCAGCTCCTTTTCTCTTTGTTTAACATCCATTCCTGGGGAGGCATCGCTTCCTACGCACGGGTGCGCGCGCGCACACACACACAACAGAGTGTGCAGATTTTCCCTTCAACTCACTCGTCTGACTCTGCACACACTGAAGTAATTATTCAAGAATAAACCGTGCACAAGCTCAACGCTATCACTGCAAAACCTACTGACTGGACCAGTTGATGCTCTGGACCATCTCAGCCAGCAGGTCAGGTCAGCTCAGGTCAGGTCAGGTCAGGTGGTGGATCATGGATTTTCTCAAGCACACTTACAAAAAAATAATTTATTTTACAAATAAAATAAATAAATCAAATAAAATAGACAAAAAGGCAATTTGGGTATCAAGGGGCAAAGGGGCAGGTTCTCAAGCACCCTCCACCCTGCCGTATATATCTATATCTATATCTATATATATATATATATATATGTGTGTGTGTGTGTGTGTGTATATATATATGTATATATATATACATATATATGCATACATATATATTTATGTAACATCATATATATATATATATACAGAAATATATATTTGTGTATATATATATATATAAATATATATGTATATATATACATATATACAAACATATATATTTATACATACATATATGTATATATATGTGTGTATATGAATCTCTCTCTCTCCTATATATATATATATATATATGTATGTGTATATATATATATATCTATATATATATATATATATATATATATATATATATATATATATATATATATATATACATATATATATATGTATATACATATATATATATGTATATATTTATATGTATACACATACATACACACACACACACACACAGTGGAAGGAAAATGTAAGTACCCCCTTCCTGATTTCTGTTTTTTTTTGTATATTTATCACTCACAAAGTTTTCAGATCTTCAAACAAATTTAAATATAACACAGTGACAACCCAAGGAAATACAAAATGCAGTTTCTATATGATGATTTTATTTATTACGGCACAAAATAAATCCAAACCTATTTGACCCTTTGTGAAAAACTAATTGCCCCCTGAACCTAATAGCGTGTTGTGCCTTTGGCAGCAATAACTGAAATCAAGTGTTTGTGATAATTGGTGATGACATGTTCACACTGCTGTGGAGGAATTTTAACCCAATCTTCTTTGCAGAATTGTTTCAACTCTGCCATATTGGAGGGTTTTCTAGCATGAACTGTCCGTTTAAGGTCACACTACAGCATCTCAATTGGATTTATATCCGGTCTTTGATTTGGCACTCCAAAACCTTAATTTTGTTTTTTTTCAGCCGTTCAGAGGTGGATTTGCTGGTGTGATTCGGATCGTTGTCCTGCTGCATGATTCAAGAGCGTTTCAGATTGAGGGCACAAACTGATGGCCGGACGTTCTCCTTCAGAATCTTCTGGTAAACAGCAGAATTCATTTTTCCGTCAATCACAGCAAGTTGTCCTGGTCCTGAGGCAGCAAAGCAGCCCCAGACCATCACGCTGCCACCACCATGCTTTACTGTTGGCATCATGTTATTTTTTATCAACGGCTGTGCCATTTTTATGCCAGATGTAACGGGATGCACACCTTCCAAAAAGTTCAATTTTTGACTCATCAGTCCACAGAATGTTTCTCCAAAAGTCATGAGGATCTTCAAGATGCTTTTTGGCAAATGTGAGACGAGCTTTTGTGTCCTTTTGTCACAGCAGTGGTTTTTGCCTGGGAACTCTGCCACAGATGCCATTTTTGGCCAGTGTCTTTCTTATAGTAGAGTCGTGAACACTGTCCTTAACTGAGGCCAGCGAAGCCTGCAGTTCTTTGGATGTTTTTCTAGGCTCTTTTGTGACCTCCTGGATGAGTTGTCGTCTTACTCTTGGAGTAATCTTAGTTGGTCGACCACTCCTGGGAAGGTTTGCCACTGTTCCCAGTTTTCTCCATTTGTGGATAATGGCTCTGACAGTGTTTCTCTGGAGCCCCACAGCCCTGGAAATTGCTTTGTAACCTTTTCCAGACTGATAGAGATTTCAATCACTTTTTTCTCATTTCTTCTTGAATTTCTTTGGATCGTGGCATGATGCGTTTGTTTTTGAGATTTTGTAGCCTACTCCACTTTGTCTAACAGATTCTACTTAAGTGATTTCTTGATTCAACAAAGGTGGTGGCAGTCAGGTTTGGGTGTGGCCTGTGAAATTGAACTCAGCTGTCCCAAAACTGTGGTTGGTCACAGTTACTTTGTGATTTAACAAGGGGGGCAATTACTTTTTCACATGGGGTCAGATAGGTTTGGATTTTTTTTTCCCCTTTTGTAAATAGAATCATATAGAAACTGCATTTTGTATTTCCTTGGGTTGTCAACGTGTTATATTTAAATTTGTTTGAAGATCTGAAAACTTTGTGAGTGATAAATATACAAAAACCACAGAAATCAGGAAGGGGGTACTTAATTTTCCTCCCACTGTATAAATATAGGTTTATATTTATGCAGAGGCACAAATGTGATTTTTTAACATGGTACCAAGGTGTCTGCAAATACATTTTAATCAATAATTGATCCACCTCCTGCCTCTCTGCCATGTTTTTAGTTAAATAATGTGCACAGCCTCCCTGTCTGATCTCTGAAATGTGGACCATAAGTATCTAGCTGATACAAAGACAGTCTAAAGAAGACCGTGCCTGTCTGAAGCTGCTTTCTAAGAGTAAAACACACAAGGCTCAGTCCTTAGATGCTCCTGCAGGCTCCAGGTTGAATCAGCCTCTGCAGAGCTGCTCTCTCTCATGCGCAGTTTCAAACCTGTGCACGGTCTCTGAGTCTCTTCTTCTTTAAAGGAAAGACAGTTCTTGTGGTATGCCTTAATTATACTGAGTACACCAGTGGTTCTCAAATGGGGGTACGTGGAGGTATTGCAGGGGTACGTGAAGCTTTTCAAAATATCTAAAAAATCAGTAGGCTCATCCTAATAATAAGTCTATAATAAGAAGAAAATTATTTTGTAAAAGCTTTGACAAAATATAAATGTGTGTTCATGCACTGAATTTTATATTCAGTATTTAGTTTCAATATCCTTCTAAATAAATCTGACCCCCCCCTCCTTCTGAAGAATTCTTTCAGTGGCGGTGGTGCAAGACCATGGAGGGTTTTGTACACAAAGCAGGTGATAGCATGAATTTTAAGTCATGTATCATTTCTATTCATGTATCATTTACTCATGGATCAATCAATTTAGTCATGGACCAATTCATGCAACATCTAGGATTATTTTGTCCATACATGAAAGTTCTCCCTGTGTCTGCAACTATGTAAGCAAGGCAACTGTAAGTCTGGAACCTCGCCAGAAATAGAAAGCCTGAACTTGAGAAGTCTCACAGCGGATCAGGCTGTGGCAGAGTCGCCTGTCAATCACGATGCTCGAACGGGGCACAGCAGTGTCGTAGCTGAGATGTACTCCACATGGGTTTTCATATGTGTCAAAGGGGCCTGCATGTTTGGCATGCCGCATTGCACACAGGAATAGAGGACAGAAAAAAAGCAAAATAAAAAAAAATAGTAAAATACTGGATACAACCTCTCATTACTGCCACTATTTGAGATGTGTTTTTCTTTTTTTACATTCTTGCAAATGTATCAACAACCTTGTCCAAGTTAGTCTTCCCAGACATCTCTCTCTCAATAAAAAGTAATATCAGGCTTGAGAGGAGAGACTCGCTCATTTTTGAGTGCAGATAAGTCTTGATCAGTTTAAGGTGACTGAAAGTGCGCTCTGCCTGTGCACCTAATGCTGCCTCACTTTCATGCTCTCCCTCAATATATCCATAATAATAAATGTTATAATAAAGCCTATAGATTTCATTTTTATTGACAAAGAACATTAATGATTTATAATGTATGGCTTTTCTGTCTGTGCCCTGAACAATTATCTGGACTACTCATATATAGATTATTTTATGGATGTATTTAGTGGATAGTTTTGTCAGAGACAATTCTGTCCACACCACAGAATTGTCTCTGTTCATACAGAATGGCTCTGAGGCCTGAAATGTCATGCCCAGGCGGTGGTGGAGTTCAGAAAAAAATTAAAATAACACAGAAGAGCATTATCAGCAAGTACAGTCAAATGGTCCAGAAGAAGCAAATGCAGATTTGAAACTAAATAATAATAAAAAATAATAATCACGAGTTAATAAATGTATGGGAAACACTCTTAAGTGCAAGCATATGGCCTGTTACATGTGGACCATTATTGTTTACAACCACTTTTATCGGTTTAAAAATAGCCATTAATCTCCATTTACATGGGTGAAATCACTGCGTTTGTGTGGTTGAGATGATGTAGCACCATGTCGCTGCAGCAGACAGTGCATGTTTACCTGCATGTCTACCTGCTGCCGGCCACCACCCGGATGTTTTCCGCCCCTGTGAGGACCCCACTGTGGCGGAAAAGATCCAGAAGTTTGGCGCATTTGGCTGCATCTCCTCTTAACATTTTTTTTTTTCGAGCAATACGTTTTTCTGCTCCACCAGCGGCTTTTTCTGACAGCATCTGTCTTTTCTTCATCTTTTTTCATCTCTCGTTTTCGGTCTGGCTCAATACGCGGCTGAGCCAATCACATTTCAATGGGCCAATGGATCAGCTCAAATCGGCAGGGGTATCCCCCCCTTAATATGCAACATAATACAGTGACCCAGTCTGACGTCACGTTACACTCTGCACTAACCTGCTGCTGCAGAGAAGGCAGCTGCTGCGCTCATCACGCCTCGGATTTAAACAGAAAATCCTCGGCAGTGTGGTGAAGAGGGCCCGTGGGTTTTCATAACCCACCAACCCCACGTAAACTACGCCACTGGGGCACAGTCATGGATGTGTAACAGGGCTGCCAACTCTCACGCATTAGCCGTGAGACTCACGCATTTGGTTGGTTTCACGCGCACTCACGCCACACATCCAATTTCTCACGCTCAAGTCAGAGGCACAAAAGCGCAGAGAGAACGCAGAGGTCGTGTGGTGTAATGTACAAGATATGCAGGTATGCACCCTGTACCCACTAGAAAACGCCAAGAAATACCATGTAACCACTATAAAACTTACTTATAGGATGGTTGTATGACTTTAATTTTCACTTTCCGTTTACCCGCGCTCCTCTTTGTGCCGGTGTGCGCAGGGGGGACTGGAAGATTTGTGAGGCCCGAGGCCAAGTCTAAGGTGAGGCCTATAAGGCCAAGTCAGGAGTGCTCCATGGCATCTAATCACAGAGAACACCAATAAACTAGTGAAGGATTTCAGAAGGAGAAGGTCAGACTCTGACTGGTTGTGTAGTTTAATTTTATTATGGATCCCCATTTAGCATGTCAGACACACTCACACAAGGGGCCACAAGGTTTAAATTCATCAGTTACACCACGTTTGAAAGTTAACAATCTCTGCTTTCAGAAAATGTCCTTTTTAAATGTGTGGCTAAAGTCTACATTAGACTAAATGTAGCTGGAACACTTATCTTTTATCTAATTTTTTTACTACCATTTTTGCACACAAATAACTTCAATACACTTTGCGCCTGACATTAGCCACCCATCGAAATCACTTCTATAACTTGTCATCTACCTCTGGGTGAAATTGGAGCTTTCTAGGTAAAACCTGATCGGAGTTATAGAGATTTTAGTCTCAGGTGACGGAGCTCATCCATTCTGTGCCTGCGCGCAGCCGAGCCAGCAGCAGACTGTTTACTCTCCTTCACGATCGCAATGGATGCAAAACCAGCTTCGGGTGCCGGTGTCCTCTTTCCTGTCGACTTTGCTCTGTTTTCTTCTTCATATCTCGTGGAAAAACTCACCGCGAACCGCAGGGACGGAGAGCCAAGAGGCTGAGTGCGCACGGCTCTAGCTTATCACTTTTTTCCCCTCTCCTGGCGCGAGGCCTCCATAGCGCGAGGCCCAAGGCGGTCGCCTTGTTTGTCCACTGAGTTTATCCACTAGAATAAAACAAAAATTAAACAACTGCTCGTGTCCCCTCCTTCTATAAAGTTGTCCCCAAAATCCCCACTAAACACAAATAAAGGTTTTCCAATTGTATGGTTATGTTTTCTGACTGTACAACACAAGTCAAGTCTTATAAACATTTTAGTTGACAATTTAAACTCTTGAAAGATTTTAACCCCAACTCCCACTCCCCTCTGCCTGGCTGTGACATCCTCATCCTCTCATTTATGACACAAATATTAGATGTTAACTTGAACAGATCACGTTTCTAATTAAATTCTGACTCTAATTAAAATTACTACATATATTTTCAAAGTTTTTTTAATAGATAGTTCATAGTAATGTGGACTTATAGCCTACAAATTGATACCAAAACTTTGTTCATTTACTAAAGGAAAATTAAATCTAGGCTAATTGTATATTTAATTGCATTACATAATTTAACCCTTTAAAAAATGAATGCACAAATAATAGCCAGAAAATTCTACTTTTTTCGTAGCTGAAATGTTAATCCTACTTTCAACTAAAATCAAAGAAAAAAGAATATAAAATATAACACATATATTTTTGGTATCATTTAATAGAATTAGTTGTTGTTGGCAACTGATAATCCATTTAAAGACACTTTTTACCATTTATCTGAATAAGATGTTTCTTTTGTATTTGTAGGTCATATTGATTTGATAAAGGTATCAAATACATATGTATCAAATAAGATACAACAGGCTTTAATTGGTTAATTATGTAAAGGTTTGTGTATTGTTAAGTTATGTGATATATTCAGATTTTGTTTTGTTGCTGCTTGTTGACAGTTTGATAAAAAAATAAAATCAAAGTGTAGTTTGATTTAGTTCAGCTTTTCATTAAAAATGTCCTATGGATTTATATATTGTTTTGAGCTTTTAATTCTTGTAAAGCTGCTGTAGTGGAGATCAGACCGGTGTTTTTGGTGAGTAAACTCTGGTCTATGAACTACTGGTTGTGCATGAACACAGACCTGTAGACAGGTAGGACATGGACTTATGAGGAACAATGACATTAAAGTTATTGTTTATATCACTATGTAGGTCTAAAGAGCTTGACGTATCAGACACAGCAGAATTTAGCATTTGTTTTAATTTTATTTTTTACCTTTAACCTAAGTTGATTGCACGTGCACCTTTTTGTTACTTCTGAGTGCTAGTCTGATTAAGCCTACAGAAAATCAGGTATTTTGTGTTAAATGTCACCGTGTATGCGGGCAAAATTTTGATTGCCTTCACCAAATCTCACTCCAAGGTTTTCTGAAAAGTTGGCAGCCCTGCTGTATTATTATGGTCCAAAACAATGTTAAATTAGTCTTTATCCCTCATGGTATGGGAAAATTGTGTCGCCGTTTGGTTGCTTTGCAAATCGCGCATGAAGTGGGCCTCTCTGTCAATGACTTCCCGGGCCACCCTCCTCACCTCAGTCCGCCCCTGCCTATTGCTCTTTGTCAGACTATCTCTGAACCGGCCGAATAAACAACCAGATGAACCTCCAGTCTTGTAGCGTATCCTTTTGCCTTAGAACATCTGATAACAATTGGCGTCACGGAACAACTACAGCAGGGACCCGTCTTCAGGTGAGCAGACTTTATATTTTCTATATTTCTGCCCATCTGATGTGGTCTCTGTTCAAAGAACCTGTTTAATGTTAAGATGTTCTTATAATTTTTCAATTGGACATGTTTGCGCTCATGGGCGTAGCGGACGGGGGGTACACGTGGGACACGTCCCCCGCACTTCCTGGCCCAGCTCCTTCTGTCCCCCGCACTTTTTTCGCCTTTCTTTGGAGTTGGATAACCTTAAATCAGTGGCGGTTCTAGGGAACGGCCTAACAGGGGCCAGTGCCCCTGTAACATTGAACCTGGACCCCCTGTGCCCCCCCCATCACCAAGCATATGCAATCATTAAACGCTGTGATGTCCCGCTGATGTGATGAGCGGAACAAATGATGCGGCTCTGGGTTCCAGTCAGATCCCTTTCGAGTGCTACACTGCCAGAAGCTCGCAGGAGAAAGAGAATATGCCAACAGAACAGTGGCGTAGCTGGGATGTATTCCATACATCCATACATTCACATACATCAATACTGCTTCTTTTTTTTTCTTTTTTGTTTTTTTATTTATTCTTACTGTGAAGTGTTGTACTGTCTCAATATGTTTCTATGTAAATGGGACTGCGGATGGAAATTAGCATCAAGCTACAATCCGGCATGTTTACATGTTTCAGCATGTTCATTAATGTGCACTGTCCCATTCAAATAAACAAATAAATAAATAAATAAATAAGTATTCCACATGGGTTTTCATATGTGTCAAAGGGGCCTTCATGTTTGGCAGCCGCATTGCACACAAGAATAGAGGACAGAAAAAAGTACAATTAAAAAAAAAAGTAAAATACTGGATACAACCTCTAATTACTGCCACTATTCGAGATGTGTTTTTCTTTTTTACATTCTTGCAAATGTATCAACAACCTTGTCCAAGTTAGTCTTCCCAGACATCTCTCTCTCAATGAAAAGTAATGTCAGGCTTGAGAGGAGAGACTCGCTCATTTTTGAGTGCAGATAAGTCTTGATCAGTTTAAGGTGACTGAAAGTGCGCTCTGCCTGTGCACCTAATGCTGCCTCACTTTCATGCTCTCCCTCAATATATCCATAATAATAAATGTTATAATAAAGCCTATAGATTTCATTTTTATTGACAAAGAACATTAATGATTTATAATGTATGGCTTTTCTGTCTGTGCCCTGAACAATTATCTGGACTACTCATATATAGATTATTTTATGGATGTATTTAGTGGATAGTTTTGTCAGAGACAAGACAATGCAGATTTGAAACTTAATAATAATAATAATAATAAATAATAATCACGAGTTAACAAATGTACGGGGAAACACTCTTAAGTGCAAGCATATAGCCCGTTACATGTGGACCATTATTGTTTACAACCACTTTTTATCGGTTTAAAAATAGCCATTAATCTCCATTTATATGGGTGAAATCACTGCGTTTGTGTGGTTGAGATGATGTAGCACCATGTCGCTGCAGCAGACAGTGCATGTTTACCTGCATGTCTACCTGCTGCAGCCGTGCTCGGTCCCGCATCGTCACAGGCCTGAGGCCTATAGCACGGAGCTCGGTCAACTTCTCCCCGATAGCTCACATCTAGACAGGTGTCGTGCCAATGTAGTTATCCCTGCCAGAATGTGTATCCCCTGGCCCGGGAGCGCGCACGTCTCGTCTGCACTTTAAGGATGGGACTTCACACTAAGAAATGACAAATACTATCATGCAGACTGTTGTATGGATGTAGTGCGTGTTATCGTTTTTCTGCGTTGTTCTTTTTAATTGTACATTTATTAATACATCAAAATAAACAAGTCCATTGTTTGAAATGCTTCGTTTTTGAACTGTCGTCCTTTATTACACCGTGTAGCGCCGTAAGAAACTGATCTGCCAAAGAATCAGTAGTCTTCATATGTAATGCTTTATCTCTCTTCATACCATGCTCATACACTGAGTTTTGATTGCTCTTTGGGATACTTTTTCTTAGATTAGCCTCATGCTGCTATTTACGATCATCCGGAAGTTTTATCCACACTTTCAAAATAACAGCACGTATCCATGAAAAACGCGAGGACTCGACCTATAGAGTCAAGAGGTATCCACACACAAACTTCACAACTTTTTTTTTTTTTGACAAAGTTTGAAAGCTTCGTTTAAAGCTATGCCAGCCCAATGATACTACTACTATTACTACTACTACTAATAATAATAATGGAAAGAATAACATCACTGATCTATATTAAGTACATTGCTTGCTCTATTAAGAGACCATATTTGCCTGCAAAAATCTGTATCCCCCCTCCCTTAGAAGGGTCAAATCATAAACTACCATCATGAAATTTATTTTTGGATGATTTCTGATTAAAACTAATGATATTGGAGAGTTTGAAAGGACTAGCTCACTTCTTCTGAAAGTTACAGGGGGATACAAATTATTTCAGGCCATTTTTCGCCTGCAAAAATCTGTATCCCCCCTCCCTTAGAAGGGTCAAATCATTAACTACCATCATATTTATTTTTGGATGATTTCTGATGCAGACTAATGATATTAGAGAGTTTGAAAGGACTAGCCCAAATCATTAGGTAGTTTATGATTTGACCCTTCTAAGGGAGGGGGGATACAGATTTTTGCAGGCGAAATATGGCCTGAAATAATTTGTATCCCCCTGTAACTTTGAGAAGAAGTGAGGTAGTCATTTCAAAGTCTCCAGTATTATAAAGCCTGCTCTAAAATGATCACAAAATAAATTTCATGATGGTAGTTTAAGATTTGACCCTTCTAAGGGAGGGGGGATACAGATTTTTGCAGGCGAAAAATGGCCTGAAATAATTTGTATCCCCCTGTAACTTTCAGAAGAAGTGAGCTAGTCCTTTCAAACTCTCCAATATCATTAGCCCCAATCAGAAATGATCACAAAATAAATTTCATGATGGTAGTTTATGATTTGACCCTTCTAAGGCAGGGGGGATACAGATTTTTGCAGGCAAATATGGTCTCTTAATAGAGCAAGCAATGTACTTAATAGATCAGTGATGTTATTCTTTCCATCAGTGGCGTAGCTGGGATGTATTCCACATGGGTTTTCATATGTGTCAAAGGGGCCTGCATGTTTGGCAGCCGCATTGCACACAGGAATAGAGGACAGAAAAAAAGCAAAATAAAAAAAAATAGTAAAATACTGGATACAACCTCTCATTACTGCCTCTATTTGAGATGTGTTTTTCTTTTTTACATTCTTGCAAATGTATCAACAACCTTGTCCAAGTTAGTCTTCCCAGACATCTCTCTCTCAATGAAAAGTAATATCAGGCTTGAGAGGTGAGACTCGCTCATTTTTGAGTGCAGATAAGTCTTGATCAGTTTAAGGTGACTGAAAGTGCGCTCTGCCTGTGCACCTAATGCTGCCTCACTTTCATGCTCTCCCTCAATATATCCTTCATAATAAATGTTATAATAAAGCCTATAGATTTCATTTTTATTGACAAAGAACATTAATGATTTATAATGTATGGCTTTTCTGTCTGTGCCCTGAACAATTATCTGGACTACTCATATATAGATTATTTTATGGATGTATTTAGTGGATAGTTTTGTCAGAGACAATTCTGTCCACACCACAGAATTCTCTCTGTTCATACAGAATGGCAAAGCTGTAAACGATCACCTCTGAGGCCTGAAATGTTCAGAAAAATGTCAAATAGCACAGAAAAGCATTATAAGCAAGCACAGGCAAATGGTCCAGAAGAAGCAAATGCAGATTTGAAACTAAATAATAATAATTATAAATAATAATCACGAGTTAACAAATGTACGGGGAAACACTCTTGAAGTGCAAGCATATAGCCCGTTACATGTGGACCATTATTGTTTACAACCACTTTTTATCGGTTTAAAAATAGCCATTAATCTCCATTTATATGGGTGAAATCACTGCGTTGTGTGGTTGAGATGATGTAGCACCATGTCGCTGCAGTAGACAGTGCATGTTTACCTGCATGTCTACCTGCTGCCGGCCACCACCCGGATGTTTTCCGCCCCTGTGAGGACCCCACTGTGGCGGAAAAGATCCAGAAGTTTGGCGCATTTGGCTGCATCTCCTCTTAATTTTTTTTTTTTCGAGCAATACGTTTTTCTGCTCCACTAGCGGCTTTTTCTGGCGGCATCTGTCTTTTTTTCATCTTTTTTCATCTCTCGTTTTCGGTCTGGCTCAATACGCGGCTGAGCCAATCACATTTCAATGGGCCAATGGATCAGCTCAAATCGGCAGGGGTATCCCCCCCCTTAATATGCAACATAAGACAGTGACCCAGTCTGACGTCACGTTACACTCTGTGCTAACCTGCTGCTGCAGAGAAGGCAGCTGCTGCGCTCATCACGCCTCGGATTTAAACAAAAAATCCTCGGCAGTGTGGTGAAGAGGGCCCGTGGGTTTTCATAACCCACCAACCCCACGTAAACTACGCCACTGAGAAGGAGAGTGTCGGATCTAGGATTACTCCCAGGTATTTAAATTCAGTGACCAACGCAAGCTCTTCTCGTCTCAGAAACACACCAGAGTGTTCAATCTTCTCAGGTTGTTTAGTAAACATCATACAGACAGTCTTTTTTACATTCAATGATAGGCAAGATTTACTGAGCCACTCCTGTACCTGAACCATCGCTGCTGATAGTGTTTGTGCAGCTTCTTCTGTATTTTTAGCTGGTGCAAAAATAACTGCATCATCTGCATACAACTGGGCTTGGAAACCATCACAGATATCAAAAAAATCATTAATGTACAAAGAAAACAAAATAGGTCCAAGTATGGACCCCTGAGGGACCCCTACAGGGCAGTCCAGGTAAGGGGATTTGGCACCACTGACCACCACACACACTGCTTTCTGTCAGCGAGGTAGGATCCCATCCATTTAAGAGTGGCTGTGGAGAAGTTAAAACAGGACAGCTTGACAGTACTCGGTGGTCCACGGTGTCAAAGGCTGAATCCAAATCTCTGGACTTCACCGCACTTGCGAACTCGCGGACTTTGCGGGCGCGTTCACGGGAAGTCCGGGAGTGCTGAGGGTTGTCCAAATCCACAATTCATCCAGTCCTCCAGCAGCCTCAAGCGGACTTTCTGCAGACTTCCAGAGAGTCTGCTTGGGGTGCAGACTTCTGCAGACTTCACTAGTTTGATTACCCACAATTCATTGCAATACGGACGTGACATTTTAATTTTTCGATTCTTTGCAGTCTGAAGCCGAAATCATTTATGAGTATTTATAATTTATTTATTTATTTATGTTTTGAGCTGAGAAAAATAATGGCAGAAAAAGGACGAAAGCAAGTCTTCCGATGTTACCCAAATTAATTAATATTAGTCTGGTTCTGTAAATAAACATGTCTGTTTTTGGATGTGTATGGCCTATGTGTATAAGTGTTGATTTGTTCACTCTCAAGAAAGCCTATAAATGGGATTTATATCTTATTTGCATGATAGTTTTTCATACAGTTTCACGGAAACGACTGAAACGGACTCCAAGTCTGTCTATTAGCTCCATTCATAATGCTGTAGACTCCGGCTCTTGCAGACTTAATGTGATGACGGTAAAGACGTCACATTACGTATGACTGAAGTCCGCGAGGGCTCAGTCTGCAAGTCCAGAGGGTGGAGATTTGGATGCAGCCAAAGGCCCTCTTAAGATCAAGGAAAATGGCTCCTACGCAAGCATTTCTATCCAGTAGACATTTGTTTTTTTTCAACAAACATAGTGATGGCTGTTTCTGTGGAATGGTGTGCTCGGAAGCCAAACTGCATGGGATGGACGGCTGTGTGACTGTTATTAAGATGTTCAACTAATTGTTTAACCACCCATTTTTCAATTATTTTAGAGGTTACAGGAAGAAGACTGATTGGTCTGTAGTTGTTAATATCTGATCTTCTCCCAGATTTAAAGATTGGGTTAACTGCGCTCACTTTCCATACAGATGGAACCACAGAGTGTTTAATAGACAGATAGGTGCATGATGGGACAGACCAAGGACTCCATGTTCATTTTTAAAAAGTTCGTATCTATACTATGGTCATCCCTGGCCTTTGAATTTTTAATTGCACGCATGATTTCCATAACTTCTGTCTCAGATATCTCATCAATGTTAAAGACAGGGTTGACAGGGCAGTAGTCATAGTCAGGTCCAGTAAACAAACAAGATATTTGTTTAACAGAATTTATGAAAAATAGGTTCAGCTCAGTGGCCAAGGTGACTGGGTTTTTCACTATCTGATTGTTGATTTTAAGTTCCATTCCTTTAATACCTTGCTCATTCTGACGACCCGATAGTTTATTCATCTCCTGCCAGACCTTCCTTGAATTACCTTTTGCGTTAACAATTATGTTTAAAAAGAAGTCTGCTTTAGCCCTTCTTAATGCTTGTGTCATCTTATTACGCGCTGAAGTGAAATTTTGACGGTCTATAGCCAGACCTGATTTCAGAGATCGTTTTAGCAGTTGGTCTCTTATTTTTAACAATTTGAGACAATCTCCATTAAACCAGGGGAGAGAACTGGATTTCCTTTTTTTACATTTCCCCCGTCTGGAGAAGGGCAGCAGGACCTCTCTTATTTTGTGGGTGAAGGTGTCAGCACTCTGGTTTATGTTGTCACTTATAATTATATCGTCCCATTTCACTTCTTTAAAGGCTTTTATTACATTCTAGTATTGGCTTTTTGGGATATAATTAAGGCTTGGTTGCTTCTGAGGCAAGTAAGTATGTGAATTTAAGAAACGGTGTTTAGTGAGTTTTCGGGAGAAAAAGATTACATTATGATCAGATAGCCCTGTCACGAAGTTATAAGTCTTGACAATTCTTTCAGGCTTATTTGTCTATAAAAGGTCAATCTTAGTTTTGGAGTTATTTGTTATCCTAGTTGGTTGTTCAATTAGTTGTACTAAATTAAACGTATCAGTGATTAATTTTAAATTCTTCCTATCTTTTTTATTGTCCCAGTTCACATTTAGGTGACCAACTAGAATTATCTCCTTTTTAGGATCTAACTTTTTGAGGAGGGCTTGGAGCTGGTCATAGAAATCTGCACTGGCTGAAGGTTTGCAGTATACATAAAACAATAAAGGACATTTAGTCTGAAAGGGAAATATTTACTCCAACACATTCCAGCGTGTTATCAGCAGGCAATTCTATCTGGCTACAGTTGAGAGTGTTTTTGACATACAATAAAACCCCCCCTCCCTTCCCTTGACCCCTATCTTTCCTAAAAACATTAAAGTCAGCCATTACTACAGCACCTTCTGGTGAAGAGTGACATAGCCAAGTTTCTGTAAGTCCCAGAAAATCAATATGAGAGTCATTTAACAGATGTTCTAGCTGTTCACGTTTGGGGACCAAACTGCGGACATTTAAGTGGCCGCCAAGTAAACCCTTTTTAAATTTTGAGTCCCATACAATTTTGGCTTGGTTTAGTGTTTGAAAGAATTTTGGGGACCGGTACCTTTTCATCACAGGGTTTCTCTGTGGGATTGTACCCACCCCAGTAAAACGCTGGCGGCGTTCAAAGGCTGTCGGATCCAAAGCCGCAGGCAGATGACGGTCAGCAGCTAGGACATTGGCCGTCGGCAATGCCAGCTGCCCAGTTAGCTGTGGTTGTGGCCCTGGTAGCTGTGGTTGAGGCCCAGCTAGCTGTGGCTGTAGCTATGGTAGCTGTGGTTGAAGCCCAGCTAGCTGTGGCTGTAGCTCTGGTAGCTGTGGTTGAAGCCCAGCTAGAGGTGGTTGACGCCCAGCACGCTGTGGTAGAGGCCCTGGAAGCTGTGATTGAGGCCCAGCCAGCTGTGGTTGCAGCTCTGGTGGCTGTGGTTGAAGCCCAGTTAGCTGTGGTTGAAGCCCAGCTAGCTGTGGCTGTAGCTCTGATAGCTGTAGTTGAAGCCGAGCTAGAGGTGGTTGACGCCCAGCAAGCTGTGGTAGAGGCCCTGGAAGCTGTGGTTGAAGCATAACTAGCTGTGGTTGCAGCTCTGGTGGCTGTGGTTGAAGCTTAGTTAGCTGTGGTTGAAGCCCAGTTAGCTGTGGTTGAAGCCCAGTTAGTTGTGGTTGAAGCCCAGTTAGCTGTGGTTGAAGCCCAGTTAGTTGTGGTTGAAGCCCAGTTAGCTGTGGTTGAAGCCCAGTTAGTTGTGGTTGAAGCCCAGTTAGCTGTGGTTGTAGCCCTGGTAGCTGTGGTTGAGGCCCAGCTAGCTGTGGCTGTAGCTCTGGCAGCTGCAGTTGAGGCCCGGCTAGCTGTGGTTGTAACCTGGCTAGCTGCAGTTGATGCCCAGTCAGCAGTGGTTGTAGCCCAGTTAGCAGCAGTTGTAGCCCAGTTAGCTGTGGTTGTAACCCAGTTGGCTGTGGTTGAAGCCCAGTTAGCTGTGGTTGTAACCCAGTTGGCTGTGGTTGAAGCCCAGTTAGCTGTGGTTGAAGCCCAGCTAGCTGTGGCTGTAGCTCTGATAGCTGTGGTTGAAGCCGAGGTAGAGGTGGTTGACGCCCAGCAAGCTGTGGTAGAGGCCCTGGAAGCTGTGGTTGAAGCATAACTAGCTGTGGTTGAAGCCCAGTTAGTTGTGGTTGAGGCCCAGTTAGCTGTGGTTGTAGCCCTGGTAGCTGTGGTTGAGGCCCAGCTAGCTGTGGTTGTAACCTGGCTAGCTGCATTTGAGGCGCGGCTAGCTGTGGTTGTAGCCTGGCTAGCTGCAGTTGATGCCCAGTCAGCAGTGGTTGTAGCCCAGTTAGCAGCAGTTGTAGCCCAGTTAGCTGTGGTTGTAACCCAGTCAGCAGTGGTTGTAGCCTGGCTAGCTGCAGTTGATGCCCAGTCAGCAGTGGTTGTAGCCCAGTTAGCTGTGGTTGTAGCCCAGTTAGCTGTAGTTGTAGCCTGGCTAGCTTCATCAGCAATGGCTGTAGCTCGGGTAGCATAGCATCCAGGTGGTTTGTAGTGTGGTGTAATGGCCCTGGGTTTATTTCAATATCGCCAGCAAGAAGCAGGATGATCACAAAGTGTGCAACTCTCAAGAGAAGTTTAGATGACAGTGACAGTTCATGTTTACCAGGGGGTGGCCTTGCGTGGCCCTCATCCAGTATGCTTGTGTAGAGGAGATGTTGGCTCACCTTTACTGGATGGAGGACTTGGTCCCCGTTTTTATCCCTTTCTCGTGGAAACATTTGACACAGCAATAAGTAAAGGGTAGCACAAAGAAGTATCAGATGGGCTGATGGTAAAAGCCGTAGTCCTTTGAGGTTTTTAGTAAGTTTTTGTGGCAGACACACAAGACCTGCAAAACTGTGTGACTGCTTCACGGCGGCCATCTTGAATGCGAAATAAACCACTACAGGTACATGGTCTGTAGTGTACTTGCTGTTCTTCAAGTGAACTTAATAAAATGAACTCCAGGTCAGAGGGATGGATCAGTGTCTCTGTGAACCTGAGGAGGACGTGTGTGTGGATTATATCTGTATATCTGTATCTGTATATGTGAGTGTTACAGATGTTAGACCCTCTTTTGATCCTTTAGCTGTCAACAGGACACACAGAGAAAATGGTGCCTGATCAGAGCAGCTGGTGGTGATAAAATGAGTTTGAGCTCGTTTTTGTCTGTTTGTTTGATTATTGACTGAATCCTCTTCATCTGAACTTGTGTCTTCAGGGTCGTCTGGTCTTTGTGCTGCTGGTGTTGCTGCTGGTGTCAGAGGTTCAAACCCCTCTGCTCCCCAAAGCAGAAGAAGACGGGGGGACAAACCGGCCTGTCCTGGAGTTTGTCAGTGATGGACCGAGGGGGTCATGTCCCCGCAGGACCGTGGTGGACCTGCTGTGGTGCAGGGCGGAGGACGAGGCTGAGCAGAGACAGGTCAGTGAGGGGAAAAGGAGGCTTACAGAAACACTGAACAATCTTTCTCTCAGATTTACTGCTGCAGACAGACAAAGTTCTCCTGAGGACTCTTTATTTCTGACAGCACTCTTTTTTTTTCCTGCAGATGAAGACGTCTTCCTCCAGGACCCTCCCTCCTTCATCGGGCAGAAGTGATGACAAGACCACAGAGACATTTCAGATGATTTAACAACCATCATTATGACTCTGCAGGGATTTAGAAACCAAAGCATTTTATGCAAATACTTGTTTTCATTGAAAATAAACTAGAAGATTCTTAATTAAAAGTCTGTCTGACTGGCTCTTTCCAAACTGCTGTGTGTCTAAACTAAAGTTTTAATTCTGTCTGATGAATTGTTTCTGCTCCTGCTCCCTCTTTAACCCTTGAGTGACCCTTTAAAAAAGTTACACACATAACCCTTCAAGTGGACATTTTTGTCCATTTTCTGGAAGTTTCCCGTAAAAGGTCAAAGGGGCATGATTTTTGGCAAGCAGGGGTAATTTGGGGTTAAATCTGAGGATGCCAAGTATCAGCATGAAAATCCATCATTTGACCATGTAATGCACGTTTCTCCCATTCATGACCCTTCGTGGACAAAAATGTCCATTTTCTAGATAGTGTCTAAAAAAGGTCACAGGAAAGTGATTTCTGGCAAAAGGGGCTGGTTTGCGGTAAAATTTGAGGACCTTAAGTTTCAGCATGAAAATCCATGATTTGACCCTGAAATGCATTTTTATCCCATCCATGACCCTTGTGGACAAAAATGTCCACCTGTCATTTAGACATTTGTTATTGTAGATATATGTAGTTATTTTTCTCTAACTATCTTAGGTGACTCAGGGCTCAGATGTCCTAGTGGTCTAGGTCATGCACCATGAGGCAGGTGGCCTAGGTTTGAATCCTGCCTGTGGTCTGTTTCCTGCATGTCATTCCCCCACTCCTGCCCTATTTCCTACTCGATCCACTGTAGCTCTGCCACAACAAGCCGCACCTCAACCACTAGCTGTCTGCCCGTTGACAAGAACTGCTGTGAAACGAGCAAACGATGCTGCTCCAATCCCACCCACAAGAGCTGCTGCTGTACGAGCCAGGGGTCTCTGCAGGTCCTGCTGTGAGGGAAAAGGGGCAAAACAGCGACTTCTTGCACTGGGTGAAGGATGCATTCAAGCAGTATACTGCCTAAAATGCAGCACTTGAACCTCCCTAGCCCTTCTCTCCTCGCCACCTTTATTCTTCCACCACCATATTTGTAAGTTTTTTATTGTTAACTGTTGTATTGAAATATATTTATGCAGTTATTTATTGGCTGTTGTAATTAAATATAGTACTTTTCTGTATCAAATCGTTTAGTAGTATACAAGGGTTAATAAAGGCACAACACCCCTGTTAAAAAACAGAAGAGTGCACTTGTGGTTTACTTTAAGCACTTCAAGTATAATTCAGTAAACTCAAATGTGGACTACAAGTTTATAACGTGTTTTGTCTTTCTTACCCAGCACCTTGTGCATTTTTAAATGTAATGAAGTACAACTCTTTCCCCAAAATAAACTTAGAAGTAAAGTCACTGATTTTAAAAACTACTCCAAAAGTCTAACAACATAAAACAGCTGCTCAATGTGAGTGAAGGTAATTATTCTTTCAGATGTAAATCATTAATACTTTTGTGTTGTTTTCCCTGCAGGATGAAGGCCTGAGAAAACTGGCCCTACACTATTTGATGTAGGGATGTATGATCGAGCATGGCTCCTCTTATTGTGTCTGTTGTGGAAACAAACATAAACCAAGACGAACCTCTGATTCTACAGTAAATACGGTAATTTATTGATTTTAACAAGCACTTTTTGCTTTTGAAGGAGCTCTAAAGTTTCTGGTGCAAAATATACATAAATACAAGCAAAATACTTAAAGGTGCTATGAGGAGAATTTATCGCCGGCGTAATGCTGCGTTCCAGTAACCTCGGAAATGGGAGTGACATCATCTCTGACTTATCGGCGTTCCAGTTGAAGTCTGAAAAAAACATGCCGAACCACCAGGCTATTGTTAGCTGTTGCTAGCACGCCCTGCGTTGTTGTATGAAGAATGTGATTATCACTATGGCAGCATTTTTGTAAATATAAGTCTAACAATACTATGTATACAGCTGATCTAGAGCCACACACCCCAGTCAGAAGTGCAAATAAATGGATTATTACAGGAGCTAAATAACTGTTCACACTGGGGGCATCCATCTTCCATTGTCAACTCGGGGGTGGTGAGGTTTCACCGAGTTCCCAGTAGGAGATTCTGACTTTGGGGGACGTTCCAGTTGCAGTTTCCCACTCGGAGCTCAAAATTCCTACTTCTGACTAGAAAAGGAAACGCACCGGAAACGTGAATCCAAATGTGTTTGTTGTGATGCTAATGAATGCAGCATGGATCTTCCTCGGAACTCTGCATTGCTTCACAAGTTCTTTTTCAACAACTTACAGGATGCAAAGCCACGAGGTAATGTATCTCTTTCTAGTTACGTAGCGGTAGTTTTTGATGTGTGACAACAAGCAATGCGGGAAAAGTTATTATCGTAGTTGTAGCCAGCTATATATCGCTACTTACAGCCCGGCGCTCTCAGACGTGTAATATAAATAATAAAATAATATAAATTTGCTCTAGTTTTAATTGTCTTGTTCCTGAAGTTGAGTATCCAGGCCAGTCCAGCCCTGTCCGACCCGACCGTGAAGCTAAGGAATAGAATTTATAGATAACCTATTTAGATGCTATAAAACTCATCGATAATTGTGTATTTCCATCAGGCATATATCTAAAAGTGAGACTTTTTTGTAATTACTTAAAAACTCCTCACAGTCTCTTTAAAATATTTCAGCTCTCCAACATCACGATTACAACACATCTGATACAAAAGCCAAAATATTCTCTCTCTCTCTCTCTAGAAACATTCCTGCCAAACCTGCAGTTATGTTTTCAGGAGAGACTGTCCATCCGGTCTGTCCATCTGTCCGTCCGAGAACAAAATGACTGAAAAAGTTATGGATGGATTTAGATCTGGATCAGCGTCTGGCTACCATGACAAAAAATGTGATTTTCATGAATAACTACTGAACTAAAATAGATATCATTATGAATCCAGTTGCTAATGGTATGTTTTCATGGTCAAGGAATCTAAATATTTAGATGAAATAAAGGTAGGACTAATATTTATGGTCAAAATCACAATATGGGAGAGGACTGTGGTGCTGGGGGAGGTCTGTGCTCTCTGAGTGCTTTTCTAGTTCGTATTAAACTGACATTAAACTGTTTTAGTCAAATATTTTGGGTCTTAGTTTAATCATTGTGCAATTCTCAAGTGTTGCTACTCATGTGCAAACACAGAGCGCTGCAACTTGTGAGCAAAAATGCATCGGCACGTTGATCGCTGCTCTCTGATTGGTCATTACATTACAACTGAGCATGCTCAGACAGAAATGGAGTAATTGAACAAACAAAAGGTGTTTACACATCCATTCAAGAGAGGAAATGGTGTCAGGTGAAAATACTGAAGATTTATTGCTTAAAACTTTGGATAAAGGTCATTTTGGGTTGGCCAAACTTGGTGCGTGTTATGTTTGAGTAAAGTGTTTTTCAGGCAAAAACTGTGAAAATATGGGTTTTTATTCCATCAGAGCAGCAATGAACTGAGAGCAGGGGCGTCAGAAGCTTTTTTAATGTGGGGGGACACACTGGGGTTCTGGGGGTTAATTAGATGACATTTGCTGCATTCTAATGTATTTTAACAGGTTGTTTAACATCTAATTTTACTTATAAGACACATTTTTCAGACTCAAGATTAAGTCCTCATTCAACTTTCAGCCTTTACCACCCTGTTTTAAAACCCACTGTCATGCCTAAGATAATGAGATGGATATGAAAAAAATTATCACCAAAAATGACTTTTTGGTTGCATTTTACTTTTTTATTTTGTTTATTCTTTTTCTTATTTAGCCTTAGATGTAACACAACATGCCACCATTCCAAGCAATAGTGACAGTGAACTGTATTTATATACACTCTCAGAAAAAAGGTGTTCAAGGACCTCTTTCACAATACATGTAATTTTGCCCACAGCCCATTTTTTTCTTTATTGTGTGGTATTTGTAGTACACCCAGAGACTCCCAAGAATATACCTTTAGAAAATCCAAAAGTCATCCAGGGCCTGTACTATGACCTATTTTATGATCATTGCCATAGGTGTGAGCCAGGGTGCACACTTTACCCCAAAACTTACTCAAACACAAATAATAAATCATCAAATTGGGTCAAATCACCTTCACTGAAGTCTGGTGCATCTTTTGAAATCAAATGTAAAGCTAAGTATTACAATTGAAAGAAGTTATTGAATTTTAACTGGAAAAAAAATGTTTTTTTATTATTTTTTCAACAAATTCAATTCTTTAGAGATGTGTCTGACCAACTTACAGTTGCTGTACAAATAAAATACTTACAAATTATTTGGCCACATATATATTCTCAAAGTGGGAAAAAAATCATCAAATTCTGAGACCGGTAAAGTTGTTCAATTAACAGGTTGGGTTACTGTGGAAGAATCAGGATACTGTTCCATGTCTTGTATTATATCAAGGGTAATGTTTTATTTCATGCAATTTGCAGCAAATGAATGTTAACTTCAATTTAGTATTGTGCCTTCAATTGAATTATATTTTTTTTCAAAATGTTTTTCATTTAAAACTGAAAAGTTATGCAGGGCCTGTAATTCCTCTTTTTTAAAATATCATCCAAAGCAATGCTAATCAACACTGCAATACATGCTATATATTTCAAATGAATAAATGGGATAGTGGTGCATCTCCTTGTATGATAGAGTAGTACGTTCAAGCTGAGGCAATATGCTATTGTTGACCTTCACGCTTGTGGTCAAGACGAGTTTAGTCAGTTCTGCCATTCTGGAAAGAATTGTTGTCCAAGTAACATCTGTCCCTAGCTAACTAGTATCAATTTTTCATTTGAGTATAAGCAACATATATTCTGCTGCAAGTGTTATATTCAGCAGATTTCTTTTTAAGTATAGCTGTTCATATACAGTGTCTTCTGTTACCACAATTTAGTGTGCACACATGTACATTTTATGAAAAAATTGTGCATCTAGTACAATACTAAGTGGTATCCATACCTATAACTATACCTTTTTGTTGTTAGTGTATTTTCCAGGATTGTTTCCCTGCAGTGTCGTAGGGATGTATTCCACATGGGTTTTCATATGTGTCAAAGGGGCCCGCATATTTGGCATGCCGCATTGCACACAGGAATAGAGGACAGAAAAAAAGTAAAATAAAAAAAATGTAAAATACTGGATACAACCTCTCATTACTGCCTCTATTTGAGATGTGTTTTTCTTTTTTACATTCTTGCAAATGTATCAACAACCTTGTCCAAGTTAGTCTTCCCAGACATCTCTCTCTCAATGAAAAGTAATGTCAGGCTTGAGAGGAGAGACTCGCTCATTTTTGAGTGCAGATAAGTCTTGATCAGTTTAAGGTGACTGAAAGTGCGCTCTGCCTGTGCACCTAATGCTGCCTCACTTTCATACTCTCCCTCAATATATCCATAATAATAAATGTTATAATAAAGCCTATAGATTTCATTTTTATTGACAAAGAACATTAATGATTTATAATGTATGGCTTTTCTGTCTGTGCCCTGAACAATTATCTGGACTACTCATATATAGATTATTTTATGGATGTATTTAGTGGATATTTTTGTCAGAGACAATTCTGTCCACACCACAGAATTATCTCTGTTCATACAGAATGGCAAAGCTGTAAACATCACCTCTGAGGCCTGAAATGTTCAGAAAAATGTCAAATAGCACAGAAAAGCATTATAAGCAAGCACAGTCAAATGGTCAAGAAGAAGCAAATGCAGATTTGAAACTAAATAATAATAATAATTATAAATAGTAATCACGAGTTAACAAATGTACGGGGAAACACTCTTAAGTGCAAGCATATGGCCTGTTACATGTGGACCATTATTGTTTACAACCACTTTTTATCGGTTTAAAAATAGCCATTAATCTCCATTTATATGGGTGAAATCACTGCGTTTGTGTGGTTGAGATGATGTAGCACCATGTCGCTGCAGCAGACAGTGCATGTTTACCTGCATGTCTACCTGCTGCAGCCGTGCTCGGTCCCGCACCGTCACAGGCCTGAGGCCTATAGCACGGAGCTCGGTCAACTTCTCCCCGATAGCTCACATCTATCCCGGATTGAGGAACAAACAACAATGACAATCAGGATAATCGATAGCACGACGCAGATGATCAACACGGTAACTCAATCCAGGATTGTTTCATCCAAAGTGGTGAACGCGCACGTATAAACATCGTAGCAGCTGTCAGTCACAGACAAAGTTTCTTTTTATACATGCTTTTATTCCTGCTTTTAATGCACTTTTTATTTTTACTTCATGGGCTCTTTGTTTGTGACTCATGTAAGGTGACCTTGAGTGTTGTGACAAGCGCCCTGAAATAAAAAGTATTATTATTAAAATGCGTGGCGGACTGTGAAAATGCTCAAAGTACTTAAAGACTCTATCTGCTGAGGAGCCTGAGGTCTTTTGGGGTGCAGGGGGCACTCCTGAGGACCTTCTACGACTCTGTTGTGGCCTCTGCCATCTTTTATGGAGTGGTCTGCTGGGGCAGCAGCATCACAGCAGCTGACAGGAGGAGGCTGGACAAACTCATAAAGAAGGCCAGCTCGGTCCTGGGATGCCCTCTTGAGCCTGTGGAGGAGGTGGTGGGGAGGAGGACTACAGCCAAACTGTCCGCGATCATGGACAGAGACCCTCACCCCCTCCAACACACACTGACTGCACTGAGGAGCTCTGTCAGTGACAGGATGCTCCACCTGAAGTGTGTGACAGAGAGGTATCGCAGGTCCTTCCTTCCTGCAGCTGTTAGACTCTACAACAAAAACCTCTCCAGTGTGCAATAATCTGGATAAATAAACTGGATCTATTTTCTTCAAATTCTCTGTTTGTCCTCTATGACATATAGTGCACTATATAATATTGTTTAGTGTATTACTGAATATACACTGACTTTCTTATATATTGTAAATACTGTATATATTGCAGAAAGGCGAATGCTCTTTTTATAGTTTTATTTTTATTGTTATTTTCAATCCACTTATTCTCATTCCGATCTGTTTATATATTGTTAATATTGCTGGAAGGTTTATGCTATTTCATTTATTTCATTCTCATTTCACTTATTCTCATTCAGATTTTTTTATATATTGTTAATATGGTTAATATTCCTGAAAGGCTCATGCTCTGTCATTTATTTTCATTGAATTGTATTTATGCTATTGTCTTTTTTATTCTAATTACTTATAGTTTCATTTGTAAAACTTTCTAATGTTTCTCTTGTATCCTGCTGCTGCTGTAAAGTTGAAATTTCCCCCTGTGGGACTAATAAAGGTTTATCTTATCTTATCTTATCTTATCTTATGGGCTATATCTGACACTGATCACTCTCATGAATCTCATGAAGCAACATACTGTGAAAATATATTGTATGTCTGACAATTATTACCCCATTCCCTCAGATAATCCCTCTGCTGTGAGGAGTTCATGGGAGCAGATAAAAAATAAAATTAACAATTTAATAATCAGCAAGGAAAAAAGAACCCTAAAACACGTGAATAAAGTGCAGGAATGACATGATGGAGATGATGGAATAATAGAATAGTGTGCTGTTTCACATCAGAATTACATCCCTTTTATTTATCCAGCACTTTCTGATGCATTTGAACGTATGAGAGCTGCCAGCGCTCCTTCAGTGCTTTTGACATTTATTACATGTTTTAATTCTTCGTACTCTGTCATGATCACCTCCTGCTCCTCCTGTGTGAAGTGTGACTGACAGCTGCTACGATGTTTCATTTCTCTATTCTATAGTTTTTTTATCCTAACATCTGAACATTATCAGACACTGCTCTTCATATGTGAAATAAGGAGCTCTGTCAGTGTGTTCTCTTCTCAGCGTGTTCTCCTCTCATGATCATGATTGGTCAGCTGCCTCTGAGCCCTCCCCTTATACGTGCGCGTTCACCACTTTGGATGAAACAATCCTGGATTGAGTTACCGTGTTGATCATCTGCGTCGTGCTATCGATTATCCTGATTGTCATTGTTGTTTGTTCCTCAATCCGGGATAGATGTGAGCTATCGGGGAGAAGTTGACCGAGCTCCGTGCTATAGGCCTCAGGCCTGTGACGATGCGGGACCGAGCACGGCTGCAGCAGGTAGACATGCAGGTAAACATGCACTGTCTGCTGCAGCGACATGGTGCTACATCATCTCAACCACACAAACGCAGTGATTTCACCCATATAAATGGAGATTAATGGCTATTTTTAAACCGATAAAAAGTGGTTGTAACAATAATGGTCCACATGTAACAGGCCATATGCTTGCACTTAAGAGTGTTTCCCCGTACATTTGTTAACTCGTGATTACTATTTATAATTATTATTATTATTTAGTTTCAAATCTGCATTTGCTTCTTCTGGACCATTTGCCTGTGCTTGCTTATAATGCTTTTCTGTGCTATTTGACATTTTTCTGAACATTTCAGGCCTCAGAGGTGATCGTTTACAGCTTTGCCATTCTGTATGAACAGAGAGAATTCTGTGGTGTGGACAGAATTGTCTCTGACAAAACTATCCACTAAATACATCCATAAAATAATCTATATATGAGTAGTCCAGATAATTGTTCAGGGCACAGACAGAAAAGCCATACATTATAAATCATTAATGTTCTTTGTCAATAAAAATGAAATCCATAGGCTTTATTATAACATTTATTATTATGGATATATTGAGGGAGAGCATGAAAGTGAGGCAGCATTAGGTGCACAGGCAGAGCGCACTTTCAGTCACCTTAAACTGATCAAGACTTATCTGCACTCAAAAATGAGCGAGTCTCTCCTCTCAAGCCTGACATTACTTTTCATTGAGAGAGAGATGTCTGGGAAGACTAACTTGGACAAGGTTGTTGATACATTTGCAAGAATGTAAAAAAGAAAAACACATCTCAAATAGTGGCTGTAATGAGAGGTTGTATCCAGTATTTTACATTTTTTTTATTTTACTTTTTTTCTGTCCTCTATTCTTGTGTGCAATGCGGCTGCCAAACATGCAGGCCCCTTTGACACATATGAAAACCCATGTGGAATACATCCCAGCTACGCCACTGGTTGATGAACATACTGCCTACCTGTCTCAGTGAAGATGCACTGACTGTCATTGCCACCAGAGATGAAGCTGCTATGATGACTAGAAAGATAAATTATGTTTTAGAAGTACATGATTTTTGGTACGTGTTAATTTGTTAGTTTTTATTAGCTTTGGACACAGCCAGACTGACTGTATTCTCCTGTTTCCCCATGTGTGTGAGAGCCGCTTGTATTGATGTCATACCTGTAAAAAGGAGACCTTGACCTGGAGAAGGTAAGACTGATTTGAGTCCTCTGTAAAACTTACTATATAACTGCATGAATGTATTTTGAAAAGAGAATCATTATTCAGATTCATAATATTTATTGTACCTTTGGGTAAATTCAGTTTACAGTGAGTAAGGTCCCTCGTATTGTAGACACACAGAACAACACAAGACAAGATAAAGTGACAACAGAATGATTTTGATATTTTCAATTGAGCAAATCTTACTTTTCAGAATATAATGTTAATAGAAGTGGAGTAATGTGCAGAGTGTAATCTTAAAAAGGAATATTTATCTCTCTTTATTTCTGCTCCTCTGTGTCTCTCTTAGGAAGAAAGATGCACATTGTTGGCTTTCCTACCAATGCTCAATGTGGATCACAAGGCAGACATGTGCAGCTGTGACTGTGCAGACCTGGAGTGAGTGATGATTAATGTGAAATACACTTTAAAATAAATATCCTCTAATGGAGACAATGACCTGACTCTTTCTTCTTTACCTCTGACAGTAGCTGCTGTAGATGAGTCATCTGGCTAAGAAAACAAACTCCTCAGTACTTCACCTTGTCATCCAGCCAAAGTGAGTACACACACAAACACACACACACACGATACACACAATAGAAGATAAATCATACTCCCTCTCAAGTTACATTAAGTAGTAGTCCATGGGCCAGAGCCCAAAATTTCACTTGTCACTCAAGGTGACGAAACGTGCTTATGATTTTTGAAAAGCTCTATGTCTGTAGATGATATTTTGGTATGATAACCCTTCCTGAGTGGCAGCTGTATCATAGTTAACAGCCAATGAAGTTACCCACCCCCTTCAGAAAATTACATTTTAGACGCTGGTGCATACTCTTGTTTAGACTCATGTACAGGACATCTGTCAGTGTTTCACTATATTGTCTTTGGTATCATTTTAAAGAGAACCTTTGAAGCTTTCATTCAAGCCAAGTTGTGAAGTTTCCAGACCAGTGAAGAGGTCACTGTAGCTCTTTAAACTATAAACAACACTCATTTTTACACAATTTTCGCCTAAATGATATATTATCTTTTAGCCCTGTTTCATCTAGGAACAACACGGATATAAAATATAAGAACCAGAATACTCACAGAACCATAAGGATTCAGGAAATGTATAATATACCCCTACTCTATCATTGTTACAGGTCATTGTGAGCCTTAAACTAGACAGCATTATGAACAGTCCTCTCCCATATTGTGATTTTCACAATAAATATTAGTCCTACCTTTATGTCATCAAAATATTTAGATTCCTTGACCATGAAAACAAAACATGAGAAACTGGATTCATAATGATATCTATTTTAGTTCAGTGGTTATTCACAAAAATCACATTTTTCGTCATGGCAGCCAGACGCAGATCCGGATCAAGACCAAAATCGCATCAGTTCTTCCTTTTCCCATGCTGAACATTTCCTGAGAATTTCATCAAAATCCATCCATAACTTTTTGAGTTATTTTGTTCACGGCAGACAAACAAACTCTCCGGAAAACATACACACGTGGAAAAATTGTTGGTACCCTTCATTAAATGAAAGAAAAACCCACATGGTCAGTGAAATAACTTGAAAATAACAAAAGTATTAATAAATAAAAATTCACTGAAAATCAGCTAATGAAAATCAGACTGATTTTAAGTTTTGGTTCAACAGAAATATTTTAAAAAACAAAATAATGAAACTGGCTTTGACAAAAATGATGGTACCCCTACCAAGGATTGGAAATGGTGTGCCCAGTTATCATCTGCCCTGATGTTTCTTGGTTTATCTGAGAGCAGATCAGACATCAGCAGACTGTGCACTGACTGATGCTGTCTCATCGAAACACGGGAGTGCACAAATGTGAGCGGACGAGGAGTGCAGTGATCTGTTACTTATAAAAAAGCTCAGGAACACGTCCGCCTTAAAACTCTTACACCTCCACAGAAGCACTTTGATTCATCAAATGTGCGCTGATCAGTTTCATAACTTAAAATAAAATCATCCATGTTTAATATCAAAATATCCCTCAAGGAAGAAAAACAAGATCTTATATGTTTATTTTTCGTTTTTTCATTTTTGAAACCAGAACAGTAAAATGTCGTTTTTCTGTTTGGGTCTTAAAACAGAAAAACAAAAAAACAAGTCCGTTTTTTTGTTTTTTTTAATTTTGTTTTGAAACAAAAAAAACGAAAGAACAAACCATAAACAGCCCTTTATGTATGGTTAACCAAGGTTGATTTTATGTCACAACATAATATTTTAAATTTTCTGTGATCTATTACCCTGTGCTTATTTTATGGGAGGGGCGGTGGGAGCAGGACAGGTACCTCCTCCCATTGAAAAACATTTGAAGGAAAATGTTCAAGAGAGCAAAACGTAAACATTGGTTGCCTGGTGTTGGAAGTGCTTATTATGGTCGCCTCCTCTTTGTTCTCAGTAGCAGGTCTGGTAACCTGTTGTGCCTATTTGCCATGTCTGGGCACGATTGGATGTTGCAAATGTGAATGCAAGCCAGCAGGCGGGGCAGGGGGGGGGGGGACGTTACAAAGACGTTACGACTGCCTGAGCTGTGCAAAGAAAAGGGTGTGTGACTGATGGCTTGCATAGTTATCAGCCAGTACACCAGTGCCATGGGAATGATAGCCCATAATGCAATCGACAGCGTACCTGTGCCCAGTCACGCACACTCTCTTCACACTCTTTCTCTTTCTCTCTCTCCCCCTCTCCTCTCTCGGCCGGTGTAGTCTCGGGTCTTTCAGCGAAGGTGACGCTGTGGGGATTTCTGCCAGAAACAATCGCAATAAAAAAAACCCCACAACCTCTTAACACATCACGACCATGACAGAGCTGTTATTTATTGCTCCACTGTGCAGCTCAGAAGTATTTAGCCTTTAATCAAAACCGATTTATTGAGCATTAAGGACAGTGTTTAGAGTTAATAAAGTTATAAAGACATTTATTAAGGTTTGAATGTAATAAGAAATGACAATTATATAAAGATTTATGAAATGATATCTGAATTAAAAACGTGGGTTATATGAAGATTAACCTTTGTGTGTCTGTTTGCTGCCTCAGTTCTCAGTTTTGTTCACAATTTCCATTTCTGTTTTCAAGAGTACAAAGGAAGTTTGCTTGGTGTGTTAGTGATCAGCAAACACACACCTGATCATGCTCCTGCAGCCTGACAGTTTGCAGTCTTCCCTTACTCTCTCATGTCATTTCACAAACCTATCCACTCTCTCCTGTCAGTAAAGGCACAAAATACCCAAAAATACATTTAAAAAAAGAGAGAGAAATCATGAGGTTCTTTAACCCTACTAAAAGTCTGAAAATGTGATTTCAAACATTTTAAAAGGTCAAAAACACACTGTGGACTTATTGGCTTTGGAGCATTGTTATTTTTTAATTAGTTTAATTAATTTATACTCCCCATTAACTCCCATTATAACCAGGGACATCACCTGCGCTGCAATAGCATTGCAATAGAGGGGTAATAGCATTGCAATAGCATTGTAATTGAGCTGCAATAGCAGGGTAATAGCGCTGCAATAGCAGGGTAATTGAGCTGCAATAGCACTGCAATAGAGGGGTAATAGCACTGCAATAGCCCTGCAATAGCATTGTAATTGAGCTGCAATAGCATTGTAATTGAGCTGCAATAGCACTGCAATAGCGCTGCAATAGCACTGCAAAAGCGGGGTAATAGCGCTGCAATAGCACTGCAATAGCGCTGCAATAGCACTGCAATAGCATTGTAATTGAGCTGCAATAGCACTGCAATAGCGCTGCAATAGCACTGCAATAGCATTGTAATTGAGCTGCAATAGCGCTGCATAAGCACTGCAATAGTACTGCAATAGTGGGGTAATTTCGCTGCAATAGCACTGCAATAGCTCTGCAATAGCACTGCAATAGCAGGGTTATAGCGCTGCAATAGCCCTGCAATAGCACTGCAATAGCAGGGTTATAGCGCTGCAATAGCACTGCAATAGCACTGCAATAGCAGGGTTATAGCACTGCAATAGCACTGCAATAGCGGGGTAATAGCGCAGCAATAGCACAGCAATAGCGGGGTAATAGCGCTGCAATGGCACAGCAATAGCGGGGTAATAGAGCTGCAATGGCACTGCAATGGCACTGCAATAGCAGGGTAATAGCGCTGCAATAGCACTGCAATACCAGGGTTATAGCACTGCAATAGCACTGCAATAGCGGGGTAATAGCGCAGCAATAGCACTGCAATAGCGGGGTAATAGCGCTGCAATAGCGGGGTAATAGCGCTGCCATGGCACTGCAATAGCAGGGTAATAGCACTGCAATAGCAGGGTAATAGCGCTGCAATAGCAGGGTAATTGAGCTGCAATAGCGCTGCAATAGCACTGCAATAGCAGGGTAATAGCACTGCAATAGCACTGCAATAGCACTGCAAAAGCACTGCAATAGCATTGTAATTGAGCTGCAATAGCAGGGTAATAGCGCTGCAATAGCACTGCAATAGCGCTGCATAGCACTGCAATAGCATTGTAATTGAGCTGCAATAGCACTGCAATAGCGCTGCAATAGCACTGCAAAAGCGGGGTAATAGCGCTGCAATAGCACTGCAGTAGCGCTGCAATAGCACTGCAATAGCATTGTAATTGAGCTGCAATAGCACTGCAATAGCGCTGCAATAGCACTGCAATAGCATTGTAATTGAGCTGCAATAGCGCTGCAATAGCAGGGTAATTGAGCTGCAATAGCGCTGCAATAGCACTGCAATAGCAGGGTAATAGCACTGCAATAGCACTGCAATAGCACTGCAAAAGCACTGCAATAGCATTGTAATTGAGCTGCAATAGCGGGGTAATAGCGCAGCAATAGCACTGCAATAGCGGGGTAATAGCGCTGCAATAGCGGGGTAATAGCGCTGCAATGGCACTGCAATAGCGGGGTAATAGCGCAGCAATAGCACTGCAATAGCGGGGTAATAGCGCTGCAATAGCACTGCAATAGCAGGGTAATAGCGCTGCAATAGCACTGCAATACCAGGGTTATAGCACTGCAATAGCACTGCAATAGCGGGGTAATAGCGCAGCAATAGCACTGCAATAGCGGGGTAATAGCGTTGCAATAGCGGGGTAATAGCGCTGCAATGGCACTGCAATAGCGGGGTAATAGCGCAGCAATAGCACTGCAATAGCGGGGTAATAGCGCTGCAATAGCACTGCAATAGAGGGGTAATAGCGCTGCAATGGCACTGCAATAGCGGGGTAATAGCGCTGCAATAGCACTGCAATAGAGGGGTAATAGCGCTGCAATGGCACTGCAATACCAGGGTTATAGCACTGCAATAGCACTGCAATAGCGGGGTAATAGTGCAGCAATAGCACTGCAATAGCGGGGTAATAGCGCTGCAATAGCACTGCAATAGCGGAGTAATAGCGCTGCAATGGCACTGCAATACCAGGGTTATAGCACTGCAATAGCACTGCAATAGCGGGGTAATAGTGCAGCAATAGCACTGCAATAGCGGGGTAATAGCGCTGCAATAGCACTGCAATAGCGGAGTAATAGCGCTGCAATGGCACTGCAATAGCGGGGTAATAGCGCTGCAATGGCACTGCAATAGCGGGGTACTAGCGCTGCAATGGCACTGCAATAGCGGGGTAATAGTGCTGCAATAGCACTGCAATAGCACTGCAATAGCGGAGTAATAGCGCTGCAATGGCACTGCAATACCAGGGTTATAGCACTGCAATAGCACTGCAATAGCGGGGTAATAGTGCAGCAATAGCACTGCAATAGCGGGGTAATAGCGCTGCAATAGCACTGATATAGCGGAGTAATAGCGCTGCAATGGCACTGCAATAGCGGGGTAATAGCGCTGCAATGGCACTGCAATAGCGGGGTAATAGCGCTGCAATGGCACTGCAATAGCGGGGTAATAGCGCTGCAATAGCACTGCAATAGCACTGCAATAGCGGAGTAATAGCGCTGCAATGACACTGCAATAGCAGGGTAATAGCGCTGCAATAACACTGCAATGGCACTGCAATAGCAGGGTAATAGCGTTGCAATAGCACTGCAACACCAGGGTTATAGCACTGCAATAATAATAATAATAAATAATAATAAACTTTATTTGTATAGCACCTTTAAAAACATTGGTTTACAAAGTGCTTTGACAGCAGTCAGGAACATGAGATAACAAAGCACAAGAGTTTAAACACAAGGAAAAAAAGAACAACCGAAAAAGGTTCAATAAAATCAAAGAACAGTTAGGACATACACAAATAGCAAAATTAAGCTGAGAAAGTTCCACAACACATAAATCAGTTTAACCCCAAAAGAACACGGACACAGAGGAAGCCCCGACCCCATGGGGCCGGAGACACAACACACCAGGATACAGCAACACACAAGAGGGTGAAAACTCTGGTGTAAACTGCATCCTGATGATGCCAACTAACATCATAGGTGCCAAGTCCAGTGACTCCAACCCCATGATTCAAAGGCCCCCTCCATGTGTCATAGGAACCCAGACAATACAGGAACACTGCTGCTAAAATGAGACCATGAGGACCAAATAAAAACCAAAGCAATATAAAAGCCAATATAAAATAGTAGAGATGAAAAAAGAGATAGAACAATAACACAGTGACCTTAAAAGATTTCTAAAAGAAATTAAAAGTATGACATAATAATAAAACAGTCTGAATTAAAAGTAAATAAAGACACTAGCCTGTTAAAATAACAAATAAGAAGAGACTAAAAGGACTAAAATGAGACTAAAATGAGACGGCATCACATAAAAGCAATTTTGTAAAAATATGTTTTTAAAAGTGACTTAAAAGAAGCAACAGACTCCGCACGCCTTATCTCCTCTGGCAGGTCGTTCCAAAGTCGAGGAGCTCTGATGGAGAAAGCTCGATCACCCTTTAGTTTTGAGCCTCGACTTTGGAACGACCAGGAGACCCTCGCCAAAGGATCTGAGGCTGCGGGCTGGCTGATAAGGAATTAAAAGCTCTGAAATATAGCTGGGGGCCAAGCCCATGAGTGATTTAAAAGTAATCAATAAAATCTTAAAATCAATTCTAAAACTGACAGGAAGCCAGTGGAGGGAGGCTAAAGCTGGAGTGATGTGATGCCGTCTACTAAAACCAGTTAAAAGCCTAGCTGCTGCATTCTGGACCAGTTGGAGGCGAGAAAGAGATTTTTTGTTTATACCGGGGAGGAGGGAGTTGCAATAGTCCAGTCTGGAGAAGATTAGGGCATGAATTATTTTTTTGAGGTCTTGAGGGGTGAGGATATTTTTGATTTTTGCAATTGATCGTAGATGAGAGAAACAGGACTGGATGGTTTTACTGATGTGGGATGAGAAGGTGAGGTCTGAATCAAAAATTACTCCTAAATTTCTGGCTGATTGTTTGATGTTTGTTGAAAGTCTGCCAAGACTGGACTGTATGAGAGGGGAGTTGTTGATGTTAAACAGGATTATTTCGGATTTTGTGTTATTGAGTTGCAGGAAGTTTTCTGCCATCCAACTGTTGATGTCCCTGAGACAGTCCATGACAGCAGCTAGGCCCTGTGGGTCCTCAGGTCTCAGGGGAAGGTATATCTGTGTGTCGTCTGCGTAGCAGTGAAAGGAGACTTTGTGGCGCTGAATTAGTTGGCCAAGGGGCAGCATGTAAATAGAAAATAAAATCGGGCCTAAAACTGAACCCTGCGGTACACCACAGGCAACGGCAGCAGTAGAGGAGCTGTGGCTGCCTATGGCGACCGCACAGGTTCGCTCTAAAAGATATGACTGAAACCAGCTAAGTGCAGTGCCCCCGATACCCACCCAGTCGCTAAGACGTTCAATTAAAATGGTGTGGTCGACAGTATCAAAAGCTGCACTGAGATCTAAAAGGATTAAAATTGAGCCCTCCCCTCTGTCAGCTGCTAAAAAAAGGTCATTGGTCACTCTGAGGAGGGCCGTCTCAGTGCTGTGACCAGCTCTAAAACCAGACTGAAATTTCTCAAAGAGGTTATTTTCAGACATAAAACATAAAAGCTGTGTAGAAACCACCTTCTCTAAAAGTTTGGATTAAAAGAGAAGTTTTGAAATTGGTTTAAATTGTTAAAATCAGTGGGGTCAAGGTTTGGTTTCTTTAAAAGGGGTTGGACCACAGCATGTTTAAAAGCAGAAGGAAATACTCCCTCTGACAGGGAACTGTTAATAATAGATAAAATGCTGGGCCCAACCGTGTTAAAAACCTCTTTGAGAAATCTGGTGGGGATAAAATCAAGACTGCACGTAGCTGGTTTCATATGGGCTAAAATATCTGATTAAAAGGATAAGGACACCGGCTCAAAACTACTAAAATAACAAATAATATCCCTACTGGCATGTATGGGGTGATCTGGGGGAGTGATTTTATGCCTGATGTCCATTACCTTGTTGATAAAATGGGTTAAAAACTTCTCACAGGTGTCTTGAGAAGCATCAGTAAAATGGGAGGGGGAAGGGTTAGTAAGGGAGTCTAAAACCTTAAATAAAACTCTAGGGTTAGAATGATTGGCTAAAATCAAGTTAGAATAAAATGCTGCCCTTGCATCTTTAACTGCCCTCTGGTAGTTCTTCATGGAGTCTTTCCAAATTTCATGAAAAACTACCAGACCAGTTTTCTTCCATTTTCTTTCGTTTCTTCTGCATAACTTTTTTAGGTCATTTGTAGACTCTGTAAGCCACGGCTGAGGCTCTTTGTTTGAGCTTTTGGGTTTCAGGGGGGCTACAGAGTCCAAAATCGTTTTACATGTATGGTTAAAAAGAGAGACAAGCTCTTCTGTGTTAAAAATTGGACTAAAATCTGGGTTGAGGGCAGTTAAAGATGCACTGTTAAAAAGCTCCTTAAACTTGCTAGCAGACGTTGAATTAAAAACCCTTCGAAACACAGGAGATTCTCCAATAAAAGAGGGCTGGGATAAAATCAGAGGAAATAAAACCAGTTTGTGGTCTGACACACAGATATCCTTCGTTAAAAACTCACTAGGACTAAGTCCAGTATATAAAACTAAATCAAGGCAATGTCCGTTTACATGAGTAGGTTCCTGTATTGCCTGGGTTAAATTAAAAGAGTCCAGAGTTTTAATAAAATCAACAGTCATGGGACGGGAGGGACAACACACATGTACATTAAAATCACCTAAAATAAGAATCCTGTCATATTTACAAACAAAATGGAATAAAAACTCTGAAAACTCTTCAATAAAAGCTGTGCTGTGTTTGGGGGGCTATAGATAACTAAGATTAAAACAGGGTCTTTTAATTAAATGATAAAAGCAAGGTGTTCAAAGGAGCTAAAAGAGCTGAAAGTGAGTGGGTGCATTTAAAATCTTTCTTGTATATGACAGCCACCCCCCCTCCCCGACCTGACAGCCGGGGTTGATGTAGGTGAGTAAAATTAGGGGGGGGTGGCTTCAATGAGAGAGGTGAGATTGTCCGGGGTGAGCCAAGTCTCTGTTAAAATAAAGAAGTCCAGGTTGTTCTGAGAGATAAAATCATGACATAAAAACGATTTGTTGTTCATTGATCTAATGTTTAAAAGTCCAAAGTTTGCTGTTTTACTGTTAAAAGCAGGGCGGGGTAGCCGAGGAAGCAGGGGGATATGGATGAGATTTGAGGGGGTGCAGTTTCTGACAGGAGGGGGGCAAGGACGCGAGGAGATGTGGACTGGAATCATGAATTCACTGATGATGGGGGGCGGGGGAGGAAAGAGGAGGTCTGCAGGTGAGTGGGCGGGGATTATGGGGGTGCTTTGTGATGACTGGTTATTGTGTGGAGGGGGGGGAGTGGGCTGTGAGTGGGAAGATGAGCTGCTGGCTTCAGACTGTCAAACAGGTGAGGAGTGGATCATGTACTGGATATTTGAGGACAACATTTGGCTACCCCGCCTGTTGGGATGGAGTCCGTCATTGTTAAAAAGTGATGCTCTGTCCCAGAAAAGATTAAAATTGTCAATAAAACAGAAGTTGTCGACGGGGCAGGTGAACTGGAGCCAGGTATGGAGACTGAGTAATCTGCTAAAATGCTCTGCTCCGCGACCGAGTGTGGGGATTGGACCAGAAATAAAAACTGTCTTTCCAGTGTCCTTTAAAACGTTAAAAAGCAAGTTAAAATCTCCCTTTGTCACCTCAGACTGCCTGAGAGAGGTGTCGTTTGTGCCGACATGCACCACGATCTTCGTGACCGAGGAGGGGAGGGAGGGGAGTAAATGAAGGAGCTTGTCCAGTATAACGGAAACGGTGGCACCTGGAAAACAGTGAGTGATGGCGTTGAAAAACCTGATGTACCTGGTTACGGAGTCACCGATGATTAACGTGGTGGGGGGAAGTTGAGGAGGAGGAGATGATGTGCGCGTGCTGCTGCCTCCGGATCTCGGGCGCATCACCTGTGCTGAGGACGGCTGCAGTTGATGGTGGTGGTGGGTCGACAGAGATCGACCAGGTGGAGTGAGGGTGTTGGAAGTCCGGGGGAGCCCCCCCCCGAGCGCCTAGAGACGGCTTCCTTTAGCAGCCGCCGGCGCAGCATCCCAGTCGAGGCGGGCCGCGCAGCCTCGTCCGTGCTGGCAGCCCGCGGAGCCGATGCAGTGGAGGCCGGAGCCGCCTCCGCCGGAACCCGGTCAGTCGGGGAACGAGAAGCCGGTGCCGAAGCAGGGTCAGCCACGCGGACTGGGGCCTCGTCCCTCAAGGCCGAGAAGCGGTTAGAGAGGGAGAGCCGTGGTGGTGAAGGAGCTCTCCCAGCTTGAGTGGACCTCCGGCCGCGTTGCACCACCTCCAGCCAGGCTGGCTGAGCCTCCGGTTTTGGAGTGGAGCGGTGAGTGGGGTGCGCTAGGTGCCCCACTTCCACGCCAGCATCGAGATCCTCCGGTGGCCCCGGACCCTGACTGTCCCGACCTGCGGCAGGGGAGGTGGAGTGACGGTCCGCCAACTCCACGCTGTGCCGCGGCGCGGCTGAGCAGGCCGATCCCCCGGCTGCAGGGCCCCTGGCCGGCCCGTCGGGAGAGTGCACAGAGGCCATCCAGGGTAGAGTGGCAGCGGAGGCAGAGACCAGCGGTGGCGCCAGAGATGGGGGCGACAGGCCGGTGATCCTGGAGGCCTGCATCAGGGAGATGTGTTTGGACTGGGCAGCGGCGATCGTGATATAGCCCTCCAGCAGCCTGTCCTTTTCACGGAGCTCCTTTTGAAGACGGGAAAGCGTCTCTTCCAATCGTAAGTTTTTAGTGTCACAGCCCCCACACACAGCCATTTAAACTCACAATATAGGGTTTAAAGTCCCACTCTTCCGGGTTTTGGGTAGAGTTGGCGCCGAAAAGAGGGGCCGGGGATTTTCTCGGCAAGATTCTGCTTAGATTTTATTTTCTGGTGGCAGTGCACTGAAGTCCAGATAAAATATACGCAAACCAGCATAAAAACTAAAACAAAGATAAAAAAGGTCCCTTAAAAACTCGTTAAAAGACTGAAGTTGTGTGAGAACATCTGTCAAGCGACAGATGTCGCTTGACAGATGCAATAGCGGGGTAATAGCGCTGCAATAGCACTGCAATAGCGGGGTAATAGCGCTGCAATGGCACTGCAATAGCGGGGTAATAGCGCTGCAATAGCACTGCAATAGCGGGGTAATAGTGCAGCAATGGCACTGCAATACCAGGGTTATAGCACTGCAATAGCACTGCAATAGCGGGGTAATAGTGCAGCAATAGCACTGCAATAGCGCGGTAATAGCGCTGCAATAGCACTGCAATAGCGGAGTAATAGCGCTGCAATGGCACTGCAATAGCGGGGTACTAGCGCTGCAATGGCACTGCAATAGCGGGGTAATAGCGCTGCAATAGCACTGCAATAGTGGGGTAATAGCGCAGCAATAGCACTGCAATAGCACTGCAATAGCGGAGTAATAGCGCTGCAATGACACTGCAATAGCGGGGTAATAGCGCTGCAATGGCACTGCAATAGCGGGGTAATAGCGCTGCAATGGCACTGCAATAGCGGGGTTATAGCGCTGCAATAGTGCTGCAATGGCACTGCAATAGCAGGGTAATAGCGCTGCAATGGCACTGCAATAGCGGGGTAATAGCGATGCAATGGCACTGCAATAGCAGGGTAATAGCGATGCAATGGCACTGCAATAGCGGGGTAATAGCGATGCAATGGCACTGCAATAGCGGGGTAATAGCGATGCAATGGCATTGCAATAGCGGGGTAATAGCGATGCAATAGCACTGCAATAGCAAGGTTATTGCATGGTAATAGCAAGGTAATTGCACGGTTATAGTGGGGTGGTACCAGGATGATTGCAGCGGAACTGTACTAATGGGTTTTTTTAATACATTCCATGAGAGGCTCCAAGCCCCCTGCGCCATCTAAGGGGGAGAGCGGAAAAATATGGCAAATCAATTGCTAATCATAAAGCAATACGTGCTCCTGAATCACCCTACAGATCGTTAGCCAAGTGATACTATTCCCAATTGATTTTATGACCATATTGGGATCAGGGTATCGCAGGCTGCAACGACTAGTGACGGTCTGCTGATACCTGAGGCTCCGACACATGCGCCGTAGCTCATGAAGCAAACGTATCGAAGCACTGTGCCGGAGCGTGTATCTGTCACGTGATGAGTGACGTCCAAAACAGTTGAGTGTATCAAACCAGTGCCCTCTCAAGGGAACCGATACTAACGACTTTTAAAACACGTCTTGAACCTCAGTTTTATTCTTTGGCTTTTAATTTAGCATGAGAGTTGTGTGATCCGTGTCCTTTTATGTCTTTTATGGTCTTAACCCCTTTGTTTTTTATGACTCTTATTTGTTTTAATGTGTTATTTTAATTGATTTTATTTTCTTTTTTGATGTTCTTATGTGTTATTTTAACTGTGCAGCACTTTGGTAAACTTTATTGTTTTTTAAATGTGCTGTATAAATAAAGTGGATTGGATTGGATTGGATTGGATTCTTGTCTAATTATGACAAATTATTTATGAATATAATGAAAAAATAATTTTAGACATCTGGCTTCAAAATCATCATCAAAATCTTTTAAGCTAAGTGATATTTAGATTTGTTTTAGGGTGTAGTATGACTAATGTAGACTTAAGTATGGAGCTACTGTGAACTTCTATTAGACGTGACAAAAACATTGTCTTTATTTTTCTTTTTCCAAATGTATTTTATTGTGCGAGTGAGCGTAAAACCATATATCCATGCAGTGTACGCAAACAAAAATGCATTAGCGACTCAAATCCCAAATGACTCTTGAAACAGTGACTTCAACATCAGTTCAATTGCACTTGATTTTATTGACCACTAGATGACCTACTCCAGCATTGTATCACTGAAGCCCCGAGCAATGAAGCATTTTTTCAAATCAGGTGTCGGAGCGTCAACAAGGCCTCGAGCGCCCATCACTATCAACGACCCCACGGTGTCAGGAGAGCCTCACAGGTCACAACTGTCTTTCAGTATTTCACAATGATGTACTTGCTTCCAACATTACAAGGCACGAAAGACACATCAGGTAATGTGGCCATGCGGAACTATCTTGAATACATCAATTGAGCGTCGAGCTGACCAACCAAACCTCCAACCCATCTAAATCACGGTTCCGAAATCGTTACACATTAAACTCGACCAAAACACCGCACAAACAATGTCTTATTCAGAAATCCCACATAAAAGGACGAAACGCCATCATTACACCACAAAACACAAGCATTTTACTGTAAAATCATACTTTATTCAAATTACCCATGAGCCATTGCGGCTGCCAAACACACCCAGCCAATACCTCCACCCAGCCACCATCAGTCAAGTGTATCTGTCTGCGGCTTGCAAGACGGAGGCGTGTCCTGTAGTGGGCATGTCCTGTAGTGGGTTCTGTCGCGTAGTGGGCGTGTCGTGTCAGTTAAGGGTTAGCAGATGGGTGACGTTAGGTTTTGCTTGTGTAGGTTATTATAACATTAAAAGGGGAGACTTCAGTTTAGGCACTAAAAGGGTGACGTTTAGGTTAAGGGTTAGCAGATGGGTGACGTTAGGTTTTATTTGTGTAAGAGAAACCACAGACCAAACGTTCTGTTCCCTCTTATTTTTCGTCGGCTACCCAATTTGTACTGCGCATGCGCGAAAATGCGTCACTTCCTCTCGAGCCGTGACGGCGATATAGATAATATACGCGATGGATTCAGACCATAGACTGTAAAAAAACTTATAATACATCCATGATTCAAACATAGAAATACGTACGTAATCTGTACTTCGTAAAAAATGAACTCGATAATTTTATTAAAACCTTCTGAAACGTTTTTGAACCAATATTATTGATGACTCAATATACACAACCATGCATTATCTGTCTGGACTTTCTTTTCGTTTTAATTTTATATATTTTTTTTTCTTTTTCATATACGGATCGGGTAGTGACAAGCTAACGCCAGTTAATGACTGTTAGCAGTTAGCCGCTAACAGTTAGCTTACAGCTAACGGCCTTATACCATCGTCTTACACTGAATCGCACCACACAGATGATTCATGTAACTCTTATATGTAACATGAACCTTGTTAAAGACAATCCCTGAAAGTAAACTTCTGAGGAGGGCTGATTTCACCAAGTTTTTACTAAGTATCTATGACAGGAGTCACTCCCCGATCCGAACGTATTTCTATAGTCTGAATCCATCGAGAGGAAGTGACGCAGTTTTCGCGCATGCGCAGTACAAATCGGGTAGCCATACGGCGCTGATTTTGTCCATCAGCTGTTGGCACCTGTTTTTACATCGTCGGATGGCGATCGCAATGTTTTGATTTTGGCGCTGCTGTGCCACAGCTGATTGTCACCAGCAGGGGCGGACTGGTCATCTGGACGTTCTGGAGAATATCAGAACGGCCGGTACTACCGGTGGGCCAGTGGCAGGTGCTGCCGGCCCACCGGCGGCAGTGGCCGTTCAGAAGCTGGCCGGCCGCTGCGCCCCCGTGATGTTCTTACTCTCTCCTGCTTTACAGTATAGGCCTACGGCTGTTCCAGGGGTGGCAGCAATGCGCTGGCTGGCATGCACTGAGCTGCAAGCTGACTCGCTACTTATATGTGTTGTGTGCAAGTGGAGATGGGAGAAATACACTAGAGCATTGGTTGGCAACTAACGGCCCGCGGGCCAAAATTGACCCGTCTCCAATACTATCTGGCCCGCCAGATGAAATTGAAAAAACTGATATAAAAGGGGCAGAGGCGTGCTGGCCATCGGGAAACCGGGAAGCTCAAAAATGGTCGGCACACCACACGGCCAGTGGCCACAGCGCGCACCACTGAGAATATACCAAGACGGTCCAGCTGCAGACCTCCACTCTCAGCCGACTAGCTTGCAGACTCTACTCCAGCTGCTGCGTGCGCGCTACTCGGCTGCACGCTCACCTACAGCGCAGGTGAATGGAGTTTGTGAAATCAGTAGCGTGTGCCGAGTACTAGAGACAATAGATGCCAAGTATCAGTCATTTGGCTTGTGAGGAGCGAAGCTGAGAACGCAAAAGTTTGGAAGCGCATGGAAAGAGGACGTTTCAAACCATAAGAAGCCATCACTCTGGTTTCTCTGCTGAAAAGGGAACTCTTGTGTTGGATTTGTGGCGTTGGGTTTTGTGATCTCAATGTGTTTTTTTAGAACATTAAAGTTTGGTTTCTTCTGAGTTAATCAAATTTTAAAAAAGTATTGATTTAAAACATCGAATTTTGCTTTATTTAAATGCAATTCAAAATATTTAATGTACAAAAATAGTTTCTGTTAAATAGAAGTATTAAAACCTATTAGATCTGGTTTAATAACTTGATGTCATGGTACTTAAAAAATTATTTCATGTTAGTTAAAAAATTGTTTATTGTTAAAAGCTTCAAATAAGGTTGATGTTTTAAGTTTAAAATCTAGAGTAAATGTTTTTCAAACAAATGGTTCAAAAATGAACAATAATTAATAATTTGTATAGCAAATATTTAATTAAATGTTCTTCTGCTTGTTTAAAAAATTGCTGAAATATTTAACATTGATTTGTTTTGTGATTTAGGTTTTTCTCCTGCTTGATTCCCGATGTAAAATAAAAAAGGGATTGAGCAAAAACCTGAAGTCTGGTTCAGTCCTTCCTTTATCACGTGTGGGAAGCCATGTCGCAGTAAAAACACTTGACAATCATAGCCCAATCCTGAAAATCTTTTTTCAAAAATCTTTATTACAAATGCTTTAGCTGGGCTCAAAGAAGTACTTATTTTCAAAATGGAATTACTCACTTTTTTATTAAATGTGTGGGAGGAAAATATAGTTGGCTATGACACATTTATGATGACTTTAAAGACAGTCTGGGTAACAATTCACTGATTAAAGACAACAGCTTTATCATCACCAAGTTACTATTATAAGCTGTTTGTGCAGCCACAGTGGAGCTAAAGCAGTAATAACACACTAAGAGTCTGAGAAATAAAGTTACTTTATTTAAAACAAATACTTCCTTAAATTAGACTACATTTTGTATTCACACGATATACAAGTAGCCTATAGATAAGGGGAAAACTTATTTTTTTTTTTGGGAAAAAAAAAAGAGAGAGAGAGAGAGAGAGAGAGAGAGAGAGAGAAAACATGTTTCTGATTGATGTGATGTTTTGGCCCACCATTCTGTTGCTCTAAAAATGTTTGGCCCCAGGCCAAACTTACTTGCTGAGTTTTGTATAGCCTAAGTGGTTCCCAACCTTTGTTGTCTTGTGTACCCCTGAACCTTTTTGTCACGTCATGAGTACCCCTTCACTCATACATGTTCATGATTCTTCTAAAGCAGAATGTAACACAGATGATTAATAAATGAAAGTTTTATTTTATCTCCTTAATTTGAACATTTAGTTCACATAAATTTTCTTTTAACTCAAATTTAAAATAATAATATATAAAAATTTGACTTGAAAATGAATATGCAATCTAAATAAATAGAGACAAAATCTAAATAATCAACCTGCCTTTGTTGTATATAACTGTTTTAATGTTTACTATAAAGCACTGGTGCTCCTTTGAATAAGACCCCTTTAAACAGGCATTTAAGTTGTGTGAAAACTCAATAAAGAAAATTGAAATAAATAAAAAAAATATATATTTTTAAGATGGTTAGAAGGCAATCGTACAACAAAAAAATGTAATCTTTATTGCTTTACGTGTTTGTTTGTTTGTTTGTTTGTTTGTTTTGTCATGGCCATTGGGAGCCACTACAAGGACGCTGAAGAGTGCATGCGGCTCCGGAGCCGTGGGTTGGCGACCCCAGGAGTGACCTGAACATCTTCTTGCCCCTCAACTACTTCTTGTCCATCATATAATTCTTCCTGGGCATCTGCTATTTCACGGGCGAGACGTCGCTCGTCGTCTGTCAACCTTTGCTATGGCCTTCAGTGTTTACGCCTTTTGGTGACGAGTATTTTCATATCTCCGTCAAAACATAGGAATACAAGAAAAGTCTTTGGATCATCTGAAATCCCAAGTCCATTTCGATACTTGACAACAAAGCTACTCATTAAATGCCATTTGATTTGGGGATTTCGAGTGTTTTCCCCGCCTCGGTAACACTCGTTAAACTTGGCACCGCCACATTCGCTGTGCTGTTGATAAAATGAAGGGCACCTCATTGGTGGAGGGCGCTTACGTGACGAGTAGAGCAATCGCTCCAGGTGAGAATCTCTGCTGACAGCGAAGTAGTCCATGATAGAAGTTGTCGGTGTAGAGTCAGCCAATGACATCAGAGATGAAAAACCTTGTTCTACAAGAAACTGGAGAAGGTTACAGTCAACAGTCCAAATCTATATATTTGATCAGAATCACAGCGATGACTTTTTGGGAGTATCGTGTCATCCTTTGAAATGAGATGAATAGTAGATGCAGAGCTGTGGAACGGGATAATAAGTATCCACCTGGAACGTAGACGTATGTGTGTTATTATACGTTGGTTTGTGACGTTGCAGCACCACCTTCTGGTCAAGATCTAGCCAGGCATGCTATAAGAGTATGGGTGAAAAACATAATCTGATTGCAAACGTTGAATTACATTGTAACACTCAATGTAACAATCGCACAAATAAATAAATTAATTACTTAGTTAATTAATTAAAATCACTTTGAAAATCACTTTTTTAATGTGTTTTTTTTATATGCACAGGTTGTTTACTTGACCTGACGGCAGACAGTCCTTCTCGCCTGGCAACCCAGAGGAGTCGCATCGTAGTGAAATAATTAAGTTGAATTACATTTATTCTCCGCCTTTGCCCTATGACGCTGGGGTTTTAGGCTCCAGCCCCCTCGCGATCCCTATAGCGTGACGCGACAAGCAGTAGAGAATGGATGGAAGGAAGGATGGACATTTATTCTAATGCAATCAATTTCATTGGATAACAATAAACATCATAATGTCCAACTGCGGCGCGTGATAAAAATATATTTCCGTTAAAAAGGATTTTGCGTTAATTAGTTGATATCGCGTTAACTTCCACAGATTTAATGATTATATGTAAGTTATAATGGACATGCGAGTTGCCGCTGCTAAAGCCTACAACCGCCGACAACACTAATTTATCCCTGGTGACAATCAGCTGTGGCACAGCAGCCCCAAAATCAAAACATTGCGATCGCCATCCGACGATGTAAAAACAGGAGCCAACAGCTGATGGACAGTCTCAAGGCATGGCTTCTGGAGGCTTAGCATCCATCTATCCATCCATCCATCCATGTGCTATCATAATCGCCATCCAGGTCCATGAGCAAGCTGCTGACTCGCTGGAGACAGCAGCACCGGTGGGTGTCACAGTGCCGCGTCCACCTGACTCTGTCCTGGCCATGGATGTATTATAAGAACTGGATAGAGTGGCTCCGCCTTCTACCATGTAACGGATTTGAAGCCACAATATCCTCCGTCAGGGCGCCGCCATTGTGCAGCCAGTAGAGAATCTGGACCATATTTCGACGTTATTTTTAAAGTCTAATAACTGATGAAAAAGAAACTTTTCGGAAAAAAGAGGACTTGGAAAACACGCAGCCCAATAATACTTTAATGTCACCACAGCATACGGGTGGGAGAAATATTTCTACGAGGTATTAAGGTATTAATTATACCTAATTATAATAAAGGTATTAATTTTTTGAAGTATCACTACGGCCCGTTCAGATGAACGGGCCGTAGTGATACTGCAGCCAGTCACCAGGGGGAGCAGTTTCTGTGGCGGCTTCAATTTGCACATGGCGTCCATGTTTTTTCCAGTCTATGTCCTGGCCACTGATGGTGGCTGGGTGTGTTTGGCAGCCGCAATGGCTCATGGGTAATTTGAATAAAGTATGATTTTACCAATATTATGTCCCTGCAGGCCAGGACCTGCAGAGACCCCTGGCTCGTACAGCAGCAGCCTTAGTGGGTGAGGTTGGAGCAGTGGCAGCATCGTTTGCTTGTTTCACAGCAGCTCTTGTCAACGGGTGGACAGCTAGTGGTTGAGGTGGAGCTTGTTGTGGCAGAGCTACAGTGGATAGAGTAGGAAATGGGCCAGGAGTGGGGGAATGACATGCAGGAAACAGGCCACAGGCAGGATTCAAACCAAGGCCACCTGCTCGAGGGCAAACCTCAGGGGGCAGGACCTAGACCACTAGGGCATCTGAGCCCTGGGTCACCTCAGATATTTTGAGAAAAATGACTACATAGAGTATATCTACAGTAGCAAATGGCTTAATGGCAAGTGAACATTTTTGTCCACAAGGGTCATAGATGGGATAAAATGGCATTTCAGGGTCAAATGATGGATTTTCATGCTGAAACTTAAGGTCCTCAAATTTTACCCAAAATGAGCCCCCCTTGCCAGAAATCACTCTCCTGTGACCTTTGTTTAGACACTATCTAGAAAATTGACAAATTTTATCCATGAAGAGTCATGTATGGGAGAAAAGTGCATTACACGGTCAAATGATGGATTTTCATGCTGATACTTGTATGAAGCTTGTATTTATTTCTTTGCTCCTGAAGACCAAGCCCCTTTGCCACCTTTACCACACTCACTATAAAAGTGTATCAGTCAGTTGTGTTTTAATATGAAAGGAGCAGGTCACAGTTAAGATGGTAAGTCAATATAAAGTTATTCTGATCATTTAAAATGCTTGATTTCATATATTCTGACTAAATCAATCAGCCTCTCAGTGAGGTCTTGGTGCAGATGTTTCATCTCTGTGGTCAAACTGAGGCGTATGAAGGCTGAGTTTTCGGCCACGACAGAGGCGATGCTGCAAGCACACCATGAGATCAAGTATGGGAGGCCGTTTAGGACAAAACGCATTAAAAACCTGCACACACACTCACAATGGATTCACACACACACTGACGACTGGCACATATGGACTGAAACAAGGAAAAACACATCAAAAATCAGCACATACACCCACAGTTTACGCACACTCACACAGGTAATGGGTACTTACACACTGTAAATAAAAGCTAAACACATTAAAAAGCTCCACACTCACAACAATAGGCACATACACACTAAAGATATGCACACACAACTGCATGCACACACACACTGAATGTGAACACAAACTGATAATGGGTATATAAACTCAAAAAACATGCACACACATCTGCTCATGCACACACACTGACAATGGCTACATACACGATAAACATATTCACACACTGAAAACCTGTGCACATGCACACATTATATAGAGTATTTACACGGACCACCTTTCACACAGGGGATGATCGCTTTCATGTCTGTGTTAACTTCCTCTACTGATCTTGAGTGTGTGTGGGTGTGTGTGTGTTGGTGTGAGTGTAAAATTAATTCAATGTGCCCGGAAGCTCCTGTCAGTGTAACCGGAAGGCACCTGAAACTGCTTGTTTACAGCTTGTTTAAAGTCCGCCAATGGCACAGCTATTCCGACTTTGCTGTTTCAAAATATTTGTCTCTGCATTATAAATATTTCATAATCTATACTATAGAAACTTCACACTTGAAGAACAATGACTTATTGTTCATCATTTTTGCGTAAATTAACCATCTGTCAGTACAAACCACCTCACTCGCTTGACAAATTAAGAGTTTCGTCATGTTTGCATGTATTTTATTCTGAAAGCTTTGACAGGAAGTCCTAGTATCTGATACAGATGGATGCACACTTGACTTCGATCATGACAGAGCATCACAGGTACTACAGGTAGACAAACCGACGAGGCTGTTTCAATTGTTTTTTCCCCCCAAGGTAACGTTTTTACACCGTGACGTTGTAGTCATCGAAGATATGGCACCACAGAAGTTGATTTTACTTGCATTTGGACTTTTATTATTCAGCCTTGTGCAATAAGGCTAATATTGAGGAAATACGTGACTTCTTCGTTCGTGTTCTGCGCTGCATCCAGTCAATCCACCAGAGCCGGCTGGCTGGACGGAGCTGTAAACCCATACCAGAACTGTTGGTGCCATGTCTTCTGTGGCTCGGCGTGCTCAGAGTCACGAGAATGTGACACGGTGTAAAAACGTTACCTTGGGGGGAAAAAACAATTGAAACAGCCTCGTCGGTTTGTCTACCTGTAGTACCTGTGATGCTCTGTCATGATCGAAGTCAAGTGTGCATCCATCTGTATCAGATACTAGGACTTCCTGTCAAAGCTAGTAAAATCATGGAAGGCAAAACATGAACTCCAGCAAAACGACAGTGCAGGAGGTGGTTTGTTCTGACAGATGGTTTAACAGGTTCTGGAAAAAAATGAAAAATCAAGTGCATTAAGTCATTGTTCTTCTGCAAATGGAATAAAAATATAATAATTTAGATGCAGAGACAAATATTTTAAAAAAAAAAAAAAAAAAAAAAAAAAAAAACTGTCAGTCACTGTCAGAAAAAAAAAAAAAAAAAAAAAAATTGAATTCAGATAGTCTTTTGTTTTCTTTTCAAGACTTTCTCATGAAGTATAAAATTACTGTTTAAAAAAAAAAAAAAAAAAAAAAAAATTCCATGCCTTCCTTTAAGGTTAAAAAAAAAAAAAAAAAAAAAAAAAAAAGACTTTAATTCATGTTCTGTTAAAGATCATATTGATTTACCTAACATGTATATTCTTTTTTACTGCATCTAAAGTCAAGGAAACTCATTTTAGAATTGTTTCAGCTGTACTCTTGTAATGATTTGTTACTCAGAAGGTTTCAATCTGATGTAGATCCTTTCAGCTTTTGTTTGTCTGAGGTCAAAACTATTGATCATTTGTTTTCCAAGTGTCCTCATGCTAACTCTTTTTGGTCTGTCGACAGGGTATCTTTATCCCTCGACAATATTTCTACTTTTACCTAAAATGATATTTATTTCAAAGAGAACCTTGATGAAAAAAAATCTGATATGATAAACCATGTGATTCTTTTGGGTAAATATCATACATGTAAGTGGAATGGAAGTACTCCCTCCTTCACTGCATTTACTCTCTTTTTTTGGCCAACTTTTTAATTCCCTAAAGATCATCAAAAATCTGAATAGAAAAGCCAAAAAAGTATACTGCCTTGCTTCCTTTGTGCAAATATATTAAGATGTATTACTGTGTTTTTTTCTGTCTTTGTTGTTTAAATCTTTTATTCTTTGTTTTTTTACAAAACTTCCTCAATCTGTTCCTTTATCAAGACACCCCTAAAAAACCATGTCAAGTCAACACTGTAGTTTCCGGCGTGAGTTTTAGTTGGTTAACCACACTTTAGTTTGCGGCGTGACTTTTAGTTTGTGTAGTTTTGAGTGTCTGCTGCCTTGTCAGGTTTGCTACCCTCAGCCCCCAGAGCAAAGACGCACAGTGATGTGCAGAACAGTAGCAGGAGTGGCCTCAAACTTTTATAAAGTGTGCTCGGTTTGTGTCTTGACACAGAGAGAGGAGAACACGGTCGAGATGGTAAGTCAATGTCTGCAAAGTTATTCAGATCATCAAATGATCAAATCTGATTTATTTTATATATTTTGATTTTATTAATCTGCCACTCAGTGAAGTTTTGATGCAGGTTTATGTACTTTTAATCTTTAACCTGAGGCTCTGATTTTTAGCATTTTAGTTATACTACAGTTATATAGATAGATAGATAGATAGATAGATAGATAGATATATGCAGAGGCACAGATGTGATGTTTGAACAGGGTATTAAGGTGTCAGCCGATACATTTAATTAAAAAAAATGATTTTTGTGTAATTTGGCCTTTAACTTTTCAAATCATCACCAGAAAACCTGGAACATGGTTGGTTTGTTTTTGATCAGAGAAAACATCAGAAGAAAAAGATAAAACAGGAGATGTGAGGCCTAACCATCAAGAAGAGCTTGACTTATCACTGGGTAAAGAGTGGATCCTCCTCCTGCACTCTCTCTGCCATGTTCCTTAGTTAAATCAATGTGCACAGGAAACGCTCCTGTCTGATCTCTGGAAACTCCAGTGGACTACAAGTATAGTTGGGGATACTGCAGGTGAAGACCTAAGTGTGCTTTTATAATCACGCGTTTAAAATGTTCCAACCTTAGTGTGAAAATATTTAAGGCAACATGAACTCTAGTACACATCACCAAGTACATGGTCTGTAGTGAACTTGCTGTTCTTCAAGTGAATGTCCATGGAACTTCAGGTCAGAGGGATGGAATCAGTGTCTCTGTGAACCTGGGAGGACGTGTGTGGATTATAAGTCTGCATATCTTTATCTGTATATGTGAGTGTTAGATGTTAGACCATTCTCCGTCTTTTTGATCCGCTAAGCATGTGAACAGAAGATTGATCACACTATGAGAAAATGGCGCCTGATCAGAACAGCTGGAGGTGATAAAAGTAGTTTGAGCTCGTTTTGTCTCTGTTTGTTTGATTAGTAGTGAATCCTCAATTCAGATCTGAACTTGTGTCAAACTTCAGATGAACGTCTGGTCTTTTATTGCTGCTGGTGGTGGTGCTTTCAGTGTCAAAGGTTCAAACCACTCTGCTCTAGAAAGCAGAAGATCAGACCCAGGTGGGACATTAACTGGTCTGTCCTGGCTTTAGTCTGTTTATTCTTAGTGGTGGACCGAGGGGGTCCTGTCCCCGCAGGACTGTGGTGGACCTGCTGTGGTGCAGGATGGATGACGAGGCTGAGCAGAGACAGAGGTCAGTGAGGGGAAAAGGTGTGTGTCTAAACTAAAGCTTTCATTTTGTCTGAGTAAATATTTCTGCTGCTGCACCTGCTGTCTCTTTGCTTTGGTTGGTCAAATGTAAAGAAACAGATCTCAGAGAGAAACCCCAAACTTAGTGATGAGTTCTGCACAATGAGAAATGAGAGAGAAGTGTATCCACTGTCTCTGTCCTGTCAGTAAAGGCACAAAATGGCACAAAAATACATTTAAGAAAGAGAGGGAAACATTCCTTTAAGGTATGGATGTAAATCTATTGAACCCTACAGAAACTTAACAGAATGTGAGTTTCCTAACGATTTAATATTAATCATAAAAAAACACACTGTGGAAGGACTTTAATTCATATTTCTGTTACAATCATATGTGTATGGTTGTTACCCTATACTTTCCATGTATTTTCTGTTTACAAAACAAAAATCAAAAAAACGAAAAACAGACTTGTTTTAGAATTGTTTCTGTACTCTTAAGCAAACAGATTTAAAACAGAAGGTTTAAATCTGATGAAAAAAAACGATCGTTTACTGCTTCTGGTTTGTAAAAAATGAGAGTCAAAACTACGAAAAATAAACATTTGTTTTTCCAAGATGTCCTCATGCTAACTCTTTTTTGGTCTTTGAGAAGATATTTTGATATTAAACATGGATGAGGTATTTCTACTGTAGGTTACCTGAAACTGATCCAATTACACATTTGATGAATCAAAAGTGCTTCTGTGGTAGTGAAAAGAGTTTTTGAGCTGACGTGAGAAGGGTCTAAATAACACAAAAAGAAACCATGGTGATTCTTCACACCTGATGTCACATATCATAGTGAGCTTCAGCAACACTGAAGTTACTCCCTCCTTCCTGCAGGTTTATTTTAGCCCTTTTCTGATGATCTAAATGCCTCTTTACTGTCGAGAAGAGCCTTGCAGAAGAAAAGGCGCAAAGCTGTTCACATAAGACTCATAGTGCATGGAAAAGAACTGTGTTTTTATCTGTCTTCTGATCTAATGTTTCTTGGTTTTTCTGAGATCATGCTGACATCAGCAGGCTGTGCACTGTCTGATGCTGTCTCATAGAAAAACACAGGAGTGCAGAAATAAGTGCGGATGAGGAGTGCAGTGATCTGTTACATATAAAAAAGCTCAGGAACACGTCAGCCTTAAAACTCTGTCACCTCCACAGAATCACTTTGACTCATCAAATGTGCACTGATCAGTTTCATAACCTACCAAAACCTCATCCATGTTTAATATCAAAATATCCCTCAAAGAAAAAAACAAAATCTTTTATGTTACTATGCACCATTCATTTTGAAACCAGAACAATGTAGGAGTGGCCTCAAAACTTTCATTTTATTCTTCAATATGTGCTCATTTGTGTCTGTTTGGGTTTTACAGAGACAGAGAAAACAGTTGAAAAATGGAAAGTCCGATGTCTGCAAAAGTTTATTACTGATTTTGAAAAAACAGAAAAAAAACAAAAATGAGTACCTATACACGGATTCTACTACCCTCATGATCATGATCTTTACTGTCTGTTAATCGGCCACTCAGTGACACAAGATTTTGATGCTGTTGTTTTTTGGCTCAAATCTCTCCGTTAAACCCATCCCTGATGAAAAATGTTGAATATTTTTTTAATAAATGGGTTTGAACCTAAGTTATACCAGAATTCCATGAGTAGATAGATAGATGGAGATAAAAAACACAAATTAAGCAGACTCAATGCATGGGCTGCAGATGTGATTTTTGAATATTCAGGAACATTAAGGTGTAAGCCCGAAAACATTTAGCTCTGAAAAATAATTTTTGCAGTTAATTTTTTGGCCCTTTAACTTATTGATGATGGGCTGCCTGGAAACTATCAATAATGCTGCCTCTTTGCATTAATCCTGCAATGACCAGAAAAGGAACATTACAAAATCGACGGATAGAAATACAGCACATGGAAGGAACAGGAGAACAATCTGTCAAAAAGCTTGACTTGTCAACAGTGTCTGCCTCAAACTTCATGTTTCATTTACAGCCTCTCTGTTCTCCCAGCACACATAAAATCATCTTTAAAGGAGGTCCAGCCTCCTGTCTGGCTCTGAAATTTATCAAGTATCACACTTATACAGTGATAGATCACCAAGCACTCAAACATTTTAATTTGTTGGTTACCGCAAATGTTAGCCAACTTACGTCTTAATAGATCAGGCCCAGAGTGTTTTATACATTATAAGTACCCACTACAAAGAACAAAAAGAAAGCCATTTTCTAACTTGCTGTTCTTCAAATTGAACTTAAACTAGGCCTACCAGGGTGTTTTTCAGCAGACAGAGTTTGTGAGTGTTTCATCCTGTGAACCTGAGGAGCAAATCTTCTGCTGATGGGATTATGCCAAATGTCATATCTTGGGCCCAAATCAGCTATAAAGCTGTTAGATGGTAGTTTATTTAGTGATGTTTTAAGCTGTGAAAAGAAGGACACACAGAACATGATGACCAAACAGAACAGTGACAAGATGCTGATCCTTGTTTATTCTGTAACTAATGAGTCAATCAGTCTTTTGTCTCGGTTTACTTGGTAGAAGATCACCTCTTCATCCTAGGGGACTTGTGTTTTCATTTTTGAGAGCATGTTTCTTTGTGCTGGCAATTTGAGAGGAGGTGCTGGTCCTCCAGGTTCAAGCCCCTCCTGCTCCTTCATCAGGCAGAAGTGATGACGAGGATCACCAGGATGATCAATTTCGCTAATCAGGAGTCTGATGATGACTCTTGAGGGTCCTGTAGAGAAGCAAAAGTGTTTTATGCCAATACTGTGGTTTTTCATTGAAAATAAGCCAGACAGAGTCTTAAATAAAAAGTCTGTGAGGGGACTGGCTCTTTCTAAACTAAAACTTGTGTAACTTGACTAAAGTTTTCTTTCTGTCTAATAGACTGTCCTCTTTGCTACATATATGCCTCAAATGTAGAGAAACAGATCTCAGAACAACAAAACCCCATATGAGCAATGTGATGGTTGTTCTGCACAATGACACAAATGCAAATAGTTATATCACAAGACAGCCATAAACATTTACACTTTTGTTAAAGGCACAAAATGGCACAAAAATACATTTAAGAAAGCATGAAGGACAGCTGTTTGAGTTATTGAATTATATAGACATTAAAATGTGATTTCGAAGTTTTAATAATCTAATAAAAATTAACACTGTGGACTATACTGATTACAGCTGGAACAAAATCTTTGAATGGTTCATGAAATTCAGCATGTATGTCAGCAGACAGGGAGTAAACCACACTTTAAAACCCTTCTGTTTTTATTTTCCTGTTTTGAAACCCATGAAAGAAGGTTTTGTATCAGTTCAGTGGACTAATAATAGTTACACCTGTGCACCTCCTGCAGTCTGTGAAAACACGAAAATTTGCACCAAGTGTCTTTCATACTCCTCTCTTTGACATCCTTTCTACAAGCCTATCACCTGTCTCTCTCCTAGGTCAACAAACTGATCCGTGCATTTGATGAATCAAAGTACATTTACAGAATTAAGAGAGAAATCATGAGTTCTTTAACCCTGACGTGAAGAAGTCTGAATTTAAAAGTCAAGAATTTAAAAAGGTCAGCCACCTGATGGACACCCTTATGTAGTACATAAAATTCTTCTTTTGGGCCATATTTTATTTCTGATGATCCTAAATGCCTCTTTACTGTTAAAGCATATCTCTGAAGTCAAAATACTGATTTTTTTTTAGAAAGCTGGGTTTGAACCCTATAAATTTAAAGTTCACATGGATGCTGTAAGAACTGGGTTTGACACACAGTGATCCTAGACTTTTAATATATTTTTCTGAGATCATGCTGACATCAGCAGGCCTATGAATATGTCTGAAGATTAGTCATAGAAAAACATTGGCTTTGGAGTGCATTGTTATTTTTTAATTAATTTAAGTGCCGGATGAGAGTGCATTTTTATCATGCTTACATTATAAAAACAGCTCAGTGACGTCCAGCCTGTAGAATCGACATTTAAACGGTTAAAATACACTATACATACATACTGATCAGTTCATAACCTCACCAAAAACCTCATCCATGTTTAATATCAAAATATCCCTCAACAAAATATAAATACAACACTTTATGTTTATTTTCGTTTTTTTCATTTTTGAAACCAGAACAATTTTCATGAGACCCTGTTCTTCTGTTATTCCGTTAAAATTCAAAATTGGGTTTTTAAAACAGATTAAACAAGCTGAATATTACCATTTCCTCTTTTAATTTATAATTTTTGAATTATTCCTCACCAAAATGACCATACCCCCAGTTTACCCTGAAAGGCGTCTTTTGATGTATCATATTTAATACAAGATTTTTTATGGTACGTCGATCTACGTATTATGATCAACTAAAATAAAATAAACCATCTCCGTTAAATATTACAGTCAGATAGATGATAAAATGTGTGCGAATATTTTATCATTGTGTGAATTGACAATGGGTTTGAAACATCTTGTATATGCAGTACTTGCACTTTGAGTAAACTTTGAGTAAAAACACAAATTGACAGACTCAATCGTAGGCTGCAGATTTTTTGAATATGTCAAACATTAGTCAAAACATTAGCTCTGAATATATTAGAATTTAATATGGCTATAATTTGTGTTTTTAACTTATTAAATGATTAAATGTGGTGAAACTTTGATTGAAAGTCTGCCTCTTTAATTATCACCCCTCGTGGCTTAAAATCGACGGTTAATACAGCATGAAGCAGCGACAATCTTGTCCATCCGAAATGATTCATATATCTGCCTCAAACTTCGTATTTCATTTACAGCCTCACTTCTCCTGATAACCCAAATCATCTTTGATTAAGTATAATCTTTAACTAAAACACGCAAACACGGTGATAGCTCTAGAGAGAATTAAGTTCATCTAGTATTTGCACATATTGAAAGAATCCGTCTGAATAAATCAGGCAGAGTGTTTTGCATACATTATAAACAGTAAAGAATCATCGAATATTTGATTTGATGATTAAACTAGGCCTACAGGGTGTTTTTCCAACAGAACAGAAGTTGTGAGGAGTTTCATGCTTTTCAGAACAATCTTCTCTGATCAGAGTTTATGACGTCGCATTATTTCATATTTGGTTCACATCATTACAAGTAAAGCTGTGACATATACATACTATATAGTAACATGTTTTTGGCATGAAAGGGAGTTTTAACATGATGACTAAACATTCAGTGACAAGGGTTTATTGATCCTTGGTTATTCTGTACACTAATGGTGAACCAGTCTTGTCATCTTTACTCAGGTTTACTTCTGCAGACATGTGAATTCTAGCCCTGAGACCTTTTTTTACCAGAGCATGCATATAAAAGAGAGACTTAATTACCTTTAACTATATCAATATTGATAATGCTGCAAGTTTGAACCTTTTATGAAATTTATTCTAATTTTTTCCATACCTGTTTTATCCTGACATGTTTTCTTTCGTTTTTTGTTGTATATATTTCTTTTCTCTTTGGTATACAAGTACTAAATAATTGATAAAATAATTCTATGTAATGTACAAAATTTAAATAAAGTGTTCTTTATAAATAAGAAAATACGTTTGAACCAAATGTGACTGATGTTCAACAATCATCTGTGTCACGTCATTTCCAACACATGCTGTCTTTTCCACCACACAGTGTCATGTCCATCAGAATATATTTTTACACAAATTCATACCAATAACAGCCATATAATGATGTTTGGGAGTTTTGAAAACTATGCATTTATGGTTACAATTAATGACTAGGATTGGAAAACTCATGTAAAAACTCAAAGGACTTCAGTAAGTCATAAAAAGTCATTTGCCATCTAAATGATGAGAAAATATTATCTATTTAATACTTAAAATAAGTACAGTTACAAATATGGGTACATCTATTGATGACATTTAATCAAATATTTGAAAAGATGGATAATGTAAGTAGTTTTTTGAAAAAATATTATTTTGTGGTGTGATGGAAATGATGTTTTCCTCTGAATGCTGGACTAAAACAACAAAAAATATATCATATTTATGTAGTTTTATTACAACCACCATCAGTTAAAGGAGACATATCATGCTGATGCATGATTTAATACTTACATATAATAGAATAAATTTGAAAACAAGACCTTACACCCCCTTAATTAAAAAAAATGAGATATTGTATTTTTTCTGATATCCTAGAACGAGATTTGATGCCTCTGAAAATAGGTCATTGCGAGATGACCGCGAGATTTAAATCGTCGTGACGTCACGAGGTACCTTTCTTTTTATTGGAGTAATCTGATAAAACACTTCCTCCTCTGTGATGTCCGTTAGCCACAAAACCGTCACCGAGGAACACATCCACCAGCAGGGGTATATAGATCCCTAGCTCACACTCATTCATTACCAGCTCTGGCCTGTAGGGGGACTCAATACGCGGTCGCTGCTTTGAGCCTGCTGGAAAATACAGTAGAAGAAGAAGGACAGGCTGGCTCAGCCCCTGATAGAACTGACCAATCAGAGCACAAAGGGCTGTGACGTTGTGAGGTAACTTTAGGTCATCCTGAGATCCGAGTGTTTCAACGAGAGCTTGATAATGGCCTAAAATGAGGATTTTGAGAACACTATTGTGGGGCAATGAAGGAACTAAATGACTTGTACTGAGGGCAGAAATGATTTACAGGCATCCTAGTCTGGCATAGTGAAAAGGACAAACAAATATGTCTCCTTTAATGTTTGTATATATTGTTGTGAAGTAGAACAAATTAAAATATTTCTACAAATATGTGTTGGATTTTATGAAAGATTTCACAACCAAATTTGACTGGAGTTTGAGAATTACCCAAATATGAAAAATGTGTAAGGAGGTCCACACTCCAAAAAAATAGCTCCCTTGAAACCTTTTAAGCTCTATTACATTGTGCTGCTGACTACTTAGTATGTCATATGTATGTGTACAGTGAATGTAGGGGGTTGTGTATTTGTATGCATGCAGAAATGTTATGTGTGTTGGTTTATGTATATAGGTATGCAAATTAGAAAATAAGAAAATGGACAGCTTCAGTTGGCATGTGGCCATGTTAAACAAAGATGGACATTGGACCATTCAGCAAATAACAAAGGTCTAATGAATTTTCTCTCACACAATGAGAGTCACTCAGCCTGGATTATGTTTCATTTTATGTAAAAAAAAAATTAAAAAAAGAAAGTTTTTCGGTTTTAAGTCTATACCACTGACTTCATCCTGCGAGATCACAGTTTGAAACAAAAGTGCTCGGGTCCCCACTCTGTCCAAGGTGTTAATATTTTTCAGACTGTTGTGTTTGACCTCTGCATTGAATTACGTTTGAATTGAAGCTGTAGGCTGAAATTATGTCAGTGTGTAATTTCAGTGAAATGAAGAAACAGCCCTTTTTCTTCCATATGTAACTTTAACTGATTTGAGACTGTCGACAGATGATCAGCCTTCAGCAGTTAGGTCATTTTACTTTTGTCTGATTTAGCATTGATCAAATTGTGTTCACTCAAAATGTGGTCTTTTTTATGTGCTGTAGTAAGTGTGTTTTGCTGATTAGATGTCTGATGAGTGTTGAGCATCTTAAGCAGAGTCTGAAAACATAACATGGTGTGAAGAAAAGATAGTAACTGATGTTTGGGGTCACACTGAGTACATCTTAAGTTTTCAGTGCAATGACATATGTATTGAGTACGAGTGGCAGATCATAAAACAACAGTTCTTCCTGTTTCCTGTTTTGCTGTACCAATTACATTCAACCAGTAGAGGGGGGGCTAACCCTATAGACCAGTCCAACAACCTTCTACTGCAGCATGAAGTCAGTGACAGTGAGTGCAGCAGCAGGCTGCTCGAAGCAGGAGGTGATGTTTGTTAGCCCTCAATACCAACACGAGGCCACGTTATATCAATGTTCAGCTAAGAAATGAAAACTAGAAGTATTCTAATGAATTGTTGCAATATTTGCTCCTTCAGCAAAACACTTTAAGCACTTTTATTTGGAAATGTTTTATTTTGCTTAATGTTCTAGTTTGGATTTGTAAATGTCATTCAGTGAAGCACTTTAAACGCTGTTTTGCTTTTAATAAATAATTTTGCTTCAAATAAAGACAAGTATTTCTTTACATCTTATTCTTTCTTTAAAAAAGCATTTATGTCATATAAAAGTTATAGACAGTGATAAAATGGTGACGTTATGGTGTTAAAGGTGACATTGAGAAATTGGGTGCACCTAATTTTTGTGCTGGTGCACCTTAAAAAAATTTAACTGCACTATTGCAACCAATGCAAAAAGTTCATCTGAAGCCCTGCTTTAAGAGATAACCAGTTACTTAAGTTTGCATTTATATTTTAGCTTTTCAATAAGCTGTTTGGTGTGTTTAGTTTTTATGTTACAAAAGTGCACTTTATTGTTGTTCATTACCTTTTATGTTTACATTTATTGCACATTTTTATAAAAACTGCACTATTTAAATTAAAACCTGTTCAGAAAGTTTCTTTGGCTTTAATTGTCCTTTTCTTTCTTTTAGGGTTTTACATGTTTTATATGTTAAATATAGTGAAAAAATGATCAAACTTGCAAATTAGTCTAAAAGCATCTATGTAAAACAGAATTGCGATAAAATCGTGTTTGTGATTTTGTTTTTAAAAAATCATGATATGATAATTTTGCCATATCGCCCACCCCTATGATCAGTTGAAGTGTCTTGTGTTTAGTTTCTATGGGCTCCAGATCAAAAGTTACTGTATGTATGAATGAATAATCATTGTAGCACATTAGGCTACTGATGTCAAATAATATAGACTGTGATAATTCAATCAAAGTTGTTTGAGGAGGAAAATAGTTGGAGACCCCTGATCTAAAGCTACTTAAACTTTGCTTAATTTATTGTTACCTTTTTATTTGTATAAAAATGATAGGCTTTCTTGTTGTTAACTCTAATTTCTAATTTCCAGGAGACATTAGACAGAGGAGAGGGAGCTATTGTAAGATGTAAAGCAAAGCAATAGAGAGACATGTATATTATTCCAGGTGTATAGTGTAGGAAAGGGGCATAAGTTATTAAGTGGCACCACTTACAGTCCTACTCATCATTACTGGCACCCATGAAGTTTAAGTACACAATGTGACAGTACAGCTTCTTTACAAACCTCTCTAACTTTGCTCTGCATCACTTTATCAGACTCAAACTTGGCAGAAGTAATGTTCACATATTAAGGTTTGTAAATTATACTTCATTAGCTACTATGATCATGCAGTCATATTTAGAATAGGCAGTTTTAATTGCAACCACTTGAAGCCTACAAGGAAAAGAACACCCTACCAACAATAAAGCATGGTGGAGGTTCCATAATGGTTTGGGGCTGCTTTGCTGCATCGGGTACTGGAGGCCTTGACCGTATCACAGGAATCATGAAATCAGAGAATTATCAAGAAATTTTAGAGCAACATGTCCTACCCAGTGTAAGAAAACTTGGTTTGAGTCAAAGATTGTGGGCCCTCCATCAAGACAAAGACCCAAAGCACACATCCAAAAGCACACAGGAATGATTGAAAAGAAAAAAATGATCTGTTTTAAAATGGCCAGCAATGAGTAGAGAGACCGGGGCTAGTTGTCACACGGGTAAGTTGTCACACTGCAATTATCTTCTCCACCAGAGGGCGCAACTAAAAAGTTGAATACTAGTTTTCTTCCTTTGCATGGTCAGGTCTCATGGACTGAGTGAGAAGAGGACAACACATTGTAAGTTGAGATGAGCACCAATTAACCATTTTCCACTACCCAAAGTAAAAAATATTAACTCTACATTTTTTTAAATAAGCTTCATTCAGATAAAAATCCTAGCAGTTATACATGTGGACTTGATAAAGTAGTTATTAAGGCATCCAGTCATACCTCAGTCATTGTTCTGATTTAACCTAGCTGTAAGATAGAGCATTAGCAAACATGGTCAAATGGGGCAACTTGTCACAGTCATTTGGGGGTAAGTTGTCACATGTGCTCCAGGCCCAGGCACCAACCAAGAAGCTATTCCAGGCCCTAGTAACCCAGCCTCCTCCACCAACACATTAACTCCAGAGGATATTAGACCTTACCCAAAAGCTGGTCCAAGAAAAAAAGTTACCCAGCAGAAAAAGAAGAGAAAATATGAGTCCCTGTGCCTGGTCTGTATAGAGCCATTTGGAAACAGCCACCCAGGAGAAACATGGGTGCAGTGCATGATATGCAAAGGATGGGCACATGAAGAATGCACCCTGGCAATTCATTCTACATACGACAAAACTGCAACTCAGAAGAGGAGCCTGACTAGTGAGATTTTCTTTTGTTTCAGGACCAGTTTAAGTGAGGGTTTCATAATGCATGTTTTATAATATTTCCTCTTATTTCACGTTATTTTATAAGATGCATGTGCTCCTGGCAATTCAATATACATGAGCTATGCCAAAACTGCAACTCAGTTGAGGAGTCTGACGAGTGAGATTTTCTTTTTTTCCCAGGACCAGTTTAAGTGTCAGTTTCGTAATGCACGTTGCATAATATTTCGTGTTATTTTACGAGTAATAAAAGTGAATTATTGTCATTTATTCACTTTTAATTAAAAAAATAACAACAAAAATAATTTTGTCCTTATTTTATTGGTTGCAAAATCCAGTGTGACATCTTACCCCACATAGTGAGACAACTTACCCGTTGGTGGGGCAACTTGTCACATGGTGACAATCTCCATTAGATTGCTTATAGCTCTGCACTGACACAAGATAGGAAAATGACATGCATACAAAATATATACCTGAGACTTTGGTCTTTCGTCTGGTACATATTTTTTTAATATATTATGTCTTAATTTCAAGATATATATGGGTCATTCTACCGAATTTGTCCAAAGTGGAGGGTTGGAAATTTTTTTTTCAAAGTGTTTTTTTCCCCAAAACTTTTACTATACATATGTTGTACCATATCTAAGGTACATATATCTTGTACAGTGTAGTCAATATTCATATTTTAATTTCTGCCTGTTCTTTAAATGTTTTTTCTACTCCCAAAATGTGTCATAACCGAAACATAGCAACACACTGCAATGAAAGATATTATATTAATCTGTTCATATTGTACTTCCCTGCCCCCTCTAAAGAATATTTTTACAAATTTTCTTAAAGGGTTTTACAACAAAATCAATAAAAATGATATTTTAAACAATTTTTCAAAGTTCAATTTCTGAGACTCATCAAAATCAAAATCCAATCTTTTCTTGTAAAATGAATTCCACTGATTATATAGATCTCAGAGTTAATGAGTTATGAAATTGAACCTACATTTGACGAATAGTCATCATAAAATGTTAGTTGATGACTCAATATCTTTTATTTTTTACAAAACACCCAGTGTTTCGGTAATGACCACTATTACTATTGTTTGCAAGGTTGTATCATATTCCCTCCACCTTATTGCTCAATATTAACTTCAAACATGTCTTACATTGGGAATATTATGAACAAAAGTGTTTATAATCAATCAAATGACATTTATTTTGAAGGCCAGCATTAGCCTACTCAAACATCACAACACATCTACTGTAACATTACTTAAAGGTGCTATGAGGAGAATCTATTACCGGCGACATTAAGACTCTGCTACCCATGAGCACGCGCTGCGACTGTCGTAATGCTGCGTTCCAGTAACCTCTGAACTGGGAGTGACATCATCTCTGACGTATCAGCGTTCAGTTGAAGTCAGAAAAAAACATGCCGATCTACCAGGCTATTGTCAGCTGTTGTTAGCACGCCCTGTGTTGTTGTATGAAGAATGTGATTATCACTATGGCAGCATTTTTGTAAATATAAGTCTAACAATACTATGTATACAGCTGATCTAGAGCGACACACCCCAGTCAGAAGTGCAAATAAATGGATTATTACAGGAGCTAAATAACTGTTCACACTGGGGGCATCCATCTTCCATTGTCAACTCGGGGGTGGCGAGGTTTCACCGAGTTCCCAGCAGGAAATTCCCTCTTCAGGGGATGTTACAGTTGTAGTCTCCTACTTGGAACTCAGAAATTCCAACTTCCGACTACAACTCGCACCACAAGCCAAAGTGTTTGTTTGTTGTGATACTAATGAATGCAGCTCAGACCTTCCTCAGAACTCTGCATTGCTTTACAACTTCTTTCTTCAACAACTTACAGGATGCAAAGCCACGAGGTAATGTATCTCTTTCTAGTTATGTAGTGGTAGTTTTTGATGTGTGACAACAAGCAATTTTTAGAAAACTAAGTATCGCAGTTTTGTAGCTGGCTATATATGTCTACTTACAGCCCGGTGCTCTAAGACGTGTCTGAATAATATAAATTTGCTCTAGTTTTAATTGTCTTGTTCCTGAAGTTGAGTATCCAGGCCAGTCCAGCCCTGTCCGACCCGACCGGAAGGCTAAGGAATAGCATTTATAGATAACCTATTTTGATGCTATAAAACTCATCTTAAAGTGTGTATTTCCATCAGGCATATATCTAAAAGAGAGACTTTTTTGTAATTACTTAGAAACTCCTCACAGTCCCTTTAAAACATCTTTTTAAAAAAATACACACACCAGAAAGTGTTATGCAAGAACTTTAATGAACTTAAAACAAAACAAACTTCTTTAGTATAACGTGGTCGACACCCTTGGGCTAAAAGTCTAGTTTTTCAAATATTTTGTTTTGCCATATTGGTGTTTTTTTCATTTCTCCCTGTTGCTTTCTCCTGATGCTTTATAATTTAAAACATGAATCAGCATTATCTACATGTTTTAAGAGGTAATAATGATCAAACATTGACTTAAGTGAGTGGACCATTACATGCTGTCACAACCGAAACTCTGCCATCTGTTTTTGTTGAGACAATTTTAGCTTATTTTAGCTAATAACTAAAAAATGCTACCAACCACATGGCCAGCAAATGGATGTTTGAACAGGTGTACACCCATAAAAACAGAATGTGTTGCATTAAACCTCCAAAAGTTTACCTAATTACAGAGAATATGTGTTTGGTAGTGACAATTAAAAATGTTCCCGACAGATTTTCAGATTTTGGAACACGTTTACTCCAAAATGATGAGAGGTAACTACTCACCATGATGCCATGAGGTAGAGGGATGCTGAGTCTCTGCCTGATCAAAAATGCAGGGCTGTGTCTAAAAACAGGCTCAACCTATGAGGTAAAACTATCTGTGTTTTGGGCGTGACATGAAAGCGTGGGACAGCATTTTTTTAATGATCTTTTTAAATTAAAAAAATAAACCCACAATACATCCAAATCTTTTCAATGCTGTTTAAAAGAAATCAACAAGATATTTTAAAAAACATCATTGAAAAAAAATACAATTTTTTTTAGGTATTATTTTCATAGGTCGAAATTTAGGGCTTAGGAGTTGGGACAACCACTCCCCAATAGAAAGTACACTATAAATGATGATTTTGTATATATTTAGCTTATTACTATCTATTTGCTGTCTTGTGTGTTGAATAGATCATAACAGAATCTTAGTAAATATGTAAAGCCTGAATTCTTAATTGTTTTGTTACATAGTTTTTTTTAGTGTGGGACCACAGTTTGGACAAATTCAGTAGAATGGCCCATATATGAGTGTAGAAAGTGTGACAACATGCCCCGGTCTCCCCTACTGATCTCAATCTGATTGAAAATCTTTGGTATGGCTGAAATCTGCCACTGGGGAAAAGAAACCTTCAAATGTTCAAGAGCTTGAACAATTTGCATGGGAAGAGTGGGAGAAAATACCAGCTGAGAAGTGCAAGAAGCTTATAGATGGCTACAAGAAACATTTGGAGGCTGTCATCAGTGCCAAAGGGTGTGCAACAAAATACTGAAGAGGGGTGTCATTATTGCTGCACATGCTGTTTTTCAGTTCTCTCTTTAAAATTACAACATGTAACTTGTAAAAATGATTTTTTTTGTTAAAGTATTTTGGACCTTCAATTAAAAGATCCCGATGACATACAATACCCAAACCCAGTGAAGTTGGGCCGTTGTGTTTGCAAATCCTTTTCAACTTATATTCAATTGAATACACTGCAAAGACAAGATACTTAATGTTCAAACTGAGAAACTTTATTTTCTTTTACAAATAATCATCAACTTAGAATTTAATGGCAGCAACACATTGCAAAAAAGTTGTCACAGGGTCATTTTTACCACTGTGTTACATCGCCTTTCCTTTTAACAACACTCAGTAAACGTTTGGGAACTGAGGAGACCAATTTTTGAAGCTTTTCAGGTGGAATTCTTTCCCATTCTTGCTTGATGTACAGCTTAAGTTGTTCAACAGTCCGGGGTCTCCGTTGTTGTATTTTACACTTCATAATGCTCCACACATTTCAATGGGGGACAGGTCTGGACTACAGGCAGGCCAGTCTAGTACCGCACTCTTTTACTACTGAAGCCACGCTGTTGTAACACGTGCAGAATGTGGCTTGGCATTGTCTTGCTGAAATAAGCAGGGCGTCCATGAAAAAAGCGTTGCTTGGATGGCAACATATGTTGCTCCAAAACCTGTATGTACCTTTCAGCATTAATGGTGCCTTCACAGAGGTGTAAGTTACCCATGCCTTGGGCACTAATACACCCCCATACCATCACAGATGCTGGCTTTTGAACTTTGCGCCTATAACAGTCCGGATGGTTCTTTTCCTCTTTGGTCCGGAGGACATGACGACCACAGTTTCCAAAAACAATTGTAAATGTGGACTGGTCAGACCACAGAACACTTTTCCACTTTGCATCAGTCCATCTTAGATGAGCTCGGCCCAGAGAAGCCGGCGGTGTTTCTGGGTGTTGTTGATAAATGGCTTTGGCTTTGCATAGTAGAGTTTTAACTTGCACTTACAGATGTAGACGAACTGTAGTTACTGACAGTGGTTTTCTGAAGTGTTCCTGAGCCCATGTGGTGATATCCTTTACACAGTGATGCCGCTTTTTGATGCAGTACCACCTGAGGGATCGAAGGTCACGGGCATTCAATGTTGGTTTTCAGCCTTGTCTCTTCCGTGCAGTAATTTCTCCAGATTCTCTGAACCTTTTGATGATATTACGGACCGTAGATGATGAAATCCCTAAATTCCTTGCAATAGCTGGTTGAGAAATGTTGTTCTTAAACTGTTGGACAATTTGCTCACACATTTGTTCACAAAGTGGTGACCCTCGCCCCATCCTTGTTTGTGAATGACTGAGCATTTCAGGGAAGCTGCTTTTATACCCAATCATGGCACCCACCTGTTCCCAATTAGCCTGTTCACCTGTGGGATGTTCCAAATAAGTGTTTGATGAGCATTCCTCAACTTTCTCAGTCTGTTTTGACACTTTTAGAAACATGTTGCAGGCATCAAATTCCAAATGAGCTAATATTTGCAAAAAAAAAAAAGTTTACCAGTTCAAATATTAAGTATCTTGTCTTCGCTGTGTATTCAATTGAATATAAGTTGAAAGGGATTTGCAAATCATTACATCCATGCTCAAAATCTTGTAACACACTATATATCATTGATGATTATTTTGTTGAAAGGTCTAAAAGAGAAATTGATATGAAATGCACTTTCTGTTCTATAAATGTGGATGCAGGTACTTATTTATTTTGGCCAATTGTCCTAATTTTTTGGATCGATGTGTAATTTCATTGCTTCCAATATTGTAAAAGATTTTAGGTCACTCTGGAGGGATAAACTCTTTAGTTTCTATGATTTCAATAGGACTAAGGCTTAACCCAGTGAAGCATTTATTTTTAATATTATCATTCTTTAAGCTCAATTTTACATTTTTATTACAACACCAAAGCCTGCTATGCAATGACAATTCCAAGGATTATCCAAGGTTTTGTGAATTCACAAAGACAAGTTTGCCAAAATAGTCTTTATTATCAAACAAAAAAAAAAAAGCAAAACAAAATAAATGATGCAAATTGGTAAGTCACATCACAGGTGACAGCTTAGTTGCTTTTGGACTGATGAAGTGCTCAGTATCACAGCAAAAAATATGTCCCAAAGATTTTCAATAAAATTATACATAAAAATTGCACTAGGTTGAAATTTTGAATAATAAAAAGCAACACATTCATACCTGCTAAAAAACATTCAGTGAAAATGAAGAATCCACAAACCATCCACTTTCCAGCATCTGCTTTTGCAGCATCTGCTTTTATCTGCTTTTGCCCCTTTTGTTTGCTCCTGTACTCGTCTCTGGCTCTGGTCTTGTAGGTGGCCTGGGATCCCTGGTGGAGACTGCCTGCTGCTGTGGAGTCATGAAGCCTCAAAACTACAGTTATAAACATGACACACATAGTTGGCCATTTTATTAGGAACACTCCATTCTCATTATCATTATAGCTGTTCATGTAGATATTAGCATGATCTCCATATCCATGATCATTACACCTACAGTATCTATTTCTTATTACCACATAGTCATGAGGTCCCTCTGAAAATGGGATGTCACATCTCAAGAGGCCTTTAACACATTTATACTTAACGGAGACAAATATGGTTGGGATGCACTTGTGGTCTGGGCACCCATGAGTTCGTCACTACCATAAGTTCTTATTTTCAGTTTGAATATCTAAGATTATACTTCTATAAAATGATCACCACAACCATTCAGACATGAGGACCCTCCAGAAATGAGATGTAGCATCTCAAGAGGCTACCCTCTAATGAATCAGACGACAGGCCGATGATACATGAACCTGTCCCTAACTTTAGTTCTTACTTTAGTCCACTTGTCTCCTCTTCCCTCCCTTCCTTCTCTAACTTTAGTTCTTACTTTAGTCCACTTGTCTCCTCTTCCCTCCCTTCCTTCACCCTCACACCAACACAGCATGGTGTGGATTTGCTGTTCATCATGAGACTGGGATCCACATTCAAGATTTCCTGCTGCTTAACAGAAGGTTTTTTCTTGAGCCATGATGGAGGGATCCATGATTGGCTATATGGATTCATGTTGGTGTTGGATGTATATATTTGTATATATATGTATATGTGTATTTTATATGTATATATGTATCTATGCATATATGTGTATCCATAAAATGAAGAGCTTTATGCTCTATTGTAAAGTGTCTTGAGATAACACTTGTTATGAATTGGCGCTATACAAATAAAGATTGATTGATTGATTGATTGATTGTCCCTCTTGCTGTCATGGGAACCTATCCCAGCTACTTTCAGGCGGAGTGTGGGGTAAACCGTGGACAAGTCACCACTTCATCACAGGACTAATACAGGCAGACTTTTACACTTACTTTCAAACACTAGGGCCAAGTAAGAGTTGCCAATAAACCCATTCCTCTCATTTGTTAGGTGGTAACTGATGATCTGACAGGACACGAAGACGCTGATGCATGCTTTTATTACTAGTCATATAGACTACTGTAATGCCCTGCTTTCTGGTCTTCTCAAAAAGAATATTTCAGGTCTACGATTACTACAGAATTCAGCAGCACGTGTCCTGACTAAGACCAGGAGGGAGTCCCACATTACACCAGTTTTACAATCACTGCATTGGCTCCCTGTGTGTTTCAGGATCGATTTTAAGGTTCTTTTACTTGTTTTTAAGTGTTTTAACGGTCTTGGGCCTTCTTATCTCTCAGAACTGCTTTTACCCTACGAACCCTCATGGATTCTATGCTCCTCTGGTAGCTGGCTCCTTGTCATTCCCAAAGTCAGGACTGTTTACTGTGGGTTTCAGGGTTGGGTGGGCATGCTTGATAGTTTTCAACTGCACTGTAAAGCACTTTGCATTACATCTTTTGTATGTACGAAAAGCACTTTCTAAATAAAGTTTAGATTGATTGATTGATTGAGGCGTCTACTCAGATGTGTCTGAATCACAAATGTAATCATCATCTGAGGGGTCATCAAGGAAGTTCACATCCTCTGCTCCAGTCAAAGCAGTCATATAACACTGCGATGTGTTTAGTTGGAGTCCCTGAAACACCAAGGGTAGTTCATGGCCCTTCTTCAGCATGTCAGTGTTAGCAGTAACAGTTGTATATTGCATAAAATAACTTCATCACCTTCTGCCCACTCTTTCACATCACTGACCCACTCTTTCATTTTGTTCTCTGACACAGCCAGTTGTCCTTTCATTTCCTTCAGGTTCTGCAACTGTGCTGTGAGGGATTTGGCGGTCTAGTTGACAATGACAAACAATTAGAGATAAATGTGGACATGCAGTACAGATTAGGTATGTTTACAATTGCCATGACCAAAAACTACCCCCGTCCCCCCAACACACACACACATGCACACAAAACTGATGTTTTACCTTTTGATATCGACGGACAAGTGATTTGGACAAGTTGCTAAAGTTCTGTTGGTTCCATCGCATAGCCATTAGGGTCAACATGTCTGTGCGTCCTGCAAGCATAAAACAAATGCAAATTACTACCATCATTATTAGAACTATGGCCTGAGTGATACAAAAACAGTAATCTCACCAGCTTTGGACATATGTTTTGTGGTCACTGCAATTCTTGAGAGAAAAGAATTGCATTGCTCCATTTCCTCCCCTAATGTCAAACCAGCACCATCCTGGTATGCACCACTCCATTTCACCTTATGAAAAAGAAGAAAGATGAAAAATATATTTTTGTAATAATTTATAAATTCTCTAGAAAAATAACAGGTGTTCAGAGTTCAGAATGTGTGATTCCAGGACATAAGAAGGTTTTCTTACCTCACATTTGAAATCATGGGCCTTTGCATGAAAAACCGACAGGAAAGGTTTCATAGCAAGAAGGTGCTGGAGCTCTGGACAGCTTTGTGTCACTTTCTGGAGGTATGGCCAATACTTGCATGTCACATCCATTCAGAAAAAATGTATGTGTTGACTAGACAGTCTGTCTTGCAGAAAAGGGTATATGCAAAAATGTCACCCCTGTACATATTTAGAGCAGCAAGTAGTGCCGACAAACTGCAAGCTCTAGCCCCTCTTCATCCACTTTACCAGCAGACCTTTGGGACGTCTCTCTGGCTGCTGACCACTCCCCTCCACAAGTGCCTCTTCCAGAGACCTAGAGTATAATAAAAGATGACAAATACAATAGTTTCTCTGGTACCGACTTTAAAAAGCACAACAGCAGATGGTATTTGTCCTGAAAAAATAACAAAAGATTATAAATTTTACATGTTTGGTTGTGCTGTGGATGTAGTCCACAAACTTTGTGACGTCTTCATCTTTGGCAATAAAAACCCCTTCAAAGATGGCCTCTTCCTCAGATCTAAAAAAAATAATAAAAATAATATAACAGCCCGTGAAATCTTACATGATGCATAATCAGGAGATACGTTTTTAATCAGAATAAAATATATAGGGTACCTTGCTGCATTCTTGAAACGATAGTGCTTTCGGTTTCCATCAACTGACACTGCAAGCATGTCTGGGCTGCAGGCAGGACAAGTGAAGGGCTCCTCCTTACAGATGTTGTCAACCTCATAGCGCACAGCCTCCCACTCAAAGAAACTTTTCAAAAAGCTGTCAGCTGAGATCTTTCCAGTCTGTTGCAAAACAAAAGGATATCATTTAATAATAGCTGTCATAAATACATACACATCAGAAAGCCTCTACATCAACAAACATAAAATATGCATTATTTTGAAAAATAATACACTGAATACTCACACGACCGAAGCGGACTGTTCTCTGATCAAGCATTTTTAAAAATAACTGGCAGGACAGTCCTGGGGCTGCCATCTTCATTTCTTCACATGAATGAAAAACATCGATGGCATAAATTGTGGCAAAGTTAAGAGTTGCTGGCCAAAAACCGCTTCGGTTTAGGTCATCCACACCAGCACTCCAAGTGTCTCCACATGCCTCACAAAATACATCCGGCATATTGAGATCATATTGCCCTAAAAGGAAAAAAGATAGTTTATATCAATAATTCCCACTTAATCAGGTTCTTTAAAGTGTGGCAAACATTGCTTGATAGATGATGATGAACACATTTGGAATTAAAAGTAATTATCTTAAGGATGTTTTCAAAACAGTCAGTCGTTCAATCTTACTCCTATAATGCCAATTTACAACAAAAGATGTCTTTACAAAAAAGCAGGTCTGGACCTTGGTCTCTGATATGGAGATAAGTTAAGATAAATCTTTACTTATCTTAATACATGAGTAAAGACTTTTGCAGTATTTAGAAAGTAGCAGCAGCAAGAAAAGGCTTCGTTTAACCAATTAAAGTCTTCCACACTCTTACCATTCATTGTAACTACAACAACAGCTTCTCCTGGACTGATCCTCATGGACTGTGATGGGCAAAGGCAGATTTGTTCAGGTAGCTCCACAGGTACAGGCTGCACTGAAAACAATTACACATGTAAATCATTATTTTTAACAGTAAAATTCAACATTTTCGCAACTTTTCGTTTTTAGGGCATATCAGTGCCCTAAACATGTGAAGTTGATAATCCACACAAATTATCATAAAATTATTGTGTCACACTTAAATTTATACCACAAAGGTCAGGAAAAGGCAAGACCTTACCACAGTCAGAAAGAGTTTGATCACGTGAAACGGGTGGGCGGAAGTGACCGGAAGAATCCAGCAAAAAGTACAATTTCCATTGTGGAGCACGTCTGGTATGAAAGCTGACAGCACAGTCAGCACAGTAGACAGGATGTGGTTAGATAGTCTTGGCTGGGTTGTCTCCACACTGCTGGCAGCTGTGTTCTCCCACATGTTCTTGTGCCATGGTGGAGTTCACGAGGCGAGGTCTCTCTGCCCTCCAACTCTCTGAGAAGAGGCTGTTGTGTGTGGCCCAGCTCAGGGAGGCCAGAGGTGGAGCTCGAGCTTCTTCCTGTTCTTCACAGCTGAGTGACTGTTGCAGAAAACTCTCTGATAAAATTGCAAAAAACATGGAAAACATTTTTCCCACATATGTAGTGCCATGAATGCTGGAGGATGGGTGTAAAGTTTAAACTTGCATTTTACATTATTGTGGTAATAATTAAAGGATAAACACAGAATTTCTATTCTATCTCAGAACTCAGATACACCATAGGGGTACACACAGAATAAAATCTTTTGCCAAATGAGATAATGAGGAACAAACCAACAGTCTCTGAAGCAAAGGCCTCGTCACAGCTGGGGTCAGAAGCACTTCTTGGAGGATTAGTCTTCTGAGTGCGACCAGCTGAAAATAAAAGGAAACCAACATTAAAGACAGATCCGAGGCCTGTTTAGCTCTCTAAGTGGTGCAGGGTTATTGTTTTGCATTTTGAAGAAGGTTCTTTTGGAGATCATATTCAAACATGATCAACTTGTTGATCAGTGGCAACAGAAAGGACAAACATTTGGAAACCAAAACTATACCTGATGCTGTTGGGTTCCTGTATTGCCTGTATCTCCAGTGTTGCATTTAGTTTTGCTGCCTATTTAAATGACCTGCCTTTGGGGTTTTCCTTTTGATGGTTTTAATGCTGGGTCAGAGATTTTGTCTGCTTTGTAGGTTATAGGGTGTTTCAGTTATTATGCTTTGTGTCATGTTTTTATTTGTGTTGTCAAAACACTGAGTTCACCCATGTTTTTAAAGGTGCTTTATAAATAAAGTCATGATCAATATTATAGTTATTATTATTTGTGAGGTCTAAATTATTTAGTTAAAACATCTAAGCATTGTTGGTGAAAGCAACACAACCAACAATAGATTTTTCATCTCAGGTTTAATAGTGAGATTCAGTACTAAGATGAGTCAGTGTGTTATCAATGCATGCCTTTGAACACGATTTGGTAAGCCATAAACTAAAGTCTGATCAATTTGATTTGAGATTTGAGTTTGAGTTCCCTCATTCGTGACCACACGTTTTGTGGGTAAATAACATGTTGTATAGCATAAATAATACTTACATGAATTGGGGTTCTTCCTGCTTGACCTTGGTCTCAGAAAGACTTCATTTCCATGGATATCTCTTTTCCTCCATCTTACTCATGGTTCTGGTGCCATGGATACTGCTGCTGCAGCCTCCTCTGTGCAGAAATCATCAAGTGTCTGGAGGACATCCTTGGTTTCTTCCTGGTTGACTAGGTTACCCAGACACATAAAACTATCCTCAAGCTCTGAGGCACTCATAGTGGCAGTCAAAACAAAAGGAAACACAAAGCAATGTAAGACAAACAAACAAACAAACAACAAAGACACAATTAAGGGAACAGAGATACTGACAAATAGTACAACACAACAACACAGACAGAAAAACAGTACAGACGTGGATCTTAAAAGAGCCTTTGGTTTATTTATTTTACTGGGAAGTGCAGATGGGAATTGATGGGATGATGCAGAACCTCGAAACCGTAGTATTTTCTTTAATTTGTTTTAAAGGTTTTATTTTATTTTCCATAAATACCAAAAGCTACAAGTAGTCTATTTTGTCCATACTTAAAATAATATTGTTACTAACACCACAAATATTGAAAACAAACAGTTTCATAGCTTTTTTTTTTTTTGCACAAAATGGAAAAAAGAAAAAACAGCTTTTATTTTTGCTTTTGTGTTTTATACCTAGGAAAAACACTGATAAAAACTTGTTTGGTCATATTACCATCTTTTCATCATATTCCATCTCCTGTGTGGATGATATTTTACAGAAAAACACAACAACACTCTTTTTAACATTAACAATACTTCATGCTGGAGGTATGTTAAGTTTTACAGTTCCACATCTTAAATAAATAAAATGAAAAGAGATCACGAGACCCTTTATTTATTTAATAAGTTTTCCACATCAGCAAATCCACGAAAAAATACATTACCCATCATGCAATCCTCAGAGACGAGACGGTCTCAAGGCGTCAAGATCTGACGAAGCAGGGCTCTCATTGAAGTCTATATGGCCGACCCCTTTACGTCGGCCGACCCCTTTACGTCGAATACTGACGCAAGAGGCTTCTGACCGTTCGTCCACATGTGACGAGTTGGGAGTGAGAACGTGTTGTGCAGGAGCATGTATAGGTGTTGGTTTGCTGAATTCTATTTTACCTTTGCTGTCATTAAATTTTAGTTAAAGCTGAATTTTAATCTAATCATGTTTATATTTCAGAGTCATGCAGAGAGTTTTGCACAAAACAGCAGTGACAAAGACAATATATCAAAGTAAAACAAAAATTAATTAGCCCTTTCATGCATGAATTCATTAAATCACATGGGAATGATTTATTTGTTTATTTATTTTGCTTTAAAGGAGTTCAAAATGATGCACATTTTTAAATTTATTATATTTTGAGTAACCTAATAAATAATAATTCAATAGATCCGCAAACACATATTTGTTACAAACATTTACTTAAAATATTCTAAATAAAATGCAAAATATAAAGTATATTTAGTATTGCAGTTTAATTAAATTATCAACATGTGACTTTCAATAAAAAAAGGAGTTAAAAAAATACAAAATTAGGTGAAATCTGAATACACAGAATATATGTTTTACTGCATAAAGTCCTCTGGAGTGGACAGATTAATTTTTTGAAAAAAAAAGAAAATAAACAAGGAAAATGTTTTTTAAATCTGCATAAAAGTGTTCCTTATATCTCATTGAATTGAAGTATATGTTTTTTCCTGGCTCATTCTTTGAGAATAGAAGGATTTAACAGTTAATCCTGAAGAATGTGGTGCTTATCCCTCTTTGTTGGACATATTTGGATTTATGATGTAATATCTAAAAACGAACAAAAAGACACAAACATCGTGTTTTTATGAAACTTGAGGATGTAGTTTTGGTGTTTACCACCTGATAGTTGGGACATGGTTATCCTAAATGGTCCAAAATATAAAACAAATATCTGTCCAATGTAACACTGTGCATGATGGGTTAATAACAGAACAGTGACACAGATGAATATAAATGATTTAATATAAAACATAAATCTGTTAGATCTATTCAACGGAATACACAACAAAGACAGGATACTTAACTGTGTAGGCTTCCTACTTTGGCTAAGGATTTTTAACTATTCAATAAAAATAATTTATTGTTGCACTTTTCTCTTGAGCTTTACCCATCAGCTCCCCGTTCATTCCAGGGTTCATTTTCATTGTTTGTTTTTAAATCTTTAAATGGATTCAAACCTCTTTTCCTCTCTGATATTGAAAGTATACACCCTGTGGAGATCTATGCAGCAGCTGCACCTAAAAAGGTTACTTTAAAAAACTGGAGCTGACCTTGGATCTTTGTCTTTGTTTGTATTATATAGAAAATATCATCAAAGATATTTACTTATATAATCCCTGAGTTATTTCCCTTAAAGTACCACATTTAATCTCAGAGTGTCTCTCTTTCCCCTAGATTTATTTTTTCAATCAATTATTTAATTATTTGTTGTTGTTTTGTTTTTTTACCTCAAACAACTAAAAATAACCTTAGAATTTTAGAATTTTTAGAATTATTTCCCCTAAAGAAATCAAAATTTTCAAGAAATTCACATTTCCACAGAATTTCTTGTTTTTTAAACCTCAAATACTAAATGATTTTTCAGAATTTTGTCCCCCAATTCTGAATTTTATCCAAGAATTTTAAGGGTTTTTTTTTTTGTAATGTAAGATTTTAAATTAAATCCTATTATTTAACATTTTAATACCCAAAATTCTTGATAAAATTTAAGAATTTTCATTTTTCCTTACAAAATACATTTATTCTCAGAACCTTGATTTTTTTCCCCACCGAATTGTCATTGAATCCCCAGAACTCCTAATTAAATTCCAGATGTTTTTTTTATTCATTTTTTTATGTATTTTTTGTTTTTATTTTATTTTATTTTATTTTGCTTTTGCTACTTCTTAGTTTCCAGTCCAGTTTCCAATCAGAGAGAATCAGATTCAGAAATACTTTATGTATCTCCAAGGGGAGATTTAGTTGTTCCAGCTTCTCTTACACTCAGTATAGGCAGTAGGAATTTCAGATTAAGACATAAAAATAGATAAGAGCATAAAATTAAGTCAAAACTTAAGCAGGTTGCAACATGCAGAAAACTTTAAGCTATATGACAGTCCTTATGAAGGAAAAAATAAACTAAACAAGTAAAGGTGAGATATGATGAAAGCCAAGAAATGTTCACTTTAACATGAGCAGTATTTACAATGTGGATTTAATATGACTGTTTGACTGTCAGGATGTTAGGATTCATGCATCAGGCAGGATCAGCTGATGTAACTTCTTCTCAGGCTTACACCCACAGCACTGAAAGTTACAATCAGGGGCTGATCTAGTCATATGGGGGCCCAAGGCAAACCCAGTCATTGGGGCCCTTCATATCCCTGTACTGTGCTGATACATTTTAAAAATTATTTTTATTCATTTTTCCAACTTATGGATGCAGAGAAAAAATAAACAAGAAAATTACAGATATCAAACAAAAGGAGGGGGAAAGGGGCAGAAGAAGAGGAAAGGGTGGGTAGTAAATAAAATAAAAAATAACCCAAATTTAATTAGATTAAATAATAATATGAAAAGAAAACAGTATTTCATTGGTTTTCAGCATACTGATACATTTGTATTATTATTTTAGTCTTGTACCAGGTAACATAACCAAACTAAATGAATTTCCTTAAATTCTGTAGTTTAGTTCAGTTTTGACAGGCGAGTTTGTTCATTAGTCCAGCTTTTGAAATCTGTTACAGTTATCAGACAGCTTAAGTTACAAGTTACATACCTATTTTTATTTGTCCTCCACATCCAGGGAAAAATATTTATGACAAAAAATGATTTTGAATCTAAATGTTTATGATTACAGAGCCCCTGAAGGGACACCGGCAAAAATAAGTAAGAATATTACCCAGTGCCTGGGTCGTAAGCTTTTTATACAAAGTGTCATAGAGTTTGAAAAGTTATGAATTAAAATATTTTACAGGATATCATGATTGAAAACAAAGACAATGACAGCAAATGTATGAGGTCTACTGACAAAATGATCATAAAATATGGATGTTGATCTCTTCTTCAGACTACAGCGTGTGAATTAAGACTAAAATAATAATATCTCAATCAAAGAAAACTTTAATAATACATTTTTGTGAGATGTTTGGGGCCCCTGGACTTCTTGGGGCCCCAGGCAATTGCCTGTGTTTGCTTAATGGTAAGAACACCCCTGGTTGCAATGCTTGTAATTTAAAGATGTTTCCATGCAAATAATAGCATTAGTATAACTCTGGTGTGTTTCCTTGTTGTTTTTTGCCTAATTTTGCCGTGTTTTGCCGTTTATTCGCTGTTACTTGCACAAGTTAACAAACACACTAAAACTAAGGATGAGTGTGAACGCAAATTCCAGTTGAGGATCGATAAAAACTCCTTTAAAGAACAATAAAAGAGAGCATATTGAGAAATGACAGAGGAAGAGGGAGGAAGCAGTGCACTGTCTTCATCTGGACAGGAACTGCTTCAGGAAGTCAACAAAAAAATAGCTGGACATGGACACTGGCCAGTTGGATCAAAAGAATGTGTGAATGTATGCTAATATTTTTTATTATCTCAAAAACATTTGCATATGTTCATTTAAAGTTTTTTATAAAGAGAAACCTGTTGAAAATTCTTATCAGTTTTCTTTTGATTACACGCTTAGAATTGATTAGATAATTCTGCCAAATACTTTCCAGGCTTGTTAACATTTATTTATTATGAACATAGGATGAATAAAATTTGTCAAAAGGACATTTAAGACATTTTTTGACAAAGAAGAACCAGGCAGCCTGTTATAATTACAGTATTTAAGGATTTATTTGGGACCACATAAGTGTTTTACTGTGGAACCAAATGTATAGCTGTTATGCCCCGTCTAGGTGTGGCCAGGACACAACATGAAATAAACCCGTTTCCACCGAGTTCAAACAGCCACTGGAGCCAGATAACAGGTTTCACCGTGAATCGGTACAATTTATTTACAACAAAAACAAAAAGGTCAACCACAAGTTAAGCAATTTAAACAATACCTCGAGGTGACATGAATCACCTATACATCACCAAATTACATAAACCAAAAGTCTAATGCTCTCAGCACCAAGCTGACGTGGCAGTTTGAACCGCGGCCGATCCGGGGATTCCCTCCTCGCCGCGGTGACGTCAGTGAGCGCTTTTTATCGGGCCTTTTCCCTCCTCCACAACCAATCACAGGCCACCGCGATGTTCTCAGTCCAATTGGAGGCAGGAGCGCCACACGTGATAAGCGTAATGTGACTTAGGGTCCTGTCAGTGCTGGTCTGCAGCCAGACCCCTCTCCACCCTGACGCACTCACGCACACACTCAGTCACACAGAGGGCGCAGGAGAACCCTCACAGCACAGTCACACACAGGAAAAAACACAATACAAAACAAAATACCACCAGGGTCGTCACAATAGCATTTTAGACATTAACTTGTTTTAGTTTACAAAAATACTGTACAGTATGTGCATGTTATGTCTGGTGTTGCCATCAACAGGGAAAACAAATCGAACAATGTCAAATAACACTGTAAAGTAACTAAGCTATCTGACTCTTAAATTATAAATTTAGCTATTGAAGGGGTGATCGTAGCCAGCACCACATCTGTTGCCCCCCCTGAGAATTTTTTCAGGAGTTGCCACTGTGTGTGTGCACATTTGAATTCTCAAGACACTGATTCACCTTTAGTGAACGTTGTTTTTATTTATTTTAATCTTATTTTATTGAGTAATACTAAGTAAGAAAGAATATCAGTTTGATACTGAAAATAAATAAACCCCTGATTATTACTGTACAGTACACCCAGCCTAAAACAACAACAAAAATATAAAAAAATAGTTTTAAAAAAAGGCCTAAATTTTGATGGCACACGGCTGTGGACCCTTGACTTCCTCAAAAATGTATTTTCTGGACCTTTTACATTTCTAATTGAGAACCCTGGTTTATACACACAGCAGTTTGGAAAGAGCCAGTCAGACAGGCTTTGATTTAAGACTCTTCTGGTTTATTTTCAATGAAAACAAGTATTTGTATAAAATGTTTTCATTGTTAAATCCCTGCAGAGTCATCATGTTGATCATTAAATTATCTGAAATGTCTCGGTGGGCTCGTCATCACTTCTGCCCGATGAAGGAGGGAGGGTCCTGGAGGAAGACCTCTTCATCTGCAGGAGAAAAAAAAACATGCCGTCAGAAATCAAAAGTCCTCAGTGAGAATTTTATCTGTTTGTAGAAGTAAACCTGAGAGAAAGATTGTTCAGAGTGTTTCTGTTATAGTAAGTCTCCTTTTCCCCTCACTGACCTGTCTCTGCTCAGCCTCGTCCTCCGCCCTGCACCACAGCAGGTCCACCACGATCCTGCGGGGACAAGACCCCCTCGGTCCACCACTGACAGACTCTGGGACAGGCCGGGTTGTCCCCCCGTCATCCTCTGCTTTGGGGAGCAGAGGGGTTTGAACCCCTGACACAAACACCACCACCAGCAGCACAAAGACCAGACGTTTCTGAAGACACACGTTCAGATGAGGAGGATTCACTCAGTAATCAAACAAACTCACATATACAGATACAGATATACAGATATAATCCACACACACGTCCTCCTCAGGTTCACAGAGACACTGATCCATACCTCTGACCTGGTGTTCATTTTATTAAGTTCACTTGAAGAACAGCAAGTTCACTACAGACCATGTACCTGTAGTGTACTAGTATTTGAATGTTTTTCACACTAAGTTGGAACATTTTAAGTTTATAAAAGTACACTTTAAGTTTACTCCGTATAATTAAGACATACCACAACAACCCTAAAGAAGAAGAGACTCAGAGACCGTGCACAGGTTTGAAACAGTGCATGAGAGAGAGCAGCTCTGCAGAGGCTGATTCAACCTGGAGCCTCCAGGAGCATCTAAGGACTGAGCTTTGTTGTTTTACTCTTAGAAAGCAGCATCAGACAGGCACGGTCTTCTTTAGACTGTCTTTGTATCAGCTAGATACTTATGATCCACATTTCAGAGATCAGACAGGGAGGCTGTGCACATTATTTAACTAAGATAAACTATATCTGTGATGTGTAAAACAACACAGAGACACACAGACAGACACTCATCCTTTATTGCCAGTTCTTTGGTGTTACTGAGGTCAGAAATGCAAAAATTGGGCTGTGAAATTAAAATAAAGAGGTGTCATAACTGATTCATTTTTGTCCTCCAATTTGATTAAAATGGAAAAAAAACAGGGTCCCAAACAGTTTGACAGGTCAGTCACAGGGAGACTTTTTTATTGCTGTTTATCTTTTAGTCTTGTCCTGATCACACAACACTTGTTTAATCAGATCCTATTTGTCCCATGCTCTTTTTAGTTTCTACACTCAGATGAATTCAGTCCACCTTCAACAATATGAGCACCAGCACCCTCAACAGAAGCTGTTAGTGACCTCAGGCCGTCAGAGAACCACTCTGCTTTGGCATCTAACAAATATACGAGATGATGGACAGTGATATGGTACGCTGGGATTCTGTTACGTTCTTTATGAATATGGGATGTTACAGTTCAGCTGGTTATACTGTAAGGTATGTAGTTTCCAGTGGCGTTTTAACTTAAATTATAAAAGTCAGAGCTTCAGGTTAAAGAATAAAAATTACATCAAAAATCTGCGACAAAACTTCACTGAGAGGCTGATTAATGAAGTCAAAATACTGTACTGTGGTGATACATTTTAAAAATTATTTTTATTCATTTGTCCAACTTATGGATGCAGAGAAAAAATAAACAAGAAAATTACAGATATCAAACAAGAGGAGGGGGAAAGGGGCAGAAGAAGAAGAAAGGGTGGGTAGTAAATAAAATAAAAAATAACCCAAATTTAATTAGATTAAATAAAATATGAAAAGAAAACAGTATTTCATTGGTTTTCAGCATACTGATACATTTGTATTATTATTTTAGTCTTGTACCAGGTAACATAACCAAACTAAATGAATTTCCTTAAATTCTGTAGTTTAGTTCAGTTTTCACAGGCAAGTGTGTTAATGAGTCCTGCTTTTGAAATCTGTTACAGTTATCAGACAGCTTAAGTTACAAGTTACATACCCATGTTTATATGTCCTCCACATCCAAGGAATAATATTTATGACAAAAAATGATTTTGAATCTAAATGTTTATGATTACAGAGCCCCTGAAGGGACACCGGCAAAAATAAGTAAGAATATTACCCAGTGCCTGGGTCGTAAGCTTTTTATACAAAGTGTCATAGAGTTTGAAAAGTTATGAATTAAAATATTTTACAGGATATCATGATTGAAAACAAAGACAATGACAGCAAATGTATGAGGTCTACTGACAAAATGATCATAAAATATGGATGTTGATCTCTTCTTCAGACTACAGCGTGTGAATTAAGACTAAAATAATAATATCTCAATCAAAGAATGTTGCAATGCTTGTAATTTAAAGATGTTTCCATGCAAATAATAGCATTAGTATAACTCTGGTGTGTTTCCTTGTTGTTTTTTGCCTAATTTTGCCGTGTTTTGCCGTTTATTCGCTGTTACTTGCACAAGTTAACAAACACACTAAAACTAAGGATGAGTGTGAACGCAAATTCCAGTTGAGGATCGATAAAAACTCCTTTAAAGAACAATAAAAGAGAGCATATTGAGAAATGACAGAGGAAGAGGGAGGAAGCAGTGAACTGTCTTCATCTGGACAGGAACTGCTTCAGGAAGTCAACAAAAAAATAGCTGGACATGGACACTGGCCAGTTGGCCAAAAGAATGTCTGAGTGCATGCTAATATTTTTTATTATCTCAAAAACATTTGCATATGTTCATTTAAAGTTTTTTATAAAGAGAAACCTGTTGAAAATTCTTATCAGTTTTCTTGTAATTACACACTAAGCACTTATTAGATAATTCTGCCAAATACTTGCCAGGCTTGTTAACATTTATTTATTATGAACATAGGATGAATAAAATTTGTCAAAAGGACATTTAAGCCATTTTTTGACAAAGAAAGACCAAGCAGCCTGTTATAATTACAGTATTTAAGGATTTATTTGGGAACACATAAGTGTGTTCTGTATAACCAAATGTATAGCATTTTAGACATTAACTTGATTTAGCTTTATGTAAATACTGTACAGTATGTGCATGTTATGTCTGGTGTTGCCATCAACAGGGAAAACAAATCAAACAATGTCAAATAACACTGTAAAATAGGCTATCTGACTTTTAAATTATTAATTTAGCTATTGAAGGGGGGATAGTAGCCAGTACCACATCTGTTGCCCCCCCCTGAGAATTTTTTCAGGAGTTGCCACTGTGTGTGTGCACATTTGAATTCTCAAGACACTGATTCACCTCTAGTGAACGTTGTTTTTATTTATTTTAATCTTATTTTATTGAGTAATACTAAGTAAGAAAGAATATCAGTTTGATACTGAAAATAAATAAACCCCTGATTATTACTGTACAGTACACCCAGCCTAAAACAACAAAAAAATATTTAAAAATAGTTTAAAAAAAAGGCCTAAATTTTGACGGCCCACAGCTGTGGACCCTTGACTTCCTCAAAAATGTATTTTCTGGACCTTTTACATTTCTAATTGAGAACCCTGGTTTATACACACAGCAGTTTGGAAAGAGCCAGTCAGACAGACTTTGATTTAAGACTCTTCTGGTTTATTTTCAATGAAAACAAGTATTTGTATAAAATGTTTTCATTGTTAAATCCCTGCAGAGTCATCATGTTGATCATTAAAATATCTGAAATGTCTTGGTGGTCTCATCATCACGTCTGCCTGATGAAGGAGGGAGGGTCCTGGAGGAAGACGTCTTCATCTGCAGGAGACAAAAAAACATGCTGTCAGAAATCAAAAGTCCTCAGTGAGAATTTTATCTGTTTGTAGAAGTAAACCTGAGAGAAAGATTGTTCTGAGTGTTTCTGTAAGTCTCCTTTTCCCCTCACTGACCTGTCTCTGCTCAGCCTCGTCCTCCGCCCTGCACCACAGCAGGTCCACCACGATCCTGCGGGGACAAGACCCCCTCGGTCCACCACTGACAGACTCCAGGACAGGCCGGGTTGTCCCCCCGTCATCCTCTGCTTTGGGGAGCAGAGGGGTTTGAACCTCTGACACAAACACCACCACCAGCAGCACAAAGACCAGACGACCCTGAAGACACAAGTTCAGATGAGGAGGATTCACTCAATAATCAAACAAACTCACATATATGATACAGATATACAGATATAATCCACACACACGTCCTCCTCAGGTTCACAGAGACACTGATCCATCCCTCTGACCTGGAGTTCATTTTATTAAGTTCACTTGAAGAACAGCAAGTTCACTACAGACCATGTACCTGTAGTGTACTAGTATTTGAATGTTTTTCACACTAAGTTGGAACATTTTCAGTTTATAAAAGTACACTTTAAGTTTACTCCGTATAATTAAGACATACCACAACAACTCTAAAGAAGAAGAGACCCAGAGACCGTGCACAGGTTTGAAACTGTGCATGAGAGAGAGCAGCTCTGCAGAGGCTGATTCAACCTGGAGCCTCCAGGAGCATCTAAGGACTGAGCTTTGTTGTTTTACTCTTAGAAAGCAGCTTCAGACAGGCACGGTCTTCTTTAGACTGTCTTTGTATCAGCCAGATACTTGTGGTCCACATTTCAGAGATCAGACAGGGAGGCTGTGCACATTATTTAACTAAGAACATGGCAGAGAGGCAGGAGGAGGATCAATTATTGATTAAAATGTATTTGTTGACACCTTGGTACCATGTTTAAAAATTACATTTGCGCCTCTGCATATATATAGGCCTATGTATATATATATACATATATATATATATATATATATATATATATATATATATATATATATATATATATATATATATATATAACAGGCACATGCAGAGGTAGGGGTGGGGGGTGCTTGAGCACCTGCCCCTTGTTGCCCAAATTGCACTTTTGTCTAGTTGATTTTTGTTTTTTGTTTTTTGTAAGTGTGTGTTAGAAAATCTGGCTGTGTGGCCCAAAAATAATATAAAGTTAAATCAAATTGAAATCAGTTAGATTTAGCTTCTTCTTCTTCGGTCACATAATCCACAATGTGACCTGATGTGACCCGAGCCAAGATGACTTCAGTGAATGTGAACATGTCTTTTTTGCAGAGGGAGCGTCAGTGAAGGGCCGTGCTTGTTTTACTGACAGGATGGGCTACAGGAAGATGCTATTATAACTGCAGCATGGTAAACTATATCTGTGATGTGTAAAACAACACAGAGACACACAGACAGACACTCATCCTTTATTGCCAGTTATTTGGTGTTACTGAGGTCAGAAATGCAAAAATTGGGCTGTGAAATTAAAATAAAGAGGTGTCATAACTGATTCATTTTTGTCCTCCAATTTGATTAAAATGGAAAAAAACAGGGTCCCAAACAGTTTGACAGATCAGTCACAGGGAGACTTTTTTATTGCTGTTTATCTTTTAGTCTTGTCCTGATCATATAACACTTGTTTAATCAGATCCTATTTGTTCCATGCTCTTTTTAGTTTCTACACTCAGATGAATACAGTCCACCTTATGAGCACCAACACCTCAACAGAAGCTGTTAGTGTCCTCAGGCCGTCAGAGAACCACTCTGCTTTGGCATCTAACAAATATACGAGATGATGGACAGTGATATGGTACGCTGGAATTCTGTTACATTCTTTATGAATATGGGATGTTACAGTTCAGCTGGTTATACTGTAAGGTATGTAGTTTCCAGTGGCGTTTTAACTTAAATTATAAAAGTCAGAGCTTCAGGTTAAAAAATAAAAAGTACATCAAACATCTGAGTCAAAACTTCACTGAGAGGCTGATTAATGAAGTCAAAATATATTAAATCATTAGATTTGGTCATTTGAGGATTGAAATAAAGAAGTTGACTTACCATCATAACCGAGTCCTTCTCTCTCTCAAGCAGAAACACAAGTGAAAAAACAAAACTTAGTAGTTTGGGGGGCAGAAGACACGGTGACTTCCTGCGTGGAAAAAAACGGGCTACTACATGGTATCATTTAATGAGTAAGTGTCTGACAAAGCGTCCATTAACCCTTTCATGCCTGAATTATTATATAATAAAAGGAATACTTTTAAGTTTTTATGAACTTTGAAACAAGTTCTAAGTCTTGTTGTTCCTAACATAGGCTATTCTTAACCTAGAAGCTACACATATTTAACCTGTCTGATTCTTTGAGAAAAGACATTTATTCATGAAGGGCATGGCGCCATTTTGGATTTGTGATGCAATATCAATATGAAAAAAATCAAATATAATACTTTTCTGAAACTTGAGACAAGGGTTTGAGAATTAACCACCTAGTATCCTAGTGGACCTGGTACTGCAACCTAAAAGGTATGAATGTATTCCAAATGTCTGTCTACTGCAGTGGTCACCGTGCATGAAAGGGTTAATAACAGTAACATATATATATATATATTTAATAACGCTCTTAGCCTGTGCGTCCACACACACACATGTCTTTAAATGTAGATTTTCAGAGGGCAGGATTTTGAATATTCTGCTGTAGTTGTTCACTTTTCTTTCTCGCCCTGAAGCTCCTCACTCTTCTGTGGCCCAGAGGAGGTCTTGATGAAATTAAAGCTGTTCCAGGGTTCTCAATTAGAAATGTAAAAGGTCCAGAAAATACATTTGGAGGAAGTCAAGGGTCCACAGCTGTGGGCCGTCAAAATTTTGGCTTTTTTTTTAAAACTACTTTTTAATATTGTTGTTGTTTTAGGCTGGGTGTACTGTACAGTAATAATCGGGGATTTATTTATTTTCAGTATCACACTGATATTCTTTCGTATAGTATTACTCAATAAAATAAAATAAAAATATATAAACCACAACGTTCACTTAAGATGATCAAGTGTCTTGAGAATTCAAATATTCATCACATCTCTAAAGTAAAACAAAGTGTCCCTTTCCTTTTAGCTAAAATAACAAAACTAAACCCTCATACTGTTCTCTGGTAAACACCTGTCAGTCATTAAGGTGGAAAAAAAAACTATGGCACATTCATTAAAGAGTTTGGGGGACAATCTCTGTCAAAATCACGGTGACGTTTAATGTTTTCACTTTTTATCAGAGCATCAGTACTTTTGCTCAAAAGACACTTTGGCTTTGTGCTCGAAGGAGGTAAGATAAACATTTATGTGTCGGTTCATTTGACATTAAATCAGCAATTTTCAATTTGCACCCTTATCTTCCTCTTTCACCCACACACTCACACTCTGTGGTTGTTGTTTTCTGTAACACCTTTTCAAGTCAAGATAGAGTTGTTCTGGGTCCGTATGTGGGCCTCATTCTCTTGTGGTTTCTGTTCTTAACACATCCCGACAATCAGGTGTTTTATAACTGCCCCACTGTGCAGTGCAGAAGTATGACAGCGTTTAGAGTTAATAAAGTTATGAAGACATTTATCAAAGTGTTAATGCAATAAGAAATGACAATTATATAAAGATTCATGAAATGATATGTGAATTAAAAACGTGGGTTATATGAAGATTAACCTTCGTGTGTCTGTCTGCAGACTCAGTTTTCAGTTTTGATCACATCTTCTATTTCTGTTTTTTAGAGGTTAGCAAACACACACCTGTGTGCTCCTGCAGACTGTGACCAGTTTGCAGTCTTCCCTTAGTCTCTCACCCCTTTCACAAGCCCATCCACTCTCTCCTGTCAGGAGGCACAAAATGCCCCAAAAATACATTTAAGAAAAGAGAGGGAAACCGTTTTTAGTGAGGAATCTTAACCCTATCAAAAGTCTAAAAATGTGATTCCAAAAATATAAAAGGAAAAAAAACCACTGTTTGCTACCCTTATGTCCTCTTTTGGCCGTTAGTCACTGACTTTGTTTTTTTTTTTCTTTTTTTTTTTTTTGCTCAAATCTCTTCGTTAAACACATCCCTGATGAAAAATATTAAATATATTTTTTAGTGGGTTTGAACCCCATGAATGCAGATTCCGTGGGTGATGTAAATGATTTAGAGGGAAAACAAACACACAAATTGACAGACTTTCAACCGCAGGCTGCAGATTTTTTACTTGCTGTCACACTCTTGAATATGTCAAACATTAGTTAAAACATTGGCTTTGAAACATCATTTTTTTGCAGTTAATTTTTACTCCCCATTAACTTACTGATGATGAAGCTGCGCAACTATGGCAGCAGCCACATGAGGGGAAAATTAAGCCAGGGACGACACACTCAAACCTGAATAAAGTGACTTTACTCGCAAATCGCGTGAAGTCAATGCCCTATACCAGGGGTGTCAAACCAAAATACACAGTGGGCCAAAATTTAAAATTGAACAAAGCCGCGGGCCAAGGTTGAACAAATGAACCTTTTATTATGGAACCAAACAAACAAGTTTTGATTTAACATTGAATACTGAACAAGTAAGGCTTATATAACTTAAAGGTGCAGGCATGCAAAATAAATTTCAAATAAAAATAATAATGATAAAAAAAACATATCAATGGCATATTAAATACAATTTAAATAAAAATTGAATGCTTCTTTTCTATTTGCAGCCTTCTGAAGTAAATATCAAAATTAGCTTCTTACACAGGCTGTTAAATTTGAAAATAAAATAACAACAATAAATAAATAAACCATTCAGGCCTTGAAGTAGCAAGAAAAAGTGCATGGAAAACGTAATTTACTGCTCATTTTGCGACACACTAATCTAATCTGATGTGTCCAAGCCAGATACCTGGCATCTTTTCCTGGATGCCAGTTCATCAATGCCGGGGCTCAGGCTTTGAGCTGAGGAAACCCTCATTATTGAACGAAGGTGTTCATCAGTCAGACATCCCTTGAGAGACGTTTTCGTCATCTTCATTGAAGAGAAAAGTTGCTCACATAGATAAGTGCTGCCAAACATGGAGAGCAATTGGGCAACTTGGGTGTGGAGCTGAGGCATTGTGTCAGGGATGAACTGTGGAAACTGTGCGACCCCAACAGCATCAAACTTTGACTTCAGCATGTCATCACACTGGAGTTCAATCAGCTCCATTTGGAGGTTGGTTGGTACTTTTTCCAGCGGGCCAGCTCTAATGTTAATTTGAAATTGCCTCGCGGGCCAAATATAATTACACTGGGGCCAAGTTTGGCCCCCTGACCAGAGTTTGACACCTATGCTCTTACACATTCACACCCTTTCATGCCCATTTACACGCCACTGATACAGCAGTGGGAGCAACTTGGGGTTAAGTGTCTTGCCCAAGGACACATCGCCATGTGTCGCCTAGAGCTGGGCTTGAACCTGCAACCTCCCGATCACTGACCAAGCGCACTATCCAACTGCACCACTGACGCCGCTCATACATCCTATGATATATGACATGATCGCGGTGAAACTTGAGCGTCATCGAGCGACAGCCGATTGCAACGTGATCAAAATGAGGTTTTTATGGATGCAGGATGATTTTAGTAGCTGGGTCTCTTGTGGTGTGAACGCAGCATTACAGACAGTTGCGCTGGCCTTGTGTTGGACCCTGGTTGGACCAGGCAGGTTTTTGAATTAGGTCCCTCCCCTTTCTTATGAAACATAACATACCATTAACTATGCTAAACATGATTAGTGCAATGACACCTTTCAGCTAAATAGTACAATCAGCTAATGTTGTTTAGTAATGATAGCAGGTTTTTACAATACATAAAAGTTTAAGTAATGATCACTCAGAAGTTTAAAAACAAAATCTGGGTTTACAGTTGAGAAAGGGGACTTAAGCATGAGGGACGCCTCACCTACAGACTCTTTGTCTGTAGGTGTTTATCAAGATGAAATAAAAAAGCATCAAAACAATGTATTCAACAGCAGAGCGCATTTTTTTAGTTGTACGAGTTGGAAATAGGGCTGAACGATGTGAGAAAATAATCTAATTGTGATTTTTTTCCCCGATATTGCGATTTACTCTGCAATTGTTTTAATGTTCCTCATCTTATGTATTCTTAAACAAACAGAAGCAGTAGATCTTTTTATAGTAAAACCAACATGACATTAAATTAATCTAAGGAGAAAAGATTTGAGAAAAAGTGGAGAAGTGAAGAACAGAAGCAAAATAGGTATGAAATTGTACAAACTGGGTAAAAAAATGGCAAGAAAGCGGAAACAAAGTTAATTGGTGCAAAATAGGTATGAAATTGTACAAACTGGGTAAAATAGTATGAAAGCGGAAAAAGGTTAATAAATAGGTGCATAATAGGTATGAAATTGAAAAATATGGGAAAAACTGGCAAAAAAAAAAATCCAAAAGTGGCTAAGGAAAATTTATTATGGCAGCAACATTGGGAATTAAATTTGAACTTGAATTTCAAAAACTATGTAAAAATTCAAAAAATGGTTCTGACAGTGGCCAAAAAAAGATGAATGGGGTCAAAATAGACATAAAGTTGTAAAAACGGGGTTAAAAAAGGTAAAAATGGTCCAAAAGTGGGAAAAAAAAGTGTATGAATAGAGGTAAAAAAAAAAATAGGCATCTCTGAAAGTTGGGGGGATGTGAGTTTTTCTCTGAAAGTTGGGGGGATGGGAGTTTTTCTCTGGAAGTTGGATGGGATGTGAGTCATTCTACGGGAGTGGGACGGGACAGCAGTTTTTCTCTGAAAGTTGGGGGGATGGGAGTTTTTCTCTGGAAGTTGGATGGGATGTGAGTCATTCTACGGGAGTGGGACGGGACAGCAGTTTTTCTCTGAAAGTTGGGGGGATGGGAGTTTTTCTCTGGAAGTTGTGGGGATGGGAGTTTTCTCTGAAAGTTGGGGTATGGGAGTTTTTTACTGAAAGTTGTGGGGGATGGGAGTTTTTCTCTGGAAAGTTGGGGGGATGGACAGGAGTTTTCTCTGAAAGTTGGGGGGAGTTTTCTCTGGAAGTTGTGGGGGATGGGAGTTTTTCTCTGAAAGTTGGGGGGATGGGAGTTTTTCTCTGAAAGTTGGGGGGGATGGGAGTTTTTCTCTGAAAGTTGGGGGGATGGGAGTTTTTCTCTGAAAGTTGCGGGGGATGGGAGTTTTTCTCTGAAAGTTAGGGGGGATGGGAGTTTTTCTCTGAAAGTTGCGGGGGAAGGGATTTTTTTCTCTGAAAGTTGGGGGGATGGGAGTTTTTCTCTGGAAGTTGGGGGATGGGAGTTTTCTCTGAAGTTGTGGGGATGGGAGTTTTCTCTGAAAGTTGGGGGGATGGGAGTTTTTCTCTGGAAGTTGGATGGGATGGGAGTTTTTCTCTGAAAGTTGGGGGGATGGGAGTTTTTCTCTGAAAGTTGGGGGGATGGGAGTTTTTCTGGACAGGAGTTTTTCTCTGAAAGTTGTGGGGATGGGAGTTTTCTCTGAAAGTTGGGGGATGGGAGTTTTTCTCTGGAAGTTGGGGGGATGGGAGTTTTTCTCTGGAGTTGGGACAGGATAGGAGTTTTCTCTGAAAGTTGTGGGGGATGGGAGTTTTTCTCTGAAAGTTGTGGGGGATGGGAGTTTTTCTCTGAAAGTTGGGGGGATGGGAGTTTTTCTCTGAAAGTTGGGGGGATGGGAGTTTTTCTCTGGAAGTTGGATGGGATGTGATTTTTTCTCAGTTGGGGGGATGGGAGTTTTTCTGTGAAAGATGGGGGGATGGGAGTTTTTCTCTGAAGTTGGGGGATGGGAGTTTTTCTCTGGAAGTTGGACGATGGGAGTTTTCTCACGTTGGGGGATGGGAGTTTTTCTCTGAAAGTTGTGGGGGATGGGAGTTTTCTCTGGAAGGTGGACGGGGGATGGGAGTTTTTCTCTGGAAGTTGGACGGGATGGGAGTCATTCTACGGGAGTGGGACGGGACAGGAGTTTTTCTCTGAAAGTTGTGGGGGATGGGAGTTTTTCTCTGAAAGTTGTGGGGAATGGGAGTTTTTCTCTGGAAGTTATGGAGGATGGGAGTTTTTCTCTGAAAGTTGTGGGGGATGGGAGTTTTCTCTGAAAGTTGTGGGGAATGGGAGTTTTTCTCTGAAAGTTGTGGGGGATGGGAGTTTTCTCTGGAAATTGTGGGGGATGGGAGTTTTCTCTTGAAGTTGTGGGGGATGGGAGTTTTTCTCTGAAAGTTGTGGGGGATGGGAGTTTTCTCTGAAAGTTGTGGGGGATGGGAGTTTTTCTCTGAAAGTTGTGGGGGATGGGAGTTTTCTCTGGAAGTTGTGGGGGATGGGAGTTTTTCTCTGAAAGTTGTGGGGGATGGGAATTTTCTCTGAAAGTTGTGGGGGATGGGAGTTTTTCTGAAAGTTGTGGGGGGGATGGGAGTTTTCTCTGGAAGTTGGGCCGGGATGGGAGTCATTCTCTGAGTGGGACGGGACAGGAGTATTTCTCTGAAAGTTGTGGAGGATGGGAGTTTTCTCTGGAAGTTGGGGGGATGGGAGTTTTTCTCTGAAGTTGGGGGGATGGGAGTTTTCTCTGAGTGGGACAGGACAGGAGTTTTTCTCTGAAAGTTGTGGGGGATGGGAGTTTTTCTCTGAAAGTTGTGGGGGATGGGAGTTTTTCTCTGAAAGTTGGGGGGGATGGGAGTTTTTCTCTGAAAGTTGGGGGGGATGGGAATTTTTCTCTGGAAGTTGGACGGGGGATGGGAGTTTTTCTCTGGAAGTTGGACGGGATGGGAGTCATTCTACGGGAGTGGGACGGGACAGGAGTTTTTCTCTGAAAGTTGTGGGGGATGGGAGTTTTCTCTGGAAGTTGGATGGGGGGAGTTTTCTCTGGAAGTTGGGGGGATGGGAGTCATTCTCACGGGAGTGGGGAGGACAGGAGTTTTTCTCTGAAAGTTGTGGGGGATGGGAGTTTTCCTCTGAAAGTTGTGGGGGATGGGAGTTTTTCTCTGGAAGTTATGGAGGATGGGAGTTTTTCTCTGAAAGTTGTGGGGGATGGGAGTTTTCTCTGGAAGTTGGACGGGATGGGAGTTTTTCTCTGGAAGTTGTGGGGGATGGGAGTTTTTCTCTGGAAGTTGGACGGGGGAAGGGAGTTTTTCTCTGAAAGTTGGACGGGATGGGAGTTTTCTCTGAAAGTTGGGACAGGACAGAAGTTTTTCTCTGAAAGTTGTGGGGGATGGGAGTGTTCTCTGGAAGTTGGACGGGATGGGAGTCATTCTACGGGAGTGGGACGGGACAGGAGTTTTTCTCTGAAAGTTGTGGGGGATGGGAGTTTTCTCTGGAAGTTGGACGGGATGGGAGTCATTCTACGGGAGTGGGACAGGACAGGAGTTTTTCTCTGAAAGTTGTGGGGGATGGGAGTTTTCTCTGGAAGTTGTGGGGGATGGGAGTTTTTCTCTGAAAGTTGTGGGGGATGGGAGTTTTTCTCTGAAAGTTGTGGGGGATGGGAGTTTTCTCTGAAAGTTGTGGGGATGGGAGTTTTCTCTGAAAGTTGGGGGGGATGGGAGTTTTCTCTGAAAGTTGTGGAGGATGGGAGTTTTCTCTGGAAGTTGTGGGGATGGGAGTTTTACTCTGAAAGTTGTGGGGGATGGGAATTTTCTCTGAAAGTTGTGGGGGATGGGAGTTTTTCTCTGAAAGTTGTGGGGGATGGGAGTTTTTCTCTGAAAGTTGTGGGGGATGGGAGTTTTCTCTGAAAGTTGTGGGGGATGGGAGTTTTTCTCTGAAAGTTGTGGGGGATGGGAGTTTTCTCTGGAAGTTGTGGGGGATGGGAGTTTTCTCTGGAAGTTGGACGGGATGGGAGTCATTCTACGGGAGTGGGACGGGACAGGAGTTTTTCTCTGAAAGTTGTGGGGGATGGGAGTTTTCTCTGGAAGTTGGGGGGGATGGGAATTTTTCTCTGGAAGTTGGACGGGGGATGGGAGTTTTTCTACGGGAGTGGGACAGGACAGGAGTTTTTCTCTGAAAGTTGTGGGGGATGGGAGTTTTTCTCTGGAAGTTGTGGGGGATGGGAGTTTTTCTCTGAAAGTTGGGGGGGATGGGAGTTTTTCTCTGAAAGTTGGGGGGATGGGAGTTTTTCTCTGGAAGTTGGACGGGGGATGGGAGTTTTTCTCTGGAAGTTGGACAGGATGGGAGTCATTCTACGGGAGTGGGACGGGACAGCAGTTTTTCTCTGAAAGTTGGGAGGATGGGAGTTTTTCTCTGGAAGTTGGACGGGGGATGGGAGTTTTTCTCTGGAAGTTGGGGGGATGGGAGTTTTCTCTGGAAGTTGGGCGGGACAGGAGTTTTTCTCTGAAAGTTGGGGGAGGGAGTTTTTCTCTGAAAGTTGTGGGGGATGGGAGTTTTCTCTGGAAGTTGGACGGGGGATGGGAGTCATTCTACGGGAGTGGGACAGGACAGGAGTTTTTCTCTGAAAGTTGTGGGGGATGGGAGTTTTTCTCTGAAAGTTGTGGGGGATGGGAGTTTTTCTCTGAAAGTTGTGGGGGATGGGAGTTTTTCTCTGGAAGTTGGGGGGGATGGGAGTTTTTCTCTGGAAGTTGGACGGGATGGGAGTCATTCTACGGGAGTGGGACGGGACAGGAGTTTTTCTCTGAAAGTTGTGGGGGATGGGAGTTTTTCTCTGGAAGTTGAACGGGATGGGAGTTTTTCTCTGGAAGTTGTGGGGGATGGGAGTTTTCTCTGAAGTTGGACGGGGGAATGGGAGATTTTCTCTGAAAGTTGGGGGGGATGGGAGTCATTCTACGGGGGTGGGACGGGACAGCAGTTTTTCTCTGAAAGTGGGGGGGATGGGAGTTTTTCTCTGGAAGTTGGGGGGATGGGAGTCATTCTCTGAAAGTTGGGGGGGATGGGAGTTTTTCTCTGAAAGTTGTGGGGGATGGGAGTTTTTCTCTGGAAGTTGGACGGGATGGGAGTCATTCTAGGGGAGTTGACAGGATGGGAGTTTTTCTCTGAAAGTTGTGGGGGATGGGAGTTTTCTCTGGAAGTTGTGGGGGATGGGAGTTTTTCTCTGAAAGTTTTTCTCTGAAAGTTGTGGGGGATGGGAGTTTTCTCTGAAAGTTGTGGGGGATGGGAGTTTTTCTCTGAAAGTTGTGGGGGATGGGAGTTTTCTCTGGAAGTTGGACGGGATGGGAGTCATTCTACGGGAGTGGGACAGGACAGGAGTTTTTCTCTGAAAGTTGTGGGGGATGGGAGTTTTCTCTGAAAGTTGTGGGGGATGGGAGTTTTTCTCTGAAAGTTGTGGGGGATGGGAGTTTTCTCTGAAAGTTGTGGGGGATGGGAGTTTTTCTCTGAAAGTTGTGGGGGATGGGAGTTTTCTCTGAAAGTTGTGGGGGATGGGAGTTTTTCTCTGAAAGTTGTGGGGGATGGGAGTTTTCTCTGGAAGTTGTGGGGGATGGGAGTTTTCTCTGGAAGTTGGACGGGATGGGAGTCATTCTCTGAAAGTGGATGACAGGAGTTTTTCTCTGAAAGTTGTGGGGATGGGAGTTTTCTCTGAAAGTTGGGGGGATGGGAGTTTTTCTCTGGAAGTTGGACGGGGGATGGGAGTTTTTCTACGGGAGTGGGACAGGACAGGAGTTTTTCTCTGAAAGTTGTGGGGGATGGGAGTTTTTCTCTGAAAGTTGTGGGGGATGGGAGTTTTTCTCTGAAAGTTGGGGGGGATGGGAGTTTTTCTCTGAAAGTTGGGGGGGATGGGAGTTTTTCTCTGGAAGTTGGAGTTTTTCTCTGGAAGTTGGACGGGATGGGAGTCATTCTACGGGAGTGGGACGGGACAGGAGTTTTTCTCTGAAAGTTGTGGGGGATGGGAGTTTTTCTCTGGAAGTTGGACGGGGGATGGGAGTTTTTCTCTGGAAGTTGGACGGGATGGGAGTCATTCTACGGGAGTGGGACGGGACAGGAGTTTTTCTCTGAAAGTTGTGGGGGATGGGAGTTTTCCTCTGAAAGTTGTGGGGGATGGGAGTTTTTCTCTGGAAGTTATGGAGGATGGGAGTTTTTCTCTGAAAGTTGTGGGGGATGGGAGTTTTTCTCTGGAAGTTGTGGGGGATGGGAGTTTTTCTCTGGAAGTTGGACGGGGGAAGGGAGTTTTTCTCTGAAAGTTGGACGGGATGGGAGTCATTCTACGGGAGTGGGACAGGACAGAAGTTTTTCTCTGAAAGTTGTGGGGGATGGGAGTGTTCTCTGGAAGTTGGACGGGATGGGAGTTTTTCTCTGAAAGTTGGGGGGGATGGGAGTTTTTCTCTGAAAGTTGTGGGGGATGGGAGTTTTCTCTGGAAAGTTGTGGGGATGGGAGTTTTCTCTGAAAGTTGTGGGGGATGGGAGTTTTCTCTGAAAGTTGGGGGGATGGGAGTTTTCTCTGAAAGTTGGGGGGATGGGAGTTTTCTCTGAAAGTTGTGGGGATGGGAGTTTTCTCTGGAAGTTGGACGGGATGGGAGTCATTCTACCTGAGTGGGACAGGACAGGAGTTTTTCTCTGAAAGTTGTGGGGGATGGGAGTTTTTCTCTGGAAGTTGTGGGGGATGGGAGTTTTTCTCTGAAAGTTGTGGGGGATGGGAGTTTTCTCTGAAAGTTGTGGGGGATGGGAGTTTTTCTCTGAAAGTTGTGGGGGATGGGAGTTTTTCTCTGAAAGTTGTGGGGGATGGGAGTTTTTCTCTGGAAGTTGGACGGGATGGGAGTTTTCTCTGAGTTGTGGACAGGATGGGAGTTTTTCTCTGAAAGTTGTGGGGGATGGGAGTTTTTCTCTGAAAGTTGTGGGGGATGGGAGTTTTTCTCTGAAAGTTGTGGGGGATGGGAGTTTTTCTCTGAAAGTTGTGGGGGATGGGAGTTTTCTCTGAAAGTTGTGGGGGATGGGAGTTTTTCTCTGAAAGTTGTGGGGGATGGGAGTTTTCTCTGAAAGTTGTGGGGGATGGGAGTTTTCTCTGGAAGTTGGACGGGATGGGAGTTTTCTCTACGGAGTGGGGATGGGAGTTTTTCTCTGAAAGTTGTGGGGGATGGGAGTTTTCTCTGGAAGTTGGACGGGATGGGAGTCATTCTACGGGAGTGGGATGGGACAGGAGTTTTTCTCTGAAAGTTGTGGGGGATGGGAGTTTTTCTCTGGAAGTTGTGGGGGATGGGAGTTTTCTCTGGAAGTTGGGGGGATGGGAGTTTTTCTCTGAAAGTTGGGGGGGATGGGAATTTTTCTCTGCAAGTTGGACGGGATGGGAGTTTTTCTCGGAAGTTCTGAAAGTTGTGGGGGATGGGAGTTTTTCTCTGAAAGTTGTGGGGGATGGGAGTTTTCTCTGAAAGTTGGGGGATGGGAATTTTTCTCTGGAAGTTGGACGGGGATGGGAGTTTTCTCTGGAAGTTGGGGGGATGGGAGTCATTCTCTGAAAGTGGGGGGACAGGAGTTTTTTCTCTGAAAGTTGTGGGGGATGGGAGTTTTCTCTTAAAGTTGGGGGATGGGATTTTTCTCTGAAAGTTGGGGGGATGGGAGTTTTCTCTGGAAGTTGGGGATGGGAGTTTTTCTCTGAAAGTTGGACGGGCATGGGAGTTTTTCTCTGAAAATCGGGGGGGTTGGGAGTTTTTCTCTGAAAGTCGGGGGGGATGGGAGTTTTTCTCTGAAAGTCGGGGGGGATGGTAGCTTTTCTCTGAAAGTTGGACAGGGGAAGGGATTTTTCTCTGGAAGTTGGGGGATGGGAGTTTTTCTCTGGAAAGTTGCGGGGATGGGAGTTTTTCTCTGAAAGTTGTGGGGATGGGAGTTTTTCTCTGGAAGTTGGGGGGGATGGGAGTTTTTCTCTGAAAGTTGTGGGGGATGGGAGTTTTTCTCTGAAAGTTGTGGGGGATGGGAGTTTTTCTCTGAAAGTTGTGGGGGATGGGAGTTTTTCTCTGAAAGTTGTGGGGGATGGGAGTTTTCTCTGAAAGTTGTGGGGGATGGGAGTTTTCTCTGAAAGTTGGGGGATGGGAGTTTTCTCTGAAGTTGGGGGGATGGGAGTTTTTCTCTGAGTGGGACAGGATGGAGTTTTTCTCTGAAAGTTGGGGGGATGGGAGTTTTTCTCTGAAAGTTGGGGGGTTGGGAGTTTTTCTCTGAAAGTTGGGGGGATGGGAGTTTTTCTCTGGAAGTTGGACAGGATGGGAGTTTTTCTCTGGAAGTTGGGGGGATGGGAGTTTTTCTCTGAAAGTTGGGGGGGATGGGAGTTTTTCTCTGGAAGTTGGACGGGGGATGGGAGTTTTTCTCTGGAAGTTGGACGGGATGGGAGTCATTCTACGGGAGTGGGACGGGACAGGAGTTTTTCTCTGAAAGTTGTGGGGGATGGGAGTTTTCTCTGGAAGTTGAACGGGATGGGAGTTTTTCTCTGGAAGATGCGGGGGATGGGAGTTTTTCTCTGGAAGTTGGACGGGGGATGGGAGTTTTTCTCTGAAAGTTGTGGGGGATGGGAGTTTTTCTCTGAAAGTTGTGGGGGATGGGAGTTTTTCTCTGAAAGTTGTGGGGGAGGGGAGTTTTTCTCTGGAAGTTGGAGGATGGGAGTCATTTCTCTGAGTGGGGGATGGGAGTTTTTCTCTGAAAGTTGGGGGGATGGGAGTTTTTCTCTGGAAGTTGGACGGGATGTGATTTTTTCTCCGTTGGGGGGATGGGAGTTTTTCTCTGAAAGTTGGGGGGATGGGAGTTTTTCTCTGAAAGTTGGGGGGATGGGAGTCATTTCTCTTAAAGTTGGGGGGGGATGGGATTTTTCTCTGAAAGTTGTGGGGGATGGGAGTTTTTCTCTGGAAGTTGGGGGGATGGGAGTTTTTCTCTGAAAGTTGGGGGGATGGGAGTTTTTCTCTGAAAGTTGGGGGGGATGGGAGTTTTTCTCTGAAAGTTGGACGGGATGGGAGTTTTCTCTGGGAGGGGATGGGAGTTTTCTCTGAAAGTTGTGGGGATGGGAGTTTTTCTCTGGAAGTTGGACAGGATGGGAGTTTTCTCTGGAAGTTGGGGGATGGGAGTTTTCTCTGAAAGTGGGGATGGGAGTTTTCTCTGAAAGTTGGGGGATGGGAGTTTTTCTCTGGAAGTTGGGGGGGGACAGGAGTTTTCTCTGAAAGTTGTGGGGGATGGGAGTTTTCTCTGGAAGTTGTGGGGGATGGGAGTTTTTCTCTGAAAGTTGTGGGGGATGGGAATTTTCTCTGAAAGTTGTGGGGGATGGGAGTTTTTCTCTGAAAGTTGGGGGGGATGGGAGTTTTCTCTGAAAGTTGTGGGGGATGGGAGTTTTTCTCTGAAAGTGAGTTTTCTCTGGAAGTTGTGGGGGATGGGAGTTTTTCTCTGAAAGTTGTGGGGGATGGGAATTTTCTCTGAAAGTTGTGGGGGATGGGAGTTTTTCTCTGAAAGTTGTGGGGATGGGAGTTTTCTCTGAAAGTTGTGGGGGATGGGAGTTTTCTCTGAAAGTTGTGGGGGATGGGAGTTTTCTCTGGAAGTTGTGGGGGATGGGAGTTTTCTCTGAAAGTTGTGGGGGATGGGAGTTTTCTCTGAAAGTTGTGGGGGATGGGAGTTTTCTCTGGAAGTTGTCGGGATGGGAGTTTTCTCTGAAAGTTGGGGATGGGAGTTTTCTCTGAAAGTTGGGGATGGGAGTTTTTCTCTTGAAAGTTGTGGGGGATGGGAGTTTTCTCTGAAGTTGGGGGATGGGAATTTTTCTCTGGAAGTTGGACGGGGATGGGAGTTTTCTCTGAAGTTGGGACAGGACAGGAGTTTTCTCTGAAAGTTGTGGGGGATGGGAGTTTTCTCTGAAAGTTGTGGGGATGGGAGTTTTCTCTGAAAGTTGGGGGGATGGGAGTTTTTCTCTGAAAGTTGGGGGATGGGATTTTCTCTGAAAGTTGGGGGATGGGAGTTTTCTCTTAAAGTTGCGGGGATGGGAGTTTTCTCTGAAAGTTGTGGGGATGGGATTTTTCTCTGGAAGTTGGGGGATGGGAGTTTTTCTCTGAAGTTGCGGGGATGGGATTTTTTCTCTGGAAGTTAGGGGATGGGAGTTTTTCTCTTAAAGTTGTGGGGGATGGGATTTTTCTCTTAAAGTTGCGGGGGATGGGATTTTTCTCTTAAAGTTGCGGGGGATGGGATTTTTTCTCTGGAAGTTGCGGGGGATGGGATTTTTCTCTTAAAGTTGCGGGGGATGGGAGTTTTTCTCTGAAAGTTGTGGGGGATGGGATTTTTCTCTTAAAGTTGCGGGGGATGGGATTTTTTCTCTTAAAGTTGCGGGGATGGGAGTTTTCTCTCTGAAAGTTGGGGATGGGATTTTTTCTCTGGAAGTTGCAGGGGATGGGATTTTTCTCTTAAAGTTGCGGGGGATGGGATGTTTTCTCTGGAAGTTGCGGGGGATGGGATTTTTCTCTGGAAGTTGGGGGATGGGAGTTTTTCTCTGAAAGTTGGGGGATGGGAGTTTTCTCTGAAAGTTGCGGGGGATGGGAGTTTTCTCTGAAAGTGGGGGATGGGAGTTTTCTCTGAAAGTTGGGGATGGGATTTTTTCTCTGGAAGTTGCGGGGGATGGGAGTTTTCTCTGAAAGTTGGGGGATGGGAGTTTTCTCTGAAAGTTGGGGGATGGGATTTTCTCTAAAGTTGCGGGGATGGGATTTTCTCTTTAAGTTGCGGGAGATGGGATTTTTTCTCTGGAAGTTGCGGGGATGGGATTTTTCTCTGGAAGTTGTGGGGATGGGAGTTTTCTCTGAAAGTTGTGGGATGGGATTTTTCTCTGGAAGTTGCGGGGATGGGAGTTTTTCTCTGAAAGTTGGGGGGATGGGAGTTTTCTCTGAAAGTTGGGGATGGAGTTTTTCTCTGAAAGTTGGGGGATGGGAGTTTTCTCTGAAAGTTCGGGGGATGGGATTTTTCTCTGGAATTTGCGGGGGTGGGAGTTTTTCTCTGAAAGTTGCGGGGGATGGGAGTTTTTCTCTTAAAGTTGTGGGGGATGGGATTTTTCTCTTAAAGTTGGGGGGATGGGAGTTTTTCTCTGAAAGTTGGGGGGGATGGGATTTTTCTCTTAAAGTGGGGGGGGATGGGAGTTTTTCTCTTAAAGTTGCGGGGGATGGGAGTTTTTCTCTGAAAGTTGTGGGGGATGGGAGTTTTTCTCTGGAAGTTGCGGGGGATGGGAGTTTTTCTCTGGAAGTTGCGGGGGATGGGATTTTTTTTCTCTGGAAGTTGCGGGGGATGGGATTTTTCTCTTAAAGTTGCGGGGGATGGGATTTTTTCTCTGGAAGTTGCGGGGGATGGGATTTTTCTCTTAAAGTTGCGGGGGATGGGAGTTTTTCTCTGAAAGTTGGGGGGGATGGGATTTTTCTCTTAAAGTTGCGGGGGATGGGAGTTTTTCTCTGAAAGTTGCGGGGGATGGGAGTTTTTCTCTGAAAGTTGGGGGGATGGGAGTTTTTCTCCTAAAGTTGCGGGGGATGGGATTTTTTCTCTGGAAGTTGCGGGGGATGGGATTTTTCTCTTAAAGTTGCGGGGGATGGGATTTTTCTCTTAAAGTTGCGGGGGATGGGATTTTTTCTCTGGAAGTTGCGGGGGATGGGAGTTTTTCTCTGAAAGTTGGACGGGGGATGGGAGTTTTTCTCTGAAAGTTAGGGGGGATGGGAGTTATTCTCTGAAAGTTGCGGGGGAAGGGATTGTTTTCTCTGAAGTTGGGGGATGGGAGTTTTCTCTGAAAGTTGGGGGATGGGAGTTTTCTCTGAAGTTGCGGGGATGGGATTTTTTTCCGTGAAAGTTGGGGGATGGGAGTTTTCTCTGAAAGTTGGGGGGATGGGATTTTTCTCTGGAAGTTGCGGGGATGGGAGTTTTCTCTGAAAGTTGGGGGGATGGGAGTTTTCTCTTAAAGTTATGCGGGGATGGATTTTCTCTGAAAGTTGGGGGATGGGATTTTTCTCTGGAAGTTGGGGGGATGGGAGTTTTCTCTGAAAGTTGGGGGATGGGAGTTTTTCTCTGGAAGTTGCGGGGATGGGATTTTTCTCTGAAAGTTTGGGGGATGGGAGTTTTCTCTGGAAGTTGCGGGGGATGGGATTTTTCTCTGAAAGTTGCGAGGGATGGGAGATTGTCTCTGAAAGTTGGACAGGGGATGGGAGTTTTTCTCTGGAAGTTGGGGGGGATGGGATTTTTTCTCTGGAAGTTGCGGGGGATGGGATTTTTTCTCTGGAAGTTGCGGGGGATGGGATTTTTCTCTGAAAGTTGCGGGGGATGGGAGTTTTTCTCTTAAAGTTGTGGGGGATGGGATTTTTCTCTTAAAGTTGCGGGGGATGGGATTTTTTCTCTGGAAGTTGCGGGGGATGGGATTTTTCTCTTAAAGTTGCGGGGGATGGGATTTTTCTCTAAAGTTGGGGGATGGGATATTTCTCTTAAAGTTGCGGGGGATGGGATTTTTCTCTTAAAGTGGGGGGGGATGGGAGTTTTTCTCTGAATGTCGGGGGGTATGGGATTTTTTCTCTGGAAGTTGCGGGGGATGGGATTTTTCTCTGTAAGTTGGGGGGCATGGGAGTTTTCTCTTAAAGTTGTGGGGATGGGATTTTTCTCTTAAAGTTGCGGGGGATGGGATTTTTCTCTGAATGTCGGGGGGGATGGGATTTTTTCTCTGGAAGTTGGGGGGATGGGATTTTTTTTCTCTCCTAGTTGCGGGGGATGGGATTTTTCTCTTAAAGTTGGGGGGGATGGGAGTTTTTCTCTGAAAGTTGCGGGGGAAGGGATTTTTTTCTCTGAAAGTTGGGGGATGGGATTTTTTCTCTGGAAGTTGCTTGGGATGGGAGTTTTTCTCCTAAAGTTGCGGGGGATGGGATTTTTTCTCTGGAAGTTGCGGGGGATGGGAGTTTTTCTCCTAAAGTTGCGGGGGATGGGATTTTTTCTCTGGAAGTTGCGGGGGATGGGAGTTTTTCTCTGAAAGTTGGACGGTGGATGGGAGTTTTTCTCTGAAAGTTGGGGGGGATGGGAGTTTTTCTCTGAAAGTCGGGGGGGATGGGAGTTTTCTCTGAAAGTTGCGGGGGATGGGATTTTTTTCTCTGAAAGTTGGGGGATGGGAGTTTTTCTCTGAAAGTTGTGGGGGATGGGAGTTTTTCTCTGAAAGTTGGGGGGGATGGGAGTTTTTCTCTTAAAGTTGGGGGGGATGGGATTTTTCTCTTATAGTGGGGGGGGATGGGAGTTTTCTCTGAATGTCGGGGATGGAATTTTTCTCTGGAAGTTGCGGGGATGGGATTTTTCTCTGGAAGTTATGGGGATTGGATTTTTCTCTCAAAGTTTTGGGGGTGGGATTTTTCTCTTAAAGTTGGGGGAATGGCAGTTTTTCTCTGAAAGTTGGGGGATGGGAGTTTTCTCTTAAAGTTGGGGGATGGGATTTTTCTCTGAAGTTGGGGGATGGGATTTTTCTCTTAAAGTTGCGGGGATGGGATTTTTCTCTGAATGTCGGGGGGGATGGGAGTTTTTCTCTTAAAGTTGTGGGGGATGGGATTTTTCTCTTAAAGTTGCGGGGGATGGGAGTTTTTCTCTGAAAGTTGCGGGGGATGGGAGTTTTTCTCTTAAAGTTGTGGGGGATGGGATTTTTCTCTGGAAGTTGGGGGGATGGGATTTTTCTCTTAAAGTTATGGGGATGGGATTTTTCTCTTAAAGTGGGGGGGGATGGGAGTTTTTCTCTGAAAGTTGGGGGGGACAGGAGTTTTTCTCTGGAAGTTGTGGGGGATGGGATTTTTCTCTTAAAGTTGCGGGGGATGGGATTTTTTTGTCTGAAAATTGGGGGGATGAGAGTTTTTCTCTGAAAGTTGGGGGATGGGATTTTTTCACTGAAAGTTGGGGGATGGGAGTTTTTCTCTGAAAGTTGGGGGATTGGGATTTTTTCTCTGAAAGTTGGGGGATGGGAGTTTTTCTCTGAAAGTTGGGGGGCACGGGATTTTTTTCTCTGAAAGCTGGCGCGATGGGAGTTTTTCCCTAAAAGTTCGGGGGGATGGGATTTTTTCTCTGGAAGTTGCGTGCGATGGGAGTTTTTCTCTTAAAGTTGCGGGGGATGGGATTTTTTCTCTGAAAGTTGCGGGGGATGGGAGTTTTTCTCTGAAAGTTGGACGGGATGGGATTTTTTCTCTGAAAGTTTGGGGATGGGATTTTTTCTCTGAAAGTTGGGGGATGGGAGTTTTCTCTGAAAGTTGGGGGATGGGATTTTTCTCTGAAGTTGCGGGGGATGGGAGTTTTTCTCTTAAAGTTGGGGGATGGGATTTTTTCTCTGAAAGTTGGGGGAATGGGAGTTTTTCTCTGAAAGTTGCGGGGATGGGGTTTTTTCTCTGAAAGTTGGGGGATGGGAGTTTTCTCTGAAAGTTGGGGGGATGGGATTTTTCTCTGGAAGTTGCGGGGATGGGAGTTTTTCCTGAAAGTTGGGGGATGGGATTTTTCTCTTAAAGTTGCGGGGGATGGGATTTTTTCTCTGGAAGTTGCGGGGGATGGGATTTTTTCTCTGGAAGTTGGGGGATGGGAGTTTTTCTCTTTATAGTTGGGGGATGGGAGTTTTCTCTGAAAGTTGGGGGATGGGAGTTTTTCTCTGAAAGTTGGGGGGGATGGGAGTTTTTCTCTGAAAGTCGGGGGGATGGGAGTTTTTCTCTGAAAGTTGGGGGGGATGGGAGTTTTTCTCTGAAAGTCGGGGGGATGGGATTTTTTTCTCTGAAAGTTGGGGGGGATGGGAGTTTTTCTCTGAAATTTCGGGGGGATGGGAGTTTTTCTCTGAAAGTCGGGGGGGATGGGAGTTGTTTTCTGAAAGTTGGACGGGGGATGGGAGTTTTTCTCTGAAAGGTGCTCAAACTCAAAAGAGGAAATCGAGCAGTTGTTGCTTAAAAAATGGAGCAGACATTTGCCTACCGAAGACAGGAAGTGATTGATCAGGAGCCAACAGTGGATGAAGTTCAGAAGAGGTGGCCTGCCCTATTTAAAATACCAGAGGTATGCTGATAGAAATGTAACCCTCAGATAACCCCTTATATGTTTTTGCCTGTGATCCTCAATGTGAACAATAATGTGCTTTTATTGTAAAGTTTGATTTTCTTCAAAACATTTTGTGGTGCCTCAGGGGACTAAGTTATCTTTTCTTGCATTGCAAAAGTCCTTTCAGAATAAATAAAGGTTTGAAATGACCACAATATAGTGTCCCTAACACAACTACTACTGTCATTCCAGGTCAATGCAGAGTTCCTGCGAATCACTACAGTTCCTCTTGAAACAAAATTCATGGCTCAGTTGGACACGCATGCGGGTAGGCTGGTGGAGATCATTGGAAGCAAGACAGGAGCTGTGCAGCAGAAGACCAGCTAGTTCTCGAATTATTTCTTCGAGTACTTGAGTACTCTAACAAAATTTACTTTTTTTTTTTTAAACAAATAAATCAATTGTATACAATGCAACATGTTAGGGCTTTCAAAATGAGCAACCAAATGCCGTTTATTCCTCAGAAAAGGGTTTTTAGTTCACCAACTTTCAAAGTTTAAACCAGTACTGGCTTAAAACAAAGCCAATACAATACTGATTTACAAAGCAGTAAAATAATTCTGCAGTTATATTTGTGAAGTGTGTTCTGGAGGGCATTGTGTAGTTTGGATTGAAATCCTTGATCATGTTCTTAAATCCTGTGTCCTCCACCATGGAAAGAGGACGCATGTCTGTGATGAACATATTTAAAATGCTGTAATAGTAATAAGTGCAGCCCTAACGGCGTGCTATCATGCTAAGCTATGTGCTAAGCTAACTCTGTTTGACATCAGACACACTGCACTGTGTTTCCTTTTCGTCCCTTCTTGTAGTGACCACACACTTGGGACACTCTCTGCTGTTTCTTCTGTGGACTCTCTCCTTTCTGTCCCTCTCTTTTCTCTTCCTTCACGAGTTTACAAGCCGCGCAGCAGCGGAGGTAGCAGGCGAGGTGTGCCACAGAAATGACCATCCGTGTCAAACACCGTGCACTGTATAGTAGTCCAGATATTTTTATATGTATAATTATATATTGAATGAGGCTTCGAGGCACATAATTTAATTCGAGGATATTTTGTAATCGAGTACTCGCGAGTATTTGAGGAATCCTTTCAGCTCTACACTGCACGTCATACTGGTTAATCACAAGTAAATATCAGTGTATGTATATGCACACTATGATTGAATTATTTGATGTTTATTTGAATATTTGATGTTGATGTTAACACAAGTTTGATTTTTCTGATCAGCACAAATTTAATCAAACTGAAGAAATACTGTTCATGTAACTGTAGCTATTTTTGCAGAGTGTTGACATCAACACCCGAAGAGAGAACCTCCTGAAATCCCTGACCATCTACTTTGGTGAAGATTCTGAATGCCTCTTCAAAGAGTACCTGGTAATTATAATTATGTTTATATAGACTGAGCTCAACATACTACTGGCCACATTTTGAAGTTTGATGCATATTCCTAGCCTGGGGAAACCATTCTGATGACAGTCCTCGAATTTCATATCATTCTTTTTTTCAGTCCGGCTTTTTCCCTACCTTGCTCCAAATCTTGAAATTACAGTATCCAATAGCCAGACTGAGTTTTGATTGATAAGTAACTCAGCCAATCAGAGACTGTTTTATCAGATACAGAATATTGCAGCCATTGTTTTCAATACAGAAACAAATGGTAAAGCTACCTCTTGTTCAAGAACTGTTGTTGACAACTAGGGAAATGCTTGGAAGCAGGGAAGTGTGACAACTAAAGCTAAAAACTATAGTAATGCCAACTTATACTTTTCCATAATTACAGGATACGAACGGAGTTGAAGCTGAAGAAGAACTGGAGCAGCAGTCCATGGCCATTTTTGTCATCCGTTCAGAAGGTGACCCTGATGCTTCACCTGCAGACGGGTATTGTCATAGATGGCGTCACAGTGCTGAATGACTTACCCTCTGTTGCATCTGCCTGCGCCTTACTGTTTGGGTTAATTTATGCCCTCAACCTGCAATACCCAAAGGGACTTGAACACACCTTTGAGTTTTTCCAAAAAGTACTAATGCAGCTTGAACCAGGTTGGATGAGTGGCAAAGTGCGGGGACTGAACACAAAGCTCTATCTAGAATAAGGAGTGTCATTGTCGGAAGTCTTAATGTTGTCATGACAGGAAATGTTTGGAATTCTGTATTCAGAGAACGATCGGAAATTTTTAGGATAGAGTTCAGTAACTTAAGCTGCCATGTTGAGAGAAACTGTTTTCAAGGAACCAAGTTCTTGAAGTTTCATTTTTTGTGTTTTCTGTAAAAGTGATCAGTAGAGTACAGTCTACAGATACAAAAGTTGTGAAACATACTTGTTTGATCATTCTTCTATTAGAGATGTCTCGATCCAATATTGATATTGGTCAAAAAAACAAATGTCTGACTATTCGCATAAAATCTCCTTTATCAGCATTCCGATGCAAGCAATCCATTCTATTTTATCTTTGATTTATTTAATTCAGTTGTAGAATTTGCTTATGTTTTAAGCACAGTGGTAATTTTGCAATTTAAAAATATGTATGGCTTTGATTTTATTGGATTTACTGAGGTCAGTTTTCAGGGTCTTCTAATTTATTTTTTATTCATTTATTTTTATTGTAGTATATTCTTTGGCTAAAACTTATTGAACCCATTTTTAACAACAAATGGGTCAGTTTTTCTCATACCTACTATTGCTGACTACTGTTCTCTGTTGGAGTAATCTCACTTGATTAAGCCTTTTCTTACAGTCCATACTACAAAATAAGGAACAAAAGTATGTTTGATTGCTGCTATCTTGTCGGATCAATAATGTTATCGACCAGTACTCAAGGCTGAAATATCGATATGGTATCGGAGGTGAAAAAGTTGTATTGGGACACGCCCAACTTGCATCAGAAATGTTTGATTATTATGTTTGATTATTATGTAGAGCTGAACCTGTTCACACAACCTTCACGCTGTATGGCCTATAAGGCCAGTTGTTATTAGATGGTCTGGTGTTATGGCAGAAATTGTCAATAGTTAAATTGTCACTGGTTGCGAGTTAGCTTTGTTGTATGGCAAAATTTTGGAAAACTGCTAATAGTTTAAAAAAAAATGACCTGTTCCACAAAAACTTAACCATGTACGGGCTGCAAGACCAATTGCTGTTTGATCTGGTTTTATGGCAGAAAGTTTTATCTGCAGTATTCTTACACTTTGCAAATAAAGTTGAATTTTGCATTTCCTCAATAACATTGTGCACTGGTTTGGTTTTTTTTACAGTATGAACAAGTTGAAGCAAATAAGTTAACATTTTCCATTCATTTTTTTCTTCATTGAACAGGGATCATATGCAAAAAATACATCTGACAGACTTAAGTTCATTGGAAATATAAGATTTGCTATTATATGGATCTATACAATAAAAAAGTTACATGGATTGTTACCTGTGTTGTTTTAAGAATGAAATAGGTCATATTAAAGTGAAAAAAATGAGAGAATTTAAAGTAACATGTTACATCAAGTTAAAAAAATATATATTTAATCATTAGTCTCATAAATAAAAATAAGTTGATCTAAAAAGAAACTTTTAAGTTTCACTGATTAACTAAAAATAAGTTAGATGGCATTAAAAATAACACTTTCATTTGATCCAGTTTTCTGTAGTTTATTTAGTTGTTCTGAATCATATTTTTCTGTTTTCCCCAATTAAACAAAAATAAGCTCAGTGGAATTAAAAATAATGAATTAATTGAATTGAAGTTTATTTAGTTCTCTTAACTTAATTTTATTAGATGTGACCAATTGAAGAACTTTTTTACGTTGGTTCAATGTTTTGCTTTTTACAGTGTGGGGCGATCGACTGGCGTCTCCATGACGCGCACAGTAGTCGATAAACGTCAATGAAACATACGTTTGTTTTAATATATCTGATAAACTAAGTTTATTAACACTGTGCCGACTTTCTGAATGGATTAATCAGGCTAAAATAAGAGTTTACAGGACGCAGAGACTCTGATGATCCACCGCTGTCCATCTCATCCGTGCGCATTTACGCGCTGCTGTATGTTCCTACGAGACAGCGTCAGTCAGGAAACAGTCTGATCCTGCTGATCTGCTCTAACATAAAATACTACACATCAGAAGAGCTGACAAAACTAAGTTTGTGCCTCTCTGTTAACCTGTTTAGCGCGCTATGGCTCTGACATGTTTGGCTCTGCAGCAGCGATCTGTCATCAGCAGGGTCGGCGGGAGAGAGCGTCCGCCTTCAGGTTTATAAGAAATAAAAAATAGCCATAATTACTCTAATAAGAGCTCACTCAAGGTGAGCTGCTGTAACATCAGGTTTTGCGTTATGGGAACAAACTTCTCCAACATTGTAAAGCACAGTTTAGGTCTCTGTCTTTGTTGCCCCTCATCACACCTTGTGCGTAATGTCATTAATGTTAAACTGAGCACGCGCGTCACTTCAGAAGCCTGAGCTGTTCACATCACAGTCTGCAGTCAGGCCACATTTACAGGAGTGATCTGAACAGACAAAGAAAAAAAGTCGGAATTGAGCAATAAGGACTGCAGTGTGACCATGTTTTTGTTGCTCTCTTGGTTTGAACTTCACATCTGATTGATTTCAAAGTGACGTATTCGCTCTCCGTGGTGTTGGGGGCATGTGTATGTTGTATAATGATGTTATTATGGCTTGTCTCTTCTTTGTCCACTTCCACACACCTGTCTTTTTGCCATTTGTTATTGTAGATACGTTTACTTACTATTCTAAAAATATCTGCGGTGACTCGCTGAGTTACACTAAATAAATTTTAAGACAGGTTGACATAGAAATGTGCACAGAAAAGTATTATATTCAATTACAACAGCCAATATATAACAGTACAGAAATAAATTTGAGCACAACAGCTAACAATAAAAAACTGACAAATATGGTGGCAGGAGAATAAAGGTGGCTAGGAGAGAAGGGCTAGGGTGGAGTGCAATAAGTCGCTGTTTTGCCCTTTTTCCCTTGCAGCAGGACCTGCAGAGACCCCGTCTCGTACAGCAGCAGCTCTAGTCAGTGGGCGGACAGCTAGTGGTTGAGGTGCAGCTTGTTGTGGCAGAGCTACAGTGGATAGAGTAGGAAATAGGGCAGGAGTGAGGAAATGACATGCAGGAAACAGGCCACAGGCAGGATTCAAACCAAGGCCACCTGCTCAGGGGCAAACCTCATTGGGCATGACCTGGAACAGTAGGACATCTGAGCCCTGAGTCACCTCACATATTTTGAGAAAAATGACTATATACAGTATATTTACAGTAGCAAATGGCTAAATGACAAGTGAACATTTTTGGCATTTCAGGGTCAAATGATGGATTTTCATGCTGAAACTTAAGGTCCTCAAATTTTACCCAAAATGAGCCCCCCTTGCCAGAAATCACTCTCCTGTGACCTTTGTTTAGACACTATCTAGAAAACTGACATTTTTGTCCCCAAGGGTCATGTATGGGAGAAAAGTGCATTACACGGTCAAATGATGAATATTCACACTGAAACTTGTATGAAACTTGTATTTATTTATTTGCTCCTGATGACCAAGCTCCTTCAGTCACGTTTACCACACTCACTATAAAAGTGTATCTGTCAGTTGTGTTTTAAATGAGGAGAGCAGGTTACAGTTAAGATGGTAAGTCAATGTAAAGTTATTCTGATCATTTAAAATGCTTGATTTCATATATTCTGACTAAATCAATCAGCCTCTCAGTGAAGTTTTGGTTCAGATGTTTTCAACTCTGTGGTCAAACTTTGCCAATCTGAACAGATGAACTCCGTCTCTGCTGCTCTTTTCTTTAACCTGTTAGACATAGAACATCTGAAGGTGTCTTTATTAAATACTTTGGTTTCACAGCTTTAACTTCCTTGTTTATTCATAATTTGGACTGTTCATTCATTTTGCACAGTTTCAGATATGTTACATCATTTTTTAGGCTGTCAACAGCATCACTGTCAGTCACTGTCAGACAGTAATAGAAAATGTTTGTATTTAACTGACTGGGTTAAATGGTGTTAATTTTGTTTGTGACTTATTGAATTCAGATAGTCTTTTGTTTTCTTTTCAAGACTTTCTCATGAAGTATAAAATTACTGTTTCAAGGAAATTCTATGATAAACTTTGTAGATCAATCCCCATCCCTTTATTCAGAATGATTCAAAGCATTATGTAGTTTTCTATAGGTTTGCCTTCCATGCCTTCCTTTAAGGTTGGTGATGTAAATCTATTGAATAGAAAATGTAACAGAATTATTGGCACAACTTTTAATCAAAAAACTGGAGGGACTTTAATTCATGTTCTGTTAAAGATCATATTGATTTACCTAACATGTATATTCTTTTTACTGCATCTAAAGTCAAGGAAACTCATTTTAGAATTGTTTCAGCTTTGTACTCTTGTAATGATTTGTTACTCAGAAGGTTTCAATCTGATGTAGATCCTTTCTGCTTTTGTTTGTCTGAGGTCAAAACTATTGATCATTTGTTTTCCAAGTGTCCTCATGCTAACTCTTTTTGGTCTGTCGACTGGGTATCTTTATCCCTCGACAATATTTCTACTTTTACCTAAAATGATATTTATTTCAAAGAGAACCTTGATGAAAAAAATTCTGATATGATAAACCTTGTGATTCTTTTGGGTAAATATTATATACATAAGTGGAATGGAAATACTCCCTCCTTTACTATATTTTCTCTTTTTTTTGGCCAACTTTTTTAATCCCCTAAAGATCATCAAAAATCTAAAAAGAAAACCCCCAAATTTGCTCATGAAGGTCTCTAAAGCCTTATTTAATGGAGTATACTGCCTGCTCCCTTTGTGCATATATATTAAGATGTATGCGTTTTTTTCCTTCTTTGTTTAAATCTTTAATTTCTTTGTTTTTTACAAAACTTCCACAATCTAGTGCTTTGTCAAAAAACCACAGCTCCAACTAAACCCACTAGAGCTGCTGTGAAACAAGCACATGAGCTGGAATGTGTTTTCAGGTGTTGCAATCTTTAATGTTTCTTTGTATGTGGTTAAAAGAAGTCTTAAACATCTCCTCTCCCCAACTACAACTTCAAACCAAACCACAGAGCAGTGAGTTTTAACAGCAGAAGGATGGCCTCACGTTTTAATAAATTATGCTCTGTTACTTGTGTCTTGACACAGAGAGAAGAGGACCATTGAGATGGTAAGTCAACTTCTGTAAAGTTATTTAGATCATCAAATGATCACATCTGATTTATTTTATATATTTTAACTTAATAAATCAGCCTCTCAGTGAAGTTTTGATGCAGATGTTTTTGTGTTTTTGTACTTTTTATTCTTAGACAGACAGACAGACAGACAGACAGACAGACAGATAGATAGATAGATAGATAGATAGATAGATAGATAGATAGATAGATAGATAGATAGATAGATAGATAGATAATTAGATAGATTGATATATGCAGAGGGGCAGATGTGATTTTTGAACAGGGTATTAAGGTGTCAGCCAATACATTTAATTAAAAAAAATATTTTTGTGTAATTTGGCCTTTAACTTGCACTCAATCATCCTGGAAATCCTGGAACATGGTTGGTTAATTTTCCAGTCAGGAAAACATCAGAAAAAAAGATAAAACAGGAGATGTCCTGTAAAAGCTTGACCTGTCCTGGGTAAGGTTGATCCTCCTGCCTCTCTGCCATGTTCTTAGTTAAATAATGTGCACAGCCTCCCTGTCTGATCTCTGAAATGTGGACCATAAGTATCTGGCTGATACAAAGACAGTCTAAAGAAGACTGTGCCTGTCTGATGCTGCTTTCTAAGAGTAAAACAACAAGGCTCAGTCCTTAGATGCTCCTGGAGGCTCCAGGTTGAATCAGCCTGTCCGGTCTGCAGAGCTGCTCTCTCTCACGCGCAGTTTCAAACCTGTGCACTGTCTCTGAGTCTCTTCTTCTTTAAGGAAAAAGGAGTTGTTGTGGTATGTCTTAATTATACTGAGTAAACTTAAAGTGTACTTTTATAAACTTAAAATGTTCCAACTTAGTGTGAAAAATATTAAAATACTATCTAGTACAGTACAGGTACATGGTCTGTAGTGTACTTGCTGTTCTTCAAGTGAACTTAATAAAATGAACTCCAGGTCAGAGGGATGGATCAGTGTCTCTGTGAACCTGAGGAGGACGTGTGTGTGGATTATACAGTGGGAGGAAAAAGTAAGCACACCCTTTGTAATTTTGTACATTTCTGCCTAAATTGGTCATAAAATGTGGTCTGATCTTAACTCAAATCACAAGAATGAGTAAACAGTGTCTGCTCAAACTAATACCACCCAAACAATTACATGTTATCCTGTTTTTATTGGCCATTAGATGTAAACATTCAAAAGACAGGGAGGAATAAGTAAGTACATCCCCCTGGCTAAGGATCCTCCAAGAGCTAGTTAGTCAAATTTATGAGTCAGGTGTGAGCCAACCTGAAGTTCAGTTACTGAGGTGTGGCTTAAAGCTGCCCTGCCCACTCTAAAACACACACCAGTTAAGATTTGTCTCTTGATGAGGGGCACTGTCTGATGTGCACCATGCCTCGCTCAAAAGAACTCTCTGAAGGCCTAAGATCAAGAATTGTTGATTTGTGTAAAGCTAGAAAAGGTTACAAAACCATCTCTAAAAGTCTTGATGTTCACAAATCCACGGTGAGAAAAATTGTCTACAAATGGAGACAGTTCAGCACTGTTGCTTCTCTTCCAAGGAGTGGTCGCCCTGTAAAGATTACTCCAATGGCACAGCGCAGGATCCTCAATGAGGTGAAAAAGAACCCTAGAGTGTCAGCGAAAGACTTACAGAAAACACTGGAACATGCCAACATCTCTGTTGAAACATCTACAATACGTAAAACATTAAACAAAAATGGGTTTCATGGGAGAACACCACGCAGGAAGCCACTGCTGTCTAAAAAGAACATTGCTGCACGTTTGAAGTTTGCAAAAAAGCATTTAGATGCTTCACAGCACAACTGGGAAAATATTCTGTGGAGTGATGAAACCAAAGTTGAGTTGTTTGGTGGGAACACACAAAGTCATGTGTGGAGGAAAAATGGAACAGCACACCATCATCAAAACCTTATTCCCACTGTTAAGTATGGTGGGGGGAGCATCATGGTGTGGGGCTGCTTTGCTGCCTCAGGGCCTGGACAGCTCACCATCATCAATGGAAAAATGAACTCACAAGTTTACCAAGATATTTTGCAGAAAAACCTGAGGCAATCTGTCAAACAGTTGAAGCTCAAAAGAGGATGGGTGCTGCAACAGGACAACGACCCAAAGCACAGAAACAAATCAACTTTAGAATGGTTTCAGAAGAATAAAATAAATGTTCTGGAATGGCCCAGTCAAAGTCCTGACCTAAACCCAATTGAGATGCTGGGGCATGACCTCAAGAAAGCTGTTCACACCAGACATCCCAAGAATCTTGCAGAACTGCAGCAGTTTTGTGAAGAGGAATGGTGCAAGATTCATCCTGATCGTTGTGCGTGCCTAATCTGCAGCTACAGGAAACGTCTAGATAAAGTTAGTGTTGCAAAAGGAGGGTCAACCAGCTATTGAATCCAAGGGTGTACTTACTTATTCCCCCCTGTCTTGTGAATGTTTACATCTTATGGCCAATAAAAAAATGATAACATGTAATTGTTTGGGTGGCATTAGTTTAAGCAGACACTGTTGACTCATTCTTGTGATTTGAGTTAAGATCAGGCCACATTTTATGACCAGTTCAGGCAGAAATGTACAAAATTACAAAGGGTGTACTTACTTTTTCCTCCCACTGTATACTGTATACTCTCCCGGTGTCTCCTCCTCATCCTCCTTACAGTAATGTACTCTATCTTTTTAAATCACGTTAAAAATAAAGACTAAATAGAGGAATATGGGAAATAACAGGTAAATCCTGAGTGACAGACATTTATTTTCTCTCCTTTTTCTTCGTCTTTTTTCTCCTTCTTTTCTTTGAATTTAATGAAATGAGAGAAGCCAGATTTATACTCAGTTTCAGATGTTAAGGCTGTTTATTGTTGACTTGTAAGATGTGCATCAAACTTCCAGCTGCCGTCAGGTTAAGTTTCCATTATGACAAACGGCTTTAATCCGACATCAGATGTGACGGGACAGTTAATATAGATACAAATGTATATGCTGGTTCAGACGGTTACATTAAATAGTGATTGCTGTGATTGTTTATTGCATTAAAATGTGCCTGACACTCTGGAAACCTGCCTCTGAGGCTTTGTTGACGTGTGCGCACATGTGCGCCTGTCACTAAATTACAGCTGCGGAGTGTGCGCTTCGCTCTGCGCCGACAATGGACCAGGTTGGAGCTGGCGTGCTTTCGGCGCACTTTCTGCACTGTTTTCAGCACGAAATTGTCACTGCGCCAACCTGAATCTGCCGACACCTCCCCCTGGTGCTCCGTCATACCCATCTCTGCGCAGACGGTCTACCAAATTGTCAAACTGGCAGCGCACGGCGGTGCGCCGGACGAAATTAACACTGTGCGGGGTGCGCCAGGCTTGCGCCCCCTGCGCTGAGCCACGAAATTAGGGCCCATGTGAAAGTCAAGGCAGGTGAGACCACTTTTGGCAATATAGTGTATTCTAGACCCTTTTTTGATCCTTAAGCTGTCGGTGGAAGGACACACAGAGAAAATGGTGCCTGATCTGAGCAGCTGGAGGTGATAAAATGAGTTTGAGCTAGTTTTTGTCAGTGTTTGTTTGATTATTGACTCATCTGAACTTGTGTCTTCAGAAACGTCTGGTCTTTGTGCTGCTGGTGTTGGTGTTTATGTCAGAGGTTCAAACCCTTCTGCTCCCCAAAGCAGAAGATGACGGGGGGACAAACTGGCCTGTCCTGGAGTCTGTCAGTGATGGACTGAGGGGGTCCTGTCCCCGCAGGACCGTGGTGGACCTGCTGTGGTGCAGGGTGGAGGACGAGGCTGAGCAGAGACAGGTCAGTGAGGGGAAAAGGAGACTTGCTGTAACCAGAAACACTCTGAACAATCTCTCAGGTTTACTTCTGCAGACAGACAAAATTCTCCTGAGGACTTCTTATTTCTGAGAGCATGTTTTTTTTCCTGCAGATGAAGAGGTCTTCCTCCAGGACCCTCCCTCTTTCACTGAGCTGAAATGATGACGAGACCACAGAGACATTTTAGATAATTTAATGATCAGCAAATAAACCTGAACTCTTAAATCAAAGTCTGTGAGGACTGTCTCTTTCCAAACTGCTGTATGTCAAAGGAAGTTTTCTTTTCTTTCTTTGATTAAATGTTTCTGCTCCCGCTCCCTCTTTAAGAAACATGTAGGGGAAATCACAAACCATGACAATGAGTGAGGTGTTGAATAACTGCACCACACCATGCAGCGCAGAAGCATTTACACTTTTATCAAAACAGATTTATTGAGCACGAAGCAGTGTTTAGAGTTAATAAAGTTAAATAGACATTCATCAAGGTATTAATGTAATAAGTAATGAACATTATACAGTGACTCATGAGTTATATCTGAATTAAAAACTTGGATTATATGAAGATTAACCTTCATGTGTCTGTCTGCAGACTCAGTTTTCAGTTTTGATCACAATTTCCTTTTCTGTTTTCAAGAGTACAATGCAAAAAACTCTGATCTTAGCAAGTCTTTTTGTCCTATTTCAAGTCCAAAATATTCACTGTTCTTCCTAAAATTACATATTTATTTGAGGAGTCCAGATGGGTATCTTATCACAAGGAATTAAAACCAAAAAGGAGCACTGAATAACTTGTAATGATGAGAAAATATCTGCCCATATAACAAGCAAGTCTTACTCCTTGAAGGTCTTAAAATCAGGTAAACTTCTTAAGACAGCATATCTTATTTCCAAGACATCATACAAGTAAAATTTGTCTTACCACATTGGCAGATTTTTTAACTCATTATAAGCAATTCAGGGTTTATTTTCAGTTCTCTGAAAGCTGAAATAAGATGTGTGAGTGGACCTGTCAGGCAGTTTTGGCTTACAGTAAGTCTAGTGGGATTTTAAGAATTGAAACTGGATGAAACTTCCTTAGTTTTTCAGTTTTTGCAGTGTACAAAGGGAGTTTGCTGTGTTAGTGGTCAGCAAACACACGCTGTACATGCTCCTGCAGCCTGACAGTTTGCATTGTGTCGTCTCCTACTCCTTCACCTCTTTCACAAGCCTATCACCAGTCTCTCTCTCTCTCTCCTGTCAATAAAGGCACAAAATACTCCAAAAATACATTTAAGAAAAGAGAGGGAAATCATTTTAGTCAGGAATCTTAACCCTACCAAAACTCTGAAAATGTGATTTCAAACATTTAAAAAGGTCAAAAACACACTGTGGACAAATTTACCACCCTTATGTCCTCTTTCTGCCGTTAACGGCCACTGACTTCAAGATTTAGCTGGGTTTTTTTGCTCAAATCTCTTCGTTAAACACATCCCTGATCAAAAATATTGAATATATTTTTAAGAAATGGGTTTGAACCCTATAAATGCAGATTCCACAGGTGATGTAAATGATTTAGAGGAAAAACAACAAATTGACAGATTTTCATGTAAAAGTGATCGTAGACTGGAGATTTTTTACCTGCCTCCACACTCTTGAATATGTCAACCATTAGTTAAAACATTGGTTTTAAAACATCACTTTTTTTGCTCCCCGTTAACTCCCATTATAACCATTGACATCCCCTGTAGAAGTGGCATTTAAAGGGTTAAAATACACTTTAAAAAAAATTCAAAGTGTTTGAGCTCGATGAAGAGATTTAAGCAAAAACAATTGCAAACAATATGTATCAGATTTTTTTAAAGCAGCCAAAACATGACCAAAGGGTAATAAGTTAGTCAGCTGTGGTGACCTGTGGATGACCTTTTAACATTTTTGAAATCTCATTTTCATAATTTATAATTAAGCTTCCTCACCAAAATGATTCCCCTCTTAACCTCTGAAAGCCTGATGTATATTTAATACATACTTTTATGATACCTTGATCTAAACATTATGATCAACTAATATAAAATAAACCATCTGAATACAGTCAGATAAGTGATAAAAATGTCCATCAGTGTCAATAAGTTGACAGACACATCTTATCCCAGATAGCACACGGATGTGGGCCACTTCCGGCAACAGTCTGTCACTTTAAGCGTTCTTCTGGCCGGTATGAAACAGATATGAACCTAAGCCGGTCCATGTGCTACATGCTACATTTGGCCCAAATATCACAAAACAAATATGGCCCACCTTTGGCTGAAATATGGCAAATATGGCTTTACACCAGGTCATCTGGATGTGAGCCTAAAGTGGCCCATGTCTAGTTTGCTGGGTTCTTCTGGTTTATATCTGGCATTGTGATGGTTCGATTGTGGGCCACTTCTTGCAAACAAGAGTGGACCGCCCCAGTGCCATCATTCTAAACCGAATACGGGCCAGATAAGACGATGTGGCATGTGAATTGTGGCCCAGATATGGGCCAGAAGAATTTTGCTTTCTGGGATGTATCCAATACAGGCACGTGCAGATGTAGGGGCGGAGGGTGCTGGAGCACCTGCCCCTTATCCCCTTTGCCCCTTGATGCCCAAAGAGCCCTTTTGTCTAGTCGATTTTTTTTAGAAGTGTGCGTGAGAAAATCTTGCTGTGGCCCAAAAATAATATAAAATTAAATTAAATTAAAATAAGTTAGATTTGGCGTCTCCGGTCACATGATCCACAGCCTGACCTGACCTGAGCCAAGCGCCGCTTGTTATTGCCGATGTTGACAGCCGATGGTCGAGACCAGGGACGTGCAAAGACTTTAGGAGGGGCAGGTGCTCAAAGTTAAAACGCCATACAGAAACTACAAACCTCACAGTATAACTGTCGTGTTATCAAAACAGCATTAGACGATAGCGAGCAGACAGACTAGCAGGTATGTTTTTGTATGGTGCAATAAACACACGTCAAAGCTGCAGTTGGACTCAAGCAGTGTTTTAATAACACAACAATAACCAGCTGAATTGTAACATCCCATATTCATAAAGAGCAGCTTCTGTTGAGGTGTTGGTGAGGAGGGTGCTGGTGCTCATATTGTTGAAGGTGGGCTGTATTCTTCTGAGGGTAGAAACTAAAAAGAGCATGGAACAAATAGGAGCTGATTAAACAAGTGTTATGTGATCATGAGGAGATGCAAAGGTAAACAGCAATAAAAAAGTCTCCCTGTGACTGACCTGTCAAACTGTTAGGGACCCTGTTTTTTCCATTTTAATGAAACTGGAGGACAAAAATGTTTTATTTCTGACCTCAGTAACACCAAATAACTGTTTAGAACATAACGTAAAACTTTAATATTTGGAGAAAGGCAAAGAGAAGGGGTGTGTGTGTGTCTGTCTGTGTGTGTTTGTCAGTGTCTTCCTGTGTCCCTGTGTTTTTTTACACGTCACAGAGACATACCATGCTACAGTTATAATAGCAACTTCCAGCAACTTCGCTGAGTTGACAGGAGTTTTTTTCCAGACAAACAAGCTCAGTCAATCATCTGCTCATCTGACCTTTCATAACCTCAAATGAGTCAAATCGGTTTCCTCAATCATTTGAGTTGAACTTCCTCATGGGGTTTTACACGTTTTTCCTCTTTTACGCTCTTTAGCTGGTAAGTGACTCACAGCCGCTCGCAGCTCCTTTTCTCTTTTTTTTAACCTCCTCTCCTTACGAGGCATCGCTGCAGAATTAAACATGATTGTTAAAGGAGACATATCATGCTGATGCATGATTTAATACTGACATATAATAGAATAAATTTGAAAACAAGACCTTACACCCCCTTCATTTTCAAAAAATGAGATATTGTATTTTTTCTGATATCCTAGAACGAGATTTGATGCCTCTGAAAATAGGTCATTGCGAGATGTCCGCGAGATTTAAATCGTCGTGACGACACGAGGTACCTTTCTTTTTATTGGAGTAATCTGATAAAACACTTCCTCCTCTGTGATGTCCGTTAGCCACAAAACCATCACCGAGGAACACATCCACCAGCAGGGGTATATAGATCCCTAGCTCACACTCACTCATTACCAGCTCTGGCCTGTAGGGGGACTCATCTGTTCGCTGCTTTGAGCCAGCCGGAAAATACAGTAGAAGAAGAAGGACAGGCTGGCTCTACCCCCGATAGAACTGACCAATCAGAGCACAAAGGGCTGTGACGTTGCGAGGTAACTTTAGGTCATCCTGAGATCCGAGAGTTTCAACAAGAGCTTGATAATGGCCTAAAATGAGGATTTTGAAAACGCTATTGTGGGGCAATGAAGGAACTAAATGACTTGTACTGAGGGCAGAAATGCTTTACAGGCATCCTAGTCTGGCATAGTGAAAAGGAGAAACAAGCATGATATGTCTCATTTAAGATCAGACCGCATTTTATGACCAATTTAGGCTGAAATGTACAAAATTACAAAGGGTGTACTTACTTTTTCCTCCCACTGTATTTATTTGCTCATGGGCTTATTTCTGTGAGTGGCAACAAAAGTTGCCGGTGGGCACATAACTTGTTGCTTAGGAAAACACTGTCTGCAGGATTTCTAATAATTTACTGATTTCAAATTGTAGAATGAGGTAAACTGGTGCATTTAAGTCCTCTTAGAATACTCTTCAAAGCTAAATAAATTCACAGGTATTGAGGACCTGTGTCTGTAGGATTTTGATACATTACCAATCTACCAATCTATGGCAATCTTTCTCTGTTAACTAACATCAGTATGGAAACCTGTTTCCGCAACTTTAAAAAAAGGAAATCAGGGAACTAAAAATAAATAAATACTAAGTCATAAAAATGAGATAAAGGTCGACATTTTGAGATACCATTTGTGCATTTGCCCCACGTCCATGGACGATCCTATAGCAACACAACTTTCTCATAATTATGACTTTCTTATCTCATAAATTTGACTTTTTTTCTGATAAAAATGAGTTTTCATCTCATAATTATGACTTTTTATCCCATTATTTAGACTTTATTCACAAAATTATGACTTATTACTTTAGTGTTTTGACTTTTGACTTGACTCATTAATATGACTTTGTTATCTCAAAATCTTGATTTTTTTTCTCATTATTATTATGACTTTTTATCTCATAACTTTGACTTTTTATCTCATAATTATGACTTTGTTATCTTATAATGTCATTTCTCATTGTTATGACACACACAAACAATTTTCCTAAAATAAAAGACCAAAATATAAATGTATCATGTATGTTGTTGTTTCCTTTTGTACTCTGTAACAGAGGTCCTGGTCATGCCGCAGGACTCTGAAACAGTGACTGAGAGACAAGCTGTGTGACTTCAGTCATAAAAAGGCTATTTTCTTTAAAATAAAGTACAAAATGGAAAAAAGAAATGCAGAACATGATTCAGAGAGACCCAACTGATAAAATTATATGCCTTACAACCCAGAAAAAAATTTGGGCATAAATGAGTTAATGAATGGGTGAAAGACAGAAATGTTTTCACTGACGCCATATTTTCTTGAGCAACCCTTCCATGCAGATAGAGTGTTGATTACAGTTAAGTGTTGGTTTAGTTTTTTTATTCTTTAAATTGCTTTATGAATATGAGGGAATTTAAAGGTAGAGGATCAACATAGCCTGCTTCAATCTGTACCCATCTTGTGTCTGGTCTACCCATAGTCCATGATAACACAGTTCGGCGTTGGAGAGAAGTAATATTGGAGGTTAGGAAGACCAAGGCCACCCTTTGATTCAGGTTTCATAAGAGTCATTAATTTCATCCATGGCTTCTTAAGGAGCAGATAAATTTTGATATGTGATTGTTTATTGTCTTGAAAAAAGATGTAGGTAAATAACACGGCAATGATTGAAAAAGAAAATTTAATCTTGGGAGGATGTTCATCGCGAATCTACCCAACAATGACAAGGGTAATTTGGCCCATTTGCACCAATCTGCTTTAATCTAATCTGGGCTTCTCGGTTTTCCAATGAGGCAACAAAAAATTCAGACCAATGTTGGACGGGAGACCTCTGCACAGGCCGTCAGAATCAGATTCAGACATACTTTATTTATCCCCAGGGGAGATTTAGTTGTTTCAGCTTCTCTTATACTCAGTATAGGTTGTAGGAATTTCAAATAAAGACACTAAAATAGATGAGAGCATAAAATTAAGTCAAAACTTAAGCATGCAGAAAACTTCAAGCTACATGAACGTCCTTATGAAGGAAAAAAAAACTAAACAAGTAAAGGTGAGATATGATGAAAGCCAAGAAATGTTCACTTTAACATGACCAGTATTTACAATGTGAATATGAAATGCCTGTTTGACTGTCAGGATGTTAGGATTCATGCATCAGGCAGGATCAGCTGATGTAACTTCTTCTCAGGCTTACACCCACAGCAGTGCTGAAAGTTACAATGTCTGTAATTTAAAGATGTTTCCAAAGGTAACTTTAAATACTGAAGCATTTTTAAAAACAAGGACTCCAGAGTTAATAAATACACTGAGCTACTTTCACTTGTACAGGAGTAAAGTCTGAGAAGGAGAATCTGGGATTTAAGATGAGATCTTTGTCCAACACTGAGAGTTATATTCAACCATTAAACCAAAGTAAAAAGGTTTAATATTTATCTGGATCTTTGTTATCAGCTGTTCAGATGTCTAGAAATCTAAGGTCAAATTTGTGCAGATTTTTGAAATATGTTTGTATAAGCTTCTCAAACTGTCAGGACCAAGGATTGCACTAATAGTGTTGCATGACTCCTATCAGAGGGTGTCGTTCTCTGAACGCTGTATCATCAGAGCTCGTGTCTGTAATAGTTTTAAGAATACAGCAGAACTGGGCTATTTCCTCCAAAATTTCTGTCCCCAGCATATTGTTGTATATTTAATGTATAAACAAGTGTAGCATATTTTACAAATTATATTTTATTATTATACTAAACACCATGAACATTAATATTTGTAGAACTTGCATATATATTTTTTAATACTTTAAAATTGCATCCAAAACACTTATACATAACATTTCTTGCCTGTCCCCACAGCCAAACGCTACACTTTACTAAACTGCATCATGAACAAAATCCTTCCGAAGAACATTTTCTTTTGCATTTAAGTGTGACACCATATTCTATCTACACCGTAAAACAAAAGTTATATATATATATATATATATATATATATACATATATATATATATATATATATATATATATATATATATATATATATATATATATATATATATATATATATATATATATATATATGAAGTAATCATATTTTGGTTAAAATTCACATTTTAGTGCTGTCCCCAGGTTTTCACTCATTGCTGTTACCCAAACACATTCTCCTCTTTAAAATTCTGGAACATTCCACCAGTGACATGTTCTGCAGGAAGTGACATCATTTAGGTCTTCTGATAGTCATGGGAAGACCAAAAGTAAGTTATCTCTTTTATTTTCCTTAAATTTAATGATATATGAGCTGTTTTAGAGATGGTCAGTCTAAAAACTCAGTCCTGTTACCTAAGTTATCTCTAAGACAACATTTGTTGATTTCAAAAGTAAAATATTCAGTTAAATCTTAACAGCATAGATGCTAAGTGGCTAGATTTTACACAATTGCTAATTCTATGCGAAAAACTCAATGCTGTTACTCAAATAAAGAGCAACAGCAAAAAAAAGTCATTTTTTTTGTGATAAATATTAGAATTTTCATCGTGTAACCAACCATTTCTTTTAAATTTACTCTTTTTCTAAGGGAAAACATTGTATGTGGTTGATATTGTTATATATTATAATTTTAATTATTCATGGTTTTAAAATGGCATTTGAGTTTTGGTAACAGCAGAGAAAAAAATTGTAATGATAATAAACTGTTGAAAGTTGCAATGAATTAAATAAAGTAGCCTGAGATTGACCAGCACTCATTTTGAATGAGTAAATGTGTATATTACTAAATTCTATTTTGAAATTCATGGAAAAATGAAGCTTGATTTTGAAGAGTTACCACAAGCAAATTGTACTCTTTTGGAGGAATTACCCTACTATTATTATCACTAAGACCGGCACCCGACCTCAAAATGACAAGTCAGAGAAAGGTGGACACTGAAAATCGCTGATTTAATAACGAATGGACCGACAAATATGTTTCTTTTACCTCCTTCAAGCCCCTGCTGAAAATAACTAAAACCCCTGATTATTACTTTACAGTACACCCAGCCTAAAACAACAACAAAAATATTAAAAAAATAGATAAAAAAGGCAAAATTTTGACAGCAGGCACACGGATGTGGACCCTTGACTTCCGCAAAAATGTATTTTCTGGACCTTTTACATGTCTAACTGAGAACCCCTGGTGTAGACACACAGCAGTTTGGAAAGAGCCAGTCAGACAGACTTTGATTTAAGACTTCTGGTTTTATTTTCAATGAAAACAAGTATTTGTATAAAATGTTTTGGTATCTAAATCCCTGCAGAGTCATCATCCTGATTGTTAAATTATCTAAAAGGTCTCGGTGGTCTCGTCATCACTTCTGCCCGATGAAGACGTCTTTATCTGCAGTAAAAAGAAAAAGAAGAACTTTGTTTGCAGAAGTAAACCTGAAAGAACGATTGTTCAGAGTGTTTCTGGTTACAGTACGTCTCCTTTTCCCCTCACTGACCTTTGTCTCTGCTCAGCCTCGTCCTCCACCCTGCACCACAGCAGGTCCACCAGGGTCCTGCAGAGACAGGACCCCCTCAGTCCATCACTGACAGACTCTGGGACAGGCCAGTTTGTCCCCCCGTCATCCTCTGCTTTGGGGAGCAGAGGGGTCTGAACCTCTGACACCAGCAGCAGGAGCAGCAGCACAAAGACCAGACGTTTCTGAAGACATAAGTTCAGATGAGGAGGATTCACTCAATAATCAAACAGACAAAAACGAGCTCAAACTCATTTTATCACCTCCAGCTGCTCTGATCAGGCACCATTTTCTCTGTGTGTCCTTCTGTTCACAGCTTAAGGATCAAAAAATGGTCTAACATCTGTAACACTCACATATACAGATATACAGATATAATCCACACACACGTCCTCCTCAGGTTCACAGAGACACTGATCCGTCTCTCTGACCTGAGTTCATTTTATTAAGGTCACTTAAAGAACAGCAAGTTCACTACAGACCATGTACTTGTAGTGAATGAGGTAGTATTTTAATATTTTTCAGACTAAGTAGGTTTCAAATTTTCAGCTCTTTATTTTTAAGTTTTTATCTATCAGATTTGCTCATTAACCAAAACACAGATAGCAGACAGCAATTTGCTTGTTGTAACCCCCCAAGGGTTTATTTTAGCGTGGCATTTGCCACCCTGGTAGATAGTTCAATACACCTTTGAACCGAACGATACGCTATTATGTATTTATTTATTTGATCAATTTCTGACGAGGCGCTATGCGCTGAAAGTTCAGTGAATCTGCGTACGATTACTCCGGGCTGCATTGTCGAGCACAGATCTGCTGAGCTGCGTGCGCAGCACCTCACCGTTCATTTGGCTCAGAGCTGTAGAGATAGCTCTGATTCGGCTGAGCTACTGAGACAGAAGAGGCTACGGGACGCTACGGCGCTGCTACATGGAGAATGCATTACCTTCAGCTGAAACTGAAGACCCTCCACTTTCATTTAGATCTGGCGCATGGCCAGCAATGCCACTACAAGCTGCCGCTGCCACAGATCGTGCTTGCTGTCTCTCCGTTTGAGACTACTTTGGCCTCCGGGTTAAGTATGACCCTGATGGTAAGAGTGTCGTGGACAAAACACAACAGAATGTTGGAAGTGCAACACGATGCTAAACTACGTCGAGGGAAAACAAGTGGAACCAGAGAAACAACAAGCAGCACACATGCTACAGACTTTACCTGGGTCATTTAGACCAGTGGTTCTCAACCTTTCAAAGTCGCGACCCCTCATTTAACGTTCAGTACTGTCCGCGACCCCCCTCCCCCCGGAATGCAATGAAAATTCGCTGTCCGCGGTGCTGAAACAACACCCGATCGATAAAACGTATGTCGGATATACAAGTCAGTAATTGATTTTGAGTAATAAAATGCCTGTTTGAGACCAATCACTTGTTGTCCTTTAACATCCGGTCGGACGCCACATTAATTTTGCACATTTATATTTTTCCTAAATGATTTGGCGACCCCCAGAAATCATCTCGCGACCCCAATTGGGGTCAGGACCCCAAGGTTGAGAATGGCTGATTTAGACAGCCATTAGCACATGATTCAAAGAGGGCAAAGGAAATCCACCAGGCCATAGCTACTTTTGTTACTGTCCACATGAGACCCTTTTCTGTTGTGGATAACGCCGGGTTTCAGGACATGGTACAGACACAATACACTTATAGCTAGTTCTTTGTAATATTTACTCTGCTGCTAAGAATGCACCACATAAGATGGGGGAGTTCTCTATTAGATAAATTTAATTTTTACTTATTCTTATTTTACATGGTATATAATGGCTGTTTTTTTAATCTCTAACAGTGCAATACACTTCATTCCACATAAATATTTGTCGTAGTTATAGGTCATTTTTAACTGACAGTGTTAATCGATGTTTCTTGCATAGCCCTTGTATTCATATTTATTTTTTATTTTCATACTTTTTATTCTGGCCCTAATAATGTTTATATTTTTATACACTTATTCATTAACAATATCACTGTGTGTTGTTACAATCCAGGAAGCCAATGCAACAAAATTTCATTCCAAGTGCACTGCTGTGTAATTTGTGTAATGACAATAAAGGAAGTCAAAGTCTAAGTGATGTTTTTGTTTTTTATGGATCTAAGTATACACTGAAGAATGTGCCTGGTTTAGCTGTAAGAGGTACATTTAATTCAATTAAAAAAAATATATACTCTGAGTTAAAACAAATGTTGGTTATTTTAATAAACCACAAGTAAAAAAGGCACTGAAATTTCTCATATTTTGTATCGAAAATGTATCGAACCGTGACAGAAACGTATCAAATCGAACCGAACCGTGAATTTTCTGTATCGTTGCACCCCTAATATATCTATATATATATATATATATATATATATATATATATATATACATATATTTATATATATATATATACATATATATATCTATATATACATATATATATATATATATATATATATATATATATATATATATATATGTATATATATATATATATATATGTATATATATATACCCATCTAAATAATCAGAATCAGGTGTTCCAGTCACTTCCATGTCCACAGGTGTATAAAATCATCACCTAGGCATGCAGACTGCTTTAACAAACATTAGTGAAAGAATGGGTCGCTCTCAGGAGCTCAGTGAATTCCAGCGTGGAACTGTGATAGGATGCCACCTGAGCAACAAATCAAAGAAGTACTTATTTTTAAAATGGAATTACGCACATTTTTATTTAATGTGTGGGGGAAAAATATAGTTGGCTATGACACATTTATGATGACTTTAAAGACAGTCTGGGTAACAGTCTTTATAACAATTCACTGATTAAAGAGAGTTCAATGAGTTCTAGTCCTGTAGCTTACTCTTTGTCACCAACACTTTTACATTATTCATCAGATGATATATGCCACTTGTTTCCTTGACAATGCTGCTGTTTTTTGAGCCATTTTGTAGTTGTTGCCTCGATGTTGTGGGCTAGATTGAGGTTGTTATGGGTATTTTGTTTGTGGCCCTGTTTATTATTGCACTTATTATTTGCAGTATTCCAAGTTTACATTTTTAACTATTTGTAATTTTTATTGTGTTTGTATTTTTCTATGATGAGGAACCAGCAATAAATATTTGGAGTGTACCCAGTGTGCAGATTCTACTTTCTTCCTGTATTTTTCTATGACATATGTGGCTGCTGTATAGTTTATTGTAGTACAATAACTACATTATGCATATTGCACTGCAACTGTTATTATATTATATAATATTATATTTTGTGGTCCGTCTGATAATTGGTCTAAGAGGTTGCGCGTGGGGGGGCACTAGCAGAAATCCTGCCTAGGGTGCCAAGTTGCTTAGGAACGCCACTGCTTTCACACACTTAAAAGGAACTATAAGCACAAGTTATAAAGACCCAAATGACTGCAGCAAAAACAGCGTGAGGCAAAACAGCAGTGCTTAGTGGCCACTACGATGACCTGATCAGCTGACGATCACATGAAGGGTGCTGCAGCGAAAAACCGGAAGTGAGGCGGCCAGGGGGGGACAAAGCCCCCGAAGAGGAAGAGGGGGTCAAGAGGAGTATGCCTGCCTATATAACATGTCCTCATAAGCTGATTGGCTAATGAGCTCCTACCAAACAGCGCTGACCCCACGCAGAGGCAGAGATGAGGAGGCTCATCCTGCTCCAATCATAATGATAATGGAAAGAACATTAACATCACCGATCCATTTAGTACATTGCTCTATTAAGAGACCATATTTATGTGGCAAGTGGTATACGTTCTAAGCAATTAAAGATGATGGCAGGGTTCTGTTATTACAATTGGGTTTACTCTTAACCTAAGAACGGCCAGACAACGCCACCCTGGGACTTTCACCCAAAGAATTATTCAAATTGACAACTTGTAAGGCATTCAGGTTCGTCACAAAATGGAGCTGAGACGTGAGTTCAATACAAAAATATAATAGTCTTTATTATCACAAGATTTATAAAAACAGGCATCCACACAGGGCAAAGGGGGGTCCCTGACAGGGCTGGAGCTTACCAGTGGAGGGGGACAGAATAGGCCAGATAAAGGACAGGGATCCCAGAAGAGCACCAGGGATTCGTGACACTTGAATACACACACACACACTCTAGTGGCACTCGAATCACGGCTACACAGCACACAAGAGGGGGATACCACCACCAGGATCACCACTGTAAGCTTCCAGTCCTGAAAGGAGATAAACAAAATTAGTGGAGCCGGATATGATAAAACAAAACAATTTTACCTAACTAAACAAAAAAAAAAACTATTCACTTAAAGTAAACTAAAGAAGGAAAACCCTGATTTCAAACAAAATGATGGTTGTAACTAACAATGTTTGGAACTAATTCCTTAAGAGCTGTCAAGCTCAGACTAACAATAAACAGAAAAGACAATCATCAGAATTAAGCAGGGGATAATAGCTACTAAAGCAACCTAACACAAATGCAAACCAAAATTTCCAGTGTTTGACCCAACAAAAGAAATTAGAGCACTAAGCACTTGTGAATAAGAGACCCCAAAATAACCCAAGCAAAGGAAAACTTCAAATCACAGAAAGAAAGAAAGAAAGAAAGAAACCAAAACCTAATATGTAAAACTAAAGGCAGACAGGCCCCTTGCTTTCACCCATAAACTGAGAGCTAAATCCCAAGACACGTGCTAGGAGCGGCTGCACAGGTCTGCCCCGGGAATGATCACATGCAGCCCCCCTTTGGAGGGCAGAGGAGACCCTGGCGACAGTGCATTTTCATCCACGGCGAGTGCGCCGAGACCACGCCAGGCCACCCCAGTAGACACAGCAGACAGGAAAGCCGCCCCAGGAAAGCACGTCGAAGCCAGGCAAAGTGCTGCAGAGCAAGCGTAGTTAGGTGGAAAGGAGCAGAGCTGAGCGGAGCCGAACAGCCGAGTAAAACAGCCAGTTAAAGCAAAGCAGCCGAGGTTCTGTTTAATCACGACCCCATCAATCAATTTAGCACGAGACCACACGTGCCGGAGAGAGGAGGAGAGACCCGAGACATCACCTGCTGCCGATGTAAACGGCCACAGCAGACACAGCAGACAGGGGAGAGCGGGGAGAGCCCCCCCCCCCCCGTGAGCAGCGGGAGCAGGCTGCGAAACTGCACTGAAGCAGCGGCGGACACAGGAAGTGAGGCAAACAGGAAGTGGGAGGCCTCGGAACCCAGGAGCAAGAGGGCGAGAGGAATTCCCTTACCTGCCTATAGGCTATAGAGTGGCCTCCTGACCCGATTGGCTAACAAGAGGGGGGGAGGCTGGACAGCACAGGAGCAATGAGAGCAGGGCTAATGCAGCTCATCCTGCTACATTTAGCCTGCAAAATCTGCCCCCCTTCGATAAAACGAAACTGTGAAGTTTTACTTAAATCAGTGAACTTTTAATTGATGTTATGTGCTCTTAAACTGAAGGCAGTGTTTTTTTGTTGAACATCTATCGTCTATGGATCAGCAGACCGTGTGAGAGGGAGCAGAAATGTCCCCACAACATCAGCGATAGGGTTATTATGAAATGCTTATTATGAAATGGATTCACATGAAGATCCATGGCCTCCTTAACTAATCCTATGTTAATATTTTAAGTGTTTTGCTTGTATTTGTGTATATTTTGCACCAGAAACTTTAGAGCTCCTTCAAAAGCAAAAAGTGCTTGTTTAAATCAATAAATTACCGTATTTACTGTAGAATCAGAGGTTCATCTTGGTTTATGTTTGTTTCCACAACACACACAATAAGAGGAGCCATACGATGTGGAAATGCTCGATCATACATCCCTACATCAAATAGTGTAGGGCCAGTTTTCTCAGGCCTTCATCCTGCAGGGAAAACAACACAAAAGTATTAATGATTTACATCTGAAAGAATAATTACCTTCACTCACATTGAGCAGCTGTTTTATGTATTTAGACTTTTGGAGTAGTTTTTAAAATCAGTAACTTTACTTCTAAGTTTATTTTTGGGGAAGAGTTGTGCTTCATTACATTTAAAGATGCACAAGGTGCTTAGTAAGAAAGAAAAAGAGAAAAAGAGAAAAAAGACAATAGGTTGAAGAAAGGGAGGACAGAGAATAGGAGGAAACTCTGCTGGCCTGAAGTCCTCAGGGACGTTTCAGCCACTGCAGCTCTGTGTCAACACCTGTTTGTCCCTCATATTCCATAAACGGCAAAGAAGAAGCCCTCTCCTTCGAGAAGAAACATGCCTTTCCTGTCTGGGTCTAGATGCAAAGTCTCTGGGCCAATGTGAAAATCTGCTGCCAGGCTGAAGTGAGGCCTCAGCTCAACTGTATTTATTTATTTGCTCCTGATGACCAAGCCCCTTCAGCCACCTTTACCACACTCACTATAAAAGTGTATCTAGTGTTTTAAATGAGGAGAGCAGGTCACAGTTAAGATGGTGAGTCAATGTCTGTAAAGTCTGTAAAATAATCTAGTTGATTTCCTATATTCTGACTAAATGAATCAGCCTCAGTGAGGTCTTGGTGCAGATGTTTCATCTCTGTGGTCAGCTTTGGCAGACAGACAGATGAACTCAGTCTTTAACCTTTAACCTGTTAGACACAGAAAATCTGAAGGTGTCTTTATTAAATACTTTGGTTTGACAGCTTTAACTTGTTAATTCAGATTTTGGACTGTCCATTCATTTTGCACAGTTTCAGATATGTTACATCATTTTTGAAGCAGTCAGCAGAAGGACACACAGAGAACATGGTTCCTGATCAGAGCAGCTGGTGATAAAATGAGTTTGAGCTCGTTTTGTCCCACAGCACAGAGAGTTTGTCAGTGTTTGTTTGATTATTGAGTGAATCTTCTATAGTTTTTCTGTAGGTTTACCTTCCATGCCTTCCTTTAAGGTTGGTGATGTCAGTCTATTGGATAGAAAGTGTAGTAACAGAATTATTGGCACAACTTTTAATCAAAAAAACTGGAGGGACTTTAATTCATGTTCTGTTAAAGATCATATTGATTTACCTAACATGTATATTCTTTTTACTGCATCTAAAGTCAAGGAAACTCATTTTAGAATTGTTTCAGCTGTACTCTTGTAATGATTTGTTACTCAGAAGGTTTAAATCTGATGTAGATCCTTTCTGCTTTTGTTTGTCTGAGGTCAAAACTATTGATCATTTGTTTTCCAAGTGTCCTCATGCTAACTCTTTTTGGTCTGTCGACTGGGTATCTTTATCCCTCGACAATATTTCTCCTTTTACCTATAATGATATTTATTTCATAGAGAACCTTGATGAAAAAATTTCTGATATGATAAACCTTGTGATTCTTTTGGGTAAATATCATACATGGAAGTGGAATGGAAGTACTCCCTCCTTTACTACATTTCCTCTTTTTTTTTTAACTCCCTAAAGATCATCAAAACTATGAATAGAAGCCTTACTTCCTTTGTGCAGAAAATAAGATGAGATTTTCTTTGAGATTTCTTTTTTCTATTGAACTCACGTCTCAGCTCTTTACAAAACTTCCTCAATCTGGTGGTTTATCAAGACGTCCCGAAAACCATGGTTACCATCACACTTGTGCTTTCAAGTGTGTAAGTTTGTTCTGCTGTGGTTTGTTGCTGATCTGAATCTAGTTTGTTTCCTTGTCAGATACCCTCAGCCAACCGTTAACCCTAACCTAACGGGGCAAAACATACAGTGATGTGCAGGAAAGTAGAAGGAGTGGCCTCAAACTTTAATAAATGATGCTCTGTTACTTGTGTCATGACATAGAGAGAAGACAACACGGTTAAGATGGTAAGTCAACGTCTGCAAAGTTATTAGTTCATCAAATCTGATTTGTTTTATAAATGTTGAGTTCATTAGTCAGCCTCTCAGTGAAGTTTTGATGCAGATGTTTTATGTACTTTTTATTCTTTAACCTGAAGCTCTGATTTTTAGCGTTTTAGTATATATATATATATATATCTATATATATATATATATATATATATATATATATATATATATATATATATATATATATATATATATATATATATGTATATATATATATATATATATATATATATATATGAATGCTAAAACAGTAATATATATATTGATAAACTTGTGTCTTCAGGGTCGTCTGGTCTTTGTGCTGCTGCTCCTGCTGCTGGTGTCAGAGGTTCAAACCCCTCTGCTCCCCAAAGCAGAAGATGACGGGGGGACAAACTGGCCTGTCCTGGAGTCTGTCAGTGATGGACTGAGGGGGTCCTGTCCCCGCAGGACCGTGGTGGACCTGCTGTGGTGCAGGGTGGAGGACGAGGCTGAGCAGAGACAGGTCAGTGAGGGGAAAAGGAGACTTACTGTAACCAGAAACACTCTGAACAATCTTTCTCTCAGGTTTACTTCTGCAGACAGACAAAGTTCTCCTGAGGACTTTTGATTTCTGAGAGCATGTTTTTTTTTCCTGAAGATGAAGACGTCTTCCTCCAGGACCCTCCCTCCTTCATCAGGCTGAAGTGATGAAGAGATCACTGAGACATTTGAGATAATTTAATGATCAGCATTATGACTCTGCAGGGATTTAACAATGAAAACATTTTATACCAATACTTGTTTTCATTGAAAATAAACCTGAAGAGTCTTAAATCAAAGTCTGTGAGGACTGGCTCTTTCCAAACTGCTGTGTGTCTAAACTAAAGTTTTAATTCTGTCTGATGTCTGAAAATGTTTCTGCTCCTGCTCTCTCTAAGTAACATGTCAGGGAAATCACAAACCACGAAGACTTGTTTCTGAACACATCTTATAGCATGACAATGGCCGAGGTGCTAATTAACTGCTTCACATGTGCAGCTCAGAAGCATTTACCCTTTTATCAAAATGTATTGAGCATGCATGACAGTGTTTAGAGTTATGAAAGTTATATAGACATTTTTCAAGGTGTTAATGCAATAAGAAATGACAATTATCTGAAGATTCATGAAATTATATCTGAACTAGAAAAGCACTCAGAGAGCGCAGACCTCCACCAGCACCACAGTCCTCTCCCATATTGTGATTTTGACCATAAATATTAGTCCTACCTTTATTTCATGTAAATATTTAGATTCCTTGACCATGAAAACATACCATTAGCAACTGGATTCATAATGATATCTATTTTAGTTCAGTAGTTATTCACAGAAATCACATTTTTCGCCATGGCGGCCAGATGCTGATCCGGATCAACACCAAAATCCAATCAGTTCTTCCTTTTCCCATGCTGAACATTTCCTGAAAATTTCATCAAAATCCGTCCATAACTTTTTGAGTTATTTTGTTCACAGATATACTCTCCTGAAAACAAAACCTCCTTGGCAGAGGTAGGCTAATTAAAAACGTGGGTCATATGAAGTTTAACCTACGTGTGTCTGTCTGCTGACTGTGCCGGGAAATGAACTTCTATGTCTGTTTTCAAGAATAGTGCTTGGTGATGTAGTGGTTAACAACAATGTTTCACTCACATGGTCTGTGTGCTTTACTGTAAGACTGATCCTCACATGAGAGATTATTGATGATGAAACTTTGCAACTATAGAGTGTTTCATACATTATAAACCCATCAGAAGAACAAAAGTCATTTTATAAATGTGAGTTTATTGATAAACTACAGGGTGTTTTTCCAACAGAGCAGAAGTTTGTGAGGTTTCATCCTTCAGAACAATCTTCTCTTTAATCAGGATTTATGACGTCAGCATTAATATTTGGAGCCCAAAATCAAAAGTAAAGCTGTGAAGTTTATTTAGTGATGTTTCATGAAAGAAAAACATGATGACCAAACAAGACAGTGACGAGATGCTGATCCTTGTTTTATTCTGGAACTGTTTGAGCCAATCAGTCTTTCTCTCAGGTTTACTTCTGCAGACAGACAAAGTTCTCCTGAGGACTTTTGATTTCTGACAGCATGTTTTTTTTTCCTGCAGATGAAGACGTCTTCCTCCAGGACCCTCCCTCCTTCATCAGGCAGAAGTGATGACGAGAGCACCGAGACATTTGAGATAATTTAATAATCAGGATGATGACTCTGCAGGGATTTAGAAACCAAAACATTTTATACAAATACTTTTTTTTGTTGTTTTATTTCCTTGTCAATAAACCTGGAGAGTCTTAAATCAAAGCCTGTGAGGAGTGTCTCTTTTTTAAAGTTTTCTTTTTGTCTGATGAAGTATTTCTGCTGCTGCATCAACCTCTGCCTCTTTGAAGTAATGAAGTAACACGTTAGTGTCCTGAACTATAACAAAACCATGACAACGAGTGAGGTGTTGAATAACTGCACCAGACCATGCTCTATGGGGTCCAAACCAGCGCTTAACCACAAGCTGTGGAAGTTGTGGTTAAGCCCCCATCGAGTCTGCAGACACTTTTTTAACTTCTGCAGCCTCTGGCCATACATAAAAAAAGAGACTGATACAATTTTTTTTTTTTTTTTTTTTTTTTGAGTTATTTTTTTGGGCTTTTTATGGCCTTTATTTGATAGGACAGCTGAGGGAGACAGGAAAGCGGGTGAAGAGAGGGGGGACAACATGCAGCAAAGGGCTGTGGCCGGGATTCGAACCAGCAGCCGCTGCTGGGGGTTGGCAGCCCCCGTACATGGGGCGGACGCTCTACCAACTGAGCTAATGTCCACCCCACTGATACAATTTTTAATGAGGAACCTTTACCCTACCAAAAGTCTGAAAACGTGAATTCAGACATTTAAAAAGGTCAAAGACACACTGTGGACAAATTTACCACCCTTATGTCCTCTTTTGTTTATTAACGACCACTGACTTTATGATTTTGTGTTTTTTTGCTCAAATCTCTTTGTTAAACACATCTCTGATGAAAAATATTGATTTTTTAGTGGGTTTGAACCCTATAAATGCAGATTCCATGGGTGATGTACATGATTAGAGGAAAAAAACACACACAGTGACAGACTTTTAATATATTTTTTACATGCTATCACACTCTTGAATATGTCAAAGATTAGTCAAAACATTGGCTTTGGAGCATTGTTATTTTTTAATTAATTTAAATAATTTTTACTCCACATTAACTCCCATTATAAGTGACCAGTGACGTCACCTGTAGAATCGACATTTAAACGGTTAAAATACACTTATACACACACAAATATATATATATATATATATGTATCTGATTTTTTTTTACAGCAGCCAAAACATGTCCAAAGAGTAATAAATTTATCATCAGGGTATTTTGACCCGTTAACATTTTTGAAATCCTTTTATAATTTTTAATTAAGCTTCCTCACCAAAATGATCCCCCCCAACCCCTGAAAGCCTGATGTATCATATTTAATACAAACTTTTATGATACGTCGATCTAAACATTATGATCAACTAATATAAAAATAAACCATCTGAATACAGTCAGATAGATGATAAAAATGTGTGGATTTTTATCATTGTGTGGATTGACAGAAACATCTTATGTATCCAATGCTACACTTTAAAGAAACTTTGATATTTTTATATTTGAGCAGAAATTAAAAAAACGTTTCAGCTCCAATATATTAGAATTTAATGGCTATAATTTGTGTTTTCTGGCTTTAAAGGATTAAATGTAGTGAAATTTATGGTTAAAGACGTCCTAAATTTTTCCCCCTCGTGGCTTAAAGGTTAAACAGGAGCACAGCGACACCTCTTGGTCAAATATCTGCACTGCAGCCCCACACTTCTCCTTATAACCCAAATATATATCAGAAACACAAACATGTGCTCTGGAGAATTAAGTTATCTAAGTGTTTGAATAATAAGGAATGCTCTGAATAAATCAGTTGAAATAAACAAGTAAAAAAATCATCAAATAATAATTTTGATTTTATCTGCTGGTCTAATTATTTTTGCTTTTTCACTTTTTGATATTTAGGTATTTTATTGGTTCACATCATTACAATATGTACATATACATGTATAACAACATTTTTTAGGCATAGAAAGAAATTTTAAATAATAAAATTCAGTGAGGGTTATTGCTGGATTGTTTACATACATGACAGTGTTAGACATTTATTTAATAATTCTTCACTCATTTGTATTATTGGTTTAATCATTATTATTAATAATAACAATATTTTTCATACTATAATATTATTGATAAATCCCTGCTCATAGCCAAAAACATAAAAGACATTTAAAATAAACCCAGATCCCGTCCTCAGTTCTCGCGAGACGAGAGCCTCATTCCGGAAGTGCCCAGCCGTGTCTTGTGATTCGCAGAGCCTGGCAGTGTGCTGAGCAGCTATGTGAGTGTGTTGGGGTGTTTTTGACAGCAGAAGAGGCTTGAACTTTGACCTGTGGACGTGAGCAGCATGCAGAACGTGATCAACACGGTGAAGGGCACGGCGCTCGGGGTGGCCGAGTTCCTGACCCCGGTGTTAAAGGTAAAGCAGCTGTTAGCTTAGCATGTAGCTTCAGACACAAACACTCACACAGCCTGATGGAGGCTTTAGCTGTGTGATCATCATAAGAACTGACTGTTTGTTTGTTATTAAACTGCTTTAATGTTACATACATGATGACTGAGATAGTGACAAGCCTGTAATCAGTCAGCATGTCCGTGTTAATGACTTTATTCACCTGTTTGATCACAGTAAAATATTAAAACATGAATTCATGTTTTTTTATAACAGGAGTCCAAATTTAAAGAGACCGGAGTCATCACACCTGAGGAGGTGAGTCCACAATCACTGAAATCTGACATCAATAATCTTTATGACACCCTGTAGGAGATGATTCTGCAAACTCCACTGAAGTTTGGACGCTGTGAAAAATAACAAAATATAATCATTTAAAATCTTTATTCAACTTCATTTTCAAAAAGACAAGATGTTTGATGCCCAAACTGATCATCCTTATGTTTTTTTCTCAAAAATTATCTCAATTGTAATTTGGTGCCTGCAACATGTTCCAAAAAAGCTGGGACAGTGGCATGTCTACCACTGTGACATCACTAATTGTTGAAGCTTGCAGGTGGATTTCTTCGCGCTCTTGCTTTATGTTTGACTTCATCAGTCTGGGTCTCTTGCTCCTTAAACCTGTATGTACCTTTCAGCATTAATGAAGCCTTCACAACTGCAGGATACCCATGCCATGGGCACTAACCCCCCCATACCCTCACAGATGCTGTCTTTTGCTCTGATAACAGTCTGGATGGTCCTTTTCCTCTGTAGCCTGCACATTACGTCCATGATGTCCAAAAACAATTGTAAATGTGGACTGGTCAGAGAACAGAACACTATTCCACTTTGCATCAGTCCATCTCAGACGAGCTCGGCCCAGAGAAGCCGGCGGTGTTTCTGGGTGTTGTTGATAAATGGCTTTGGCTTTGCATAGTAGAGTTTTAACTTGTAGATGGAGAGATGTTCGCTGATGATGATTTTCTAAATTGTTCCTGAGCCCACGTGCTGATGTCCTTTACACAATGATGCTGCTTTATGATGCAGGTCACTGGCATTCAGTGTTGGTTTCCGCCTTGCTGCTTGTATAGCAGGAATTTCTCTGATTCTCTGAATCATGTGGTGATATTATGAACTGTAGATGATGAAATCCTTAAATTTTTGCAATTGTACTTTGAGTAATTTTCTGAAACTGTGGGTTGTTGTTCATTGTGCAGGGGGCGCTGCACAATGGCTCTTAAATTAGCTTCAATATAATGATATTAGAGAGAGCGCGTGCCTCACAGAAAGAAGGTTCCTGGTTCGATTCCCGGGTCTGGAGGACCTTTCTGTGTGAAGTTTGCATGTTCTTCCCGTGCATGGTTCTCTCTGGGCACTCCGGCTTCCTCCAGCAGACCAAAAACATGCTCATTAGGTTGATTGGTGACTAAGTTGCCCTTGGGTCTGAGTGTGAGCATGAATGGTTGTCTGACTCTCTATGTTGCCCTGCGATTGACTGGTGACCGGTTCAGGGTGTACCCCGCCTGATGATAGCTGGGATAGGCTCCAGCCCCCCGCAACCCCGAAAGGGACAGCTAGATATTGAAAATGAATGAATGAATAGTCATATTGGAGCTAAGTAGATAGATAGATAGATAGATAGATAGATAGATAGATAGATAGATAGATAGATAGATAGATAGATAGATAGATGTACTTTATTGATCCAAGATGGGAAATTGTGGTAATTACAGCAGCTTTTTCATAAAGTAATAACAGATACACTAAAAAGAGACTAATGGTTTTAAGAAAAAATTATAATATACAAGAAATACCAAAAAACATCAATAAAACAAATGAATAAGTAAGTGTTATATATTATTATTATGTACTTTTATATTCTATATAAATGTTAGGGATGGGACGATACACTTAAACTCACGATACGCTGCACCTCGATATGCCCGGGTCACGATACGATACGTCACGATACAATATCAAAAAAGTAAAAAAGAAAAAATATTACTGTGTAATTACAACTTATTTATTTTATTTTGAGTTGCTCACGGGAAAAGACAAGGCCTAACAGGCCAAACACAAACAATAACACTCTCTCTAACCCTAGAGAGGTTAGAGAGAGCGTATGCTCACGAAATGTAGGCCTGCTCGTTTTTTTATGGTGACGCTGAAGGTGGTGGTTCATGTTTGTTGTGTTGGAGGCGGTGTACTGAATGACAGCATATCAAAGTTTACACACCGTCTTAGTCTTGTCAGTTACTCTGTTGTCTTTTTTAATGAGAAAGCCAAAATACTGCCAGACAGATGACTTGTATCCAGGCGGAGCGTCCTCAATTTTGACCTCATTTGGCTTTTTGGAGGCAAGGTAGTTGGTGCTAATGTTTGTTGTCTTCACACTGGTCACATGTGCTATTACCGGATGTGACGTCTTTATTTCCCGATCTATTTTTTTCAAACTCAAGGCATTTCGTCACGTTCTGTATCGGGATATTTTGCCAGACGATATTTTATCCCATCCCTAATAAATATTATCACTATTAACGCTTAAAATGGAAAAGCTCACATTGATTTGGATGTAAAATCGGTATGACTGTCAGATCATACTTTTTACATTTTTTGTAATTTGTTAGGCATGTAAACTGGTTTAGGTGTTATCTTATAAATTAAAGACAAAGGTAACAACAGTGCTGTTTTATTTCTTTTGTAAGGATATGCAAATCAGCAATGGAGTGGCTGCCATATAGAGCAGTGCTGCCTGAGAGATCAAGGGTCACAGGCATACAAAGTTGGTTTTCAGCTTTGCAGAGTTTTGTCTGGATTCTCTGAATGTTTTGACAAATTTATGGGCTGTAGGCAGTGAAATCACTTAATATCTTGCGACTGTGTCTTGAGAAACCTTCTTAACTGTTGAAGTGTTTGCTCTCACAGTTGTTTACAAAGCGTTGAACCTCGCCCTGCTCTGTTTTCTGAACCACTTTCAGGGCAGCTCCTGTTATACCCAATCATGATTCTCACCTGTTCTCAGTTAACCTGTTCACCTGTGGAATGTTCCAGACAGGTGTTTTGAGCAGCTTCCCCAGTCTTCTGTTGCCAATGTCCCAGCTTTTTTAGAAGGTGTTACATGAAGTTAAAAATGAATTAATATTTTCAAAAACACCAGTAAAGACCGACCCAAGATCTGATCCTGAGAGCCACACGGTGCTCGATCAGGCGATCATGTATTTTTGGGACAGAAGCTGCTTTACCGAGACAGCAGTGTGGGCTGGAGCATTTCTCCTCAGCTTTGGTCACTGTCTGCAGACTTTCTCTCAGTTTGTCTCGAGCCTGGTTGTGTTGGTTCACCTTTGGGTCCACTCCTCCCTTAATGTCAGAGAAAACACCAACATGGTCTTGAGTTTGGACTAGGGCTGGACAAATAAAATTAGCAAGCTAATTAAAGCAAATTAGATTAAATGGCAATATGGCCTGTTGCAATTTTCAAATCACAGAAGGTTCAATATTTTTAGCCCAAAATGTGTTGAACATTTTGGCATTGTGATGTAGTTTTCATGCCTATTTTTACCTCTATTCATACACTTTTTAACCTTTTTTAACCTTTTTTTTAACTCTGTTTTTACAACTTTATGCCTATTTTGCCCCCATTCATCTTTTTTTGGCCACTGTCAGAACCATTTTTGGAATTTTTACATGTTTTGTGAAATTTAATTTCAAATTTATTTCCCAATTTTGCTGCCATAATCCATTTTCCTTAGCCGCTTTTGCATTTTTTTTTTCAAATTTTCCCCCTTTTTTTTAATTTCATACCTATTTTACACCTATTTTTTCACCTTTTTTCCACTTTCATACCATTTTTCCCCAGTTTTTACAATTTCATACCTATGTTGCTTCTGTTCTTCACTTCTCCACTTTTTCTCAAATCTTTTATCCTTAGATTAATTTAATGTCATATTGGTTTTACTATAAAATGATCTACTGCTTATGTTTGTTTAAGAATACAGAAGATGAGGAACATTTAAACAATTGCAGAATAAATTGCAATATTGGGGAAAAAAATCACTCAGATTATTTTCTCAAATCGTTCAGCCCTAGTTTGGACCTGCCTTGTTGTGCTTTCTTCATCGTTGGTGACGAGTCTGTTCTCACTGACTGACTGATGTTTTGTTCAAAGTTCATCTCGTGTCATCGCTCCTTCTCTGGAGACCTTCTGTTTCATTCTTACTCCTGAGACCTCCTTCATGATGATTCGATCCAGTTCTTTAAATGTTCTTCTAACAGTTCTTGCTGAATTTCTGGTCTTTCGTCATCGTGAAAGATTTACGAAAGTTTAGAAAATTACAACACAATTTTGTAACTTCTGCCTTCTATCCACCGTGATTTTAGACTTCTGTTGACATTTCTTCTGACTTCCTCTGATGCAGAACAAAAAATGAGACGATCATTTAGTGTATGCTGATTCTTCAAGTTAGTTGCTATTGACAACTAGGGCTGAACGATTTGAAAAAATAATCTAATTGCCGTATTTTTCACCAATATCGCAAATGCAATTTACTCTGCGATTGTTTTAATGTTCCTCATCTTATGTATTCTTAAACAAACATAAGCAGTAGATCTTTTTAGAGTAAAACCAATATGACATTAAATTAATCTAAGGATAAAAGATTTGAGAAAAAGTGGAGAAGTGAAGAACAGAAGCAAAATAGGTATGAAATTGTAAAAACTGGGTAAAAAAATGGTACTGAAGTGGGAAAAAAGTGAATAGGTGCAAAATAGGTATGAAATGAGAAAAAAAGATTCAAAAGTGACGAAGGAAAGTTGATTATAGCAGCAGAATTGGGATTAAATTTCAAAAAACATGTAAAAATTCCAAACATGGACTGAAAGTGGCCAAAAAAAGAGATGAATGGGAGCAAGATAGGCATAAAGATGTGAATACTGGGTTAAAAAAAGGTTAAAATTGGCATGAAATTGCAAGAAACTACATCACAATGCCAAATTGTTCAACACAGTTTGGGTGAAAAATATTGCACTTTCTGCGATTTGAAAATTGCAACAAGCCTTATTGTGATTTAATCTAATTTGCAACTAATTGTTCAGCCCTACCCAGGCTTCTTAAATTCTCAGATGTACTCTGTCATCCACTCCTCTCTTTATCCAACACTGTCCCTGTCTCCATAAATTTCTTGTACCGTGCACCAATTGAAGAACGCCATGGTGGATCTCTTGAGTCTGCACATCTGATTTAGTCTCAATAAACCAGGACACGCGTTGAGCCTTCTCTTGAGGAGTAGCCATTTTATAGGGGTTAATTTAACAGCTTTCCTTCCATTAACAGAATATCTGAAACACAACATTATAAAGTGAATAAAACCTAAATAAACACTGATTACAATAACTGGTTCAGATATCGCATCAACTGCCTTTGTAATAAATGTTTTAAAATGTAAAGAGACTTATGGGCACTCTGTAGGTCCTTTATCTTGAGGCTCCTGCCTTCCCTGACGGATGTTTCTCTGCTGTTTTTTTCAGTTTGTTGCAGCAGGAGATCACCTGGTTCATCACTGTCCCACGTGGAAATGGTGAGTGCAACTTCATAACATCCAAAGAGATTCATGATGCAGACCCTTAAAAAATTCAATTTGTCTTTACTTTTGGATTTAAAGCCTCAAAAGTCCTAAAGAATCTCATTTTCCCCTGTAATATGTCAATAAAATGAGAGAATTTTGACAACCTCACTGTCTTACCTGGCTGAAGCTAAAGCTCATCATACTGACTTTTTTACACTGAACACACCTGAGCGGAGGTTCTCACCTGGTGGGGCGGGGCACACTGGTGTGCCGTGACAATTAAAACACCCATAAGCTGTTTATACAACTAAACAACTAAAGTGTGAGGTACAAATTAACTAAGTTAGTAAGTATCTCAACAATAATACAGTTTTTAATCATATTTATAAGACATTAGCCAGGGTTCCCACATGTCCTGGAAAACCTAGAGAATGATTGACCAGTTTTCCAGAGTCATGGAAAACATGGAAATTGAGTGAAAAATAGGAAAAATGTCCTTGAAAAACCTGAATTTTCCTGGAAAATTATTTATTTTCCTTCTATCTTCTTATTGAACAAAAAATTAAAATACGATATATAAAAATAAGACTTATAAACTCAAGCAAGTTATGGAATAAAATGTAAAAACTAAAAATAATGGCGACAAAAATGGCCACATGAAATTAAGGTTACTTAAACAGTAAAAAGCAGAGTAAAGAAAGATAAATACACATTATTAAAAACTGGAAGGATAGTGGGGAACCATCGTCTTCAAGGAGGAAATGTGGTCAGAATAAAATCCTGAATGATGGTGATCGGTGAATCACTTAAACGTTTGACCAAATCAAATCAAAGAAAAACAACAGGAGAACTCAGGGGTGTGTTTAATAGGGAAAGTAAGAGCATTTCCACACACACAATGTGAAGGGAACTCAAGGGATTGGGACTGAACAGCTGTGTAGCTTTAAGAAAACCACTAATCAGTAAGGCTAAGCAGAAAAAAGGCTTCAGTTTGCTAGGGAGCATAAAGATTGGACTGTGGAGGACTGGAAGAAGGTCATGTGGTCTTATGAGTCCAGGTTGACCCTGTTCCAGAGTGATGGGAGCATCAGGGGAAGAAGAGAGGCAGGTGAAGTGATGCACCCATCATGCCTAGTGCCTACTGTCCAAGCCTGTGGGGGCAGTGTTATGATCTGGGGCTGCTTTAATTGGTCAGGTCGGACAGTTTATCCCTTATAAAAAGGTCTTTAACTCGGATTTCTTCTCTTTAGGGCGACTGGGGAGGAGGCGAAGGTGAAGCCTTATTTACCGCAGGATAAACAGTTCCTCCTGACACGTAATGGTAAGATTCTTGTGTCCATTATGTCCATGAGTGTCGTCGTTGTTCTCTGTCTGAAAAACAAACACAGATGTCTCCATGCCAGGGTTTATGTCATTCTCCTCAAAATGGAACTGCTGATTCCTCTTTGTCAACCTCAGACACAGAAGCAGAAGTCCTAGCATCACATCCAGGAGCGTTTTTACGTGTAACTTCCTGTTGACTCTTTATTTCCCATGATGCAGTTCCCTGTTACAAGCGTTGCAAACAGATGGAGTATTCAGACGAGCTGGAGGCCATCATCGAGGAGGACGATGGAGACGGAGGCTGGGTGGACACCTACCACCACTCAAGTGAGACAAACACTCTTCATTGACTTTAAGTGCACTCTTTCATCTGCTTGGAGATAAATAACCAGCCAATCACACGGCAGCAACTTGAAGCACTCCTCAGTTGGACCCCTTTATCCTCAGAGCTCCTGAATTCTCAGTTATTCTTTAATCTTTAGGCTATTTGTATCTAATCTTGGCTCGCATTTAAACAGCTCACTCGTTCACTTAAAAGAGCTGAAAGAGCTAACACTTCCCATTGACTCCCAGTGTTTGAGCTAAGCTAATTAGCAGTGGGTGAGCTTTGCCCATCACAGTCTAAAAAATGGAGTCTATCATCCTGTCATGAACTCAGGAGAGAGGCAGGACACGAAAAGAGCTAAAAAAGTTGGCGTATCCTTTAACAAGCACTGAATGAGTGGACTTAATGATGTGGCTTTGGTTTTTATTTCTTCATTCCTGATTTGAATCTCTGTAAACATTTTTCACTCGTGTTTCTGCAGCTGTGTTGGGCGTCACTGATGCTGTGAGAGAAATTTCACTGGACAATAATAAGGTACATTTATAGTTTTGGATTTATCGTCTTTAAAACGTTGTGCTGTCGTTGTAATTGTCTCCCTTTAACATAAACTCCTCCAGGATAAGAACATGAACGCCACGTCAGCGGCGTGCTGTGACGACGACGACGATGACGATGAAGATGGAGAAGCAGCAGATATGGAAGGTACCCCTCCTGTCTGATTAGGTTGGATAAAACTTTATTTTTCCCTTTGGAAGTCGCCCACAGGGAAGTTAAGATTCCAGCAGCAGCATTATGTAGTACTGAAAAATGTGTCAAAATAAGATAGATCTAATAGCTACATAAATAAAGTTAAAATATAATTACATAAAAAAAAGAAAAATATGAAAACATAATAAACATAAAAATTTGAATGCATAATACAAAGAAAAATATAAATAAATATATAAAAATATAAATAAATAAAAATGCAAATAAATATAAAAAATCTGAATGTAAATAAAGATAACTTTAATTAAAAATATACATTTAATTTTAAAATATAAATATGTCAAAGGAATATAACTTTTTATCCTCTTTTGGTTTTATTTACTTTTTTTTATCTCCTTGTCCTTTTATCTTTTGGTAGTTTTAGCCTTTTAAATTTGTCTTCCTTTTTATCTTAGGTATTTATTTTTGTTAGGTTAGGTTTAGGTTTTTAGGTATTTATTTATTAATCCTTTATTTATTTTGTACTCTGTTTCTGTCTTTTTTTGGCCACCATTCTGTTTTAAGTCTTACTCTTCCTTTCATTGTATTCCTCACATTTCTCTTTTATTTTTCTTTTATTCCCATGTAAATATTTTTTTTATTTTGACTATAAAGTACTTTGTTACCCTGTTTTGAAAATTACTATAATTATTCCTATTATTATTATTATTATTTCTATTATTATTATTATTATTATTATTATTATTATTATTATTACTAAAATAATAATAATAATTATTATTATTATATCATTATTATTATATCATTTTTATTTTTATTATTATTATTATTATTAGTAGTATTGTTATAATTTTTATTATCATTAGTATTATATTATTATTATTATTATTGTTACTACTATTACTATTATCATAAAGGAAAATATGAATATAGATCAAATTGATAATATAAATAATTATAGAAATGAAGTAGTAATGTAAATAAATGAATACAGATCAAATAAAAAACATAAATATCAAAAATTAAATGATATAAATTCAACAAAATAAATAGAAATAAACATAGAACTATATATACATGAATGGAAATATAAATGCTCTTGCTCTTGAAGTTTGGCAGATTTAAAAACATCCAGGAGGAACACAGACTTTGTGAATTAGGTGAAGTCGAGAACGAAGCACATTTTCTTCTGTGTTGTCCTTTTTACGATGAGTTAAGAGCTCCTCTGATGAATGAAATGTACGTTAAAAGTCCAGATATGTTTTGGTGTACGGATGATGACAGACTGAAATGGTTGTTTAGTTATAGTATTTATAAGTTGACCTCCTTTGTATCCAGAGCCTGGAAAAAATGTCAGGGTTGTTTGTTTTTATGAGTTTATTATTTCCTCTTTGTAAATGTCTACAATGATATCTGAACTTGATGACTAAATAATGGTGTCTTGTAAGCCCGTTGGGCTGGGCATATCGTATATGCATTACACAATAATAAATAAAATCAATCAATATAAATGTAAGTAGATAACATATAGATTAAAATTAAAAATACATATAAATATAAGTAAAAATAGGTTACTTACTATTGCTCCTTCCCGTCCTGAGTCTTCCTGTCGCTCCTCCTCCACCCAGTGAGGAGTTGTACAGTCCGATGGTCTGAGGGACTAAAGAGTTTCTCAGTCTGTTTGCCTTGAACTTGGGAGGGAGTTTTCTTGGACCGTCAGGTCAGATCTTTGGAGAAGTCCGCGCTGGTTTTGTTTCTTAGCTCACCTTGTTCTTGATGCCTCTCTGCAGAGTACGAGGAGAGCGGCCTGCTGGAAACAGACGAGGTGAGTGTCGACTTCTTCACCCGATCTGACGTTTGGTCTTTTCTTCATCTTCATCTGAACGCCTGTTTCTTCTGCTCAGGCCACGCTGGACACCAGCAAAATGGTGGAGCCCAAAGCCAAAGCAGAGCCGGGGAGCGAAGACGCCATCCTGCAGACGAGGACCTACGACCTCTACATCACATATGATAAATACTACCAGACCCCTCGACTCTGGCTGTTCGGATACGATGAAGTGAGCGCATCAGCTCGATGTTGTCGTCAGTGAGAGTTCAGTGCAGGAACATAAATCTTATAACGTGAAGAGCATCTTTGGAAACCATGAGGGACATTTATATTTTATATCATACAAGCCTGAAATGATTTATACCCCTAACAAATTTGATTTAAAGGGATTCACCAACTTTAAATGTCTTCACTCGTTCCTGAGTCCATGACGAGCAGATAGACTCCACTCTTCTGACTGAGTGCAGAAACAAGGAAGAGATGGGCAGAGCTCGCTCACCGCTAATTAGCGTAGCCCAACACAAGGAGTCAATGGGAAGTGTTAGCCTGCCTCTGCCTACAGTCATTAGAACTCTTCAGCAACTCTGAACACTCCTGTGTGCTTGTTGTGACTCATTTTAATGCATTTTATGTTATTTTGAAAAAGATACATACAAAACTAAACTGCATGCCGCATGCGCGAACGACCGCGGACGTGCTTGTAAGTAGGTCAACAAAACAAAGCCTCTGTTGAGATGAGAAGATAATATGGTGATAGTAGAAGATAATGTAACATAACACATTAAAACAAGTGAAAAACAACTATAGGTAGAAGCAGGCTAACAATTCCCATTAACTTCCAGTGTTTGAACTATGCTAGTTAGCAGTGGGTGAGCTCTGACTGTCTCCTCCTTGTTACAGTTGAAGAATGGTATCCCAAATAAACCCTTCTTAGCATGTCACTAAAAAAACACAACAATGGTTTGAACCTCAACATTAGGTGTATTTTATTATTTCAGATTGACAAGACATGTTAGCTGTTAGCTACCCTAACCCTAACCCTAACCCATTGACGAAACAGGCCTCTGATGTGATCCTTTGTTCTCCAGGACAGACAACCGCTGACGGTTGAACAGATGTACGAGGACATCAGCCAAGACCACGTGAAGAAGACGGTCACCATCGAGAACCACCCACACCTCCCTCCGCCAGCCATGTGCTCCGTACACCCCTGCAGGTCTGAGGACTCCCTTTAATCACTGTTGTGCTCCCAACAGGGGAACTGTTGTTCCAGGAACTAAAGGGTTTGAAAGCCTGGACTATCCACTAGAATCTGTCTTAACCCTGTAGTTCCTGAAGTCCACTAGAGGTTGTCTAAACCATGTAGTTCCTGAAGTCCACTAGAGGCTGTCTAAACCCTGTAGTTCCTGGAGTGTCCGTGCCTTTATGTAACCACCAGCTGACCTGTGCCTTAATTTCAGACATGCTGAAGTGATGAAGAAGATCATCGAGACGGTTGCAGAAGGAGGAGGAGAGCTTGGAGTTCACATGTATCCTTAAACCTGAACTATAATCTTACCTTATCTTAGGACCCCCTTAAGCCTGGGTCTGGTGTTACAGATGGTTTTGGTCAACTTTTCTGAAAAGACATTATCAGTTTGGTGCCTTCAAACCAGCATCCAGATCTTTTAGGTCCACCTAGCCAAAGTGGATTCAGTAGGACTGTAGTCAGGTGTGTGATTAACCAAACAGGTACTGATGACCGTCACCTATAAAGTCATTAAACGAGGCAGGACCAGCTGTTGGACGAGGAGGATCAGCCAAAGTCTCAAGTGCTAAAGAGCTATGCAAACTCTTCTGTTGTTTTCATGTCTTTCCTCACTCCTGAGTTCATAGTAAGCAGATAGACTGTGCTGCAGTCACAAGGAATAGACGGACAGAGCTCACCCACTGCTAATTAGCTTAGCTCAAACACTAGGATTCTATGGGAAGTGTTAGCCTGCCTCTGCCTACAGCCAGTTTTTTAGCATGAATCCCAATTCTACCCCTTAGCTCTTCTCCTTCTTCTTACCCCTTCCCCTTACCCCTCTGTTTTGAGGGCCAAGGTGAAGAGGTGAAACACACAGCTGGGAAACAAGACGCGTCTCGATTCCGTGATGTCGTCACTTGTAGCTGCTCGCTGTAGCTAAGACTGTGAAAGCTAGCTTCTTTGAACAAGAAATTTTAAAATGTGACCAACAACTAAAAACATGGTTAATATTTACTTGATGATAAAATAATTCGTTGTAATAAAGGAATTTCTTCTGTCTCTGCTCTGCTTCGTGTTGGCGAGCACGGTGCATTATGGGAAATTCTCTTATCTCTTGGTTTCATGTCTGTCTTCGTCTGTCTGTCTTCGTTTCGAGAGGTTTAGCCCTTGGTCTTAGCCCTTCCCTTTAACCTTACGGAGTATTGAGACACAGCAAAACCAAGGGGTAAGACAATAGCTAAGGGGTACAATTGGGATTCACCATTAATCTTCTTCTACTCCTAAACAGAAGTTTTGTTTTGTTTATCTACTTCTGCGTTAGTGCTCGAGATGTGTTGTTCACGAACGAGTTGTGTCTTTTGAACAGCTCTTTCAAATGAGCGATGAGAAGTGATTTGCAGTTGTGAATGAGCCAGGCCTGCAAATTTAAGAATAGCTTGAAAACGATAGGTTTAATCACATCTGCAATAGGCCTGTGCTCAAAATATCGATACGGCAAAATATCGTATCGCACTCCTTCGGGATACGTGTATCGATACGGATTCTACAGAATCGATACGGCCTAAATATTTTGACGGTTGTTGTAAATACACTTTGGGTCATGCTAACAGTGGCACAGTTCAAGGTAGAAGACGAGGGACATAATGAAGCATATATTCTAAATTTGAACTTAGGTCTACCATCTTTGAGGATCTGAATTTATGTCTCTCAAGTTGTAGAACCACTTAAAATACATCCTTGTTCTTTTTCTTCTAATAAGAGAAAACTAAACTTGTCAAGAATTTTGCTTAAAGCGTAGTCTATGTTCACAATTTATGTGTATCGGGATACGTATTGTATCGTGGCCTTAGTATCGGGATACGTATCGTATCGTGAAGTTGCTGGAAATACCCAGCCCTAATCTGCAAATCAGTCTTCATCATTCACTTATAAGAGCTGTTCAAAAGACTCGACTCGTTTGTGAACATCCAATCTATAATACCAAATGCAGAAGTCAGTCAAAAAACAATGGTAAGTAGATAATACTAGCACTAGCACGTCTTGGCCCTACTCTACTCGGCCCTACTCCATTAGCAGCCTGTTTCCGCTAGCCTGGTACCTCCTAAAACAAGCTAGTTTTAGTACCTACTCCACTCTGGTTCTAAGCGAGCTGAGTCCATACTAAAAGATGACGTCACCGACTGCCGGCTACTGATTGATCAGACAATGTTGTCATCGATGAGTCATGAGCACGACAACCTAGCATGCTAGCGGTAGCTACCATTAGCTTACCCTCATCCATCTTTTCTTTGCAGCTGGATTGCTCTCGTCCTCGGCTTCATTCTGTTGTATAGCTTCCAAAACTCTCCTGTGCTTCTCAAGGGGTATTTCTTCTTACCAGCTGCAGCATTCTTCTGCTTTCCTTTTTTACTCAGTTTGTGACAAAAAGCCACAGATTGCTGTGTCGTGCTCAAAAGGATGTCACCGCAGAGCCGTTCAGTGACACTACACCCTGTTCGGCAGGCGACTGGGGCTAATGGAAAAGCAGCACAAGGGGAGTAGAGTAGAGTAGGGCTAATGGAAAAGGGCCATAAGATGACTGTTTAGCAACTCTGACTGCTAACACTTCCCATAGACTCCCAGTGTTTGAGCTAAGCTAACTAGCAATGGGCTAACTCCACATCTGTTTCTTATTACTGCAGCACAGACTAAAGAATGGAGTCTAGGCAAGACATGAAATGAAAGAAAAGGCTGTATCCCTTTAATTAAGTTGCACGGATGCACTGCAGCAAGACTGCACATCCTCAGAGGACACAAGGTAGCTATACTGCATCAGCAAGGTCTCTCCCATGGAAGATTTGAGGACAAACTAGTTTGAGGTGTTCAAGCTTTTTAGGACAAGGACAAAGAAATGGACACAACCACCCCTTAAGTAGTCCTGGTTTGAAGGCAGGTAGGACTCTGATGTGGTTTCTCTTCTGTCTGCTGACTGTTTCTCCTCAGCGTGACCTCCAGGTATCTTCTGATTTTCCTGAAGTTCGTCCAGGCCGTCATTCCCACGATAGAGTACGACTACACGCGACACTTCACCATGTAGCTCCGTGAGCATCTCAGAGGAAGGAGGCGTCCGTCTTAAGTTTGATTTCTGCTCTGATTCTGACCGGTTTGTGTTTCTCTGCGGGACGCCACCAGTGTTCACCGTCCGCTAAAGGAGCAGTCCGCTGTTTTTGGGGATAAAGGCTCTTGGGAGTCGGACCAGATCAAAACCTGAGAGGGAGTATCAGAGCCTCTGTTGGGGAAACAAATCAACAGTCATAAAAACAGAGTAAAGGATCACATAATTAGTTTATTTCTTTATTATTAGCAGCATCATTTGAGGCATTTGTATTTTAGACACGTATATTTAATGATATTGTTAGAATAAAAGCATGTGGTGCATGTTTCATAATCAAATCTCAATATATAATAAAACAACCGTGATTATTTTTTGACGTAATCAAGCAGCCCTATTATTTCTTTTCATGTCTTATCTCACTGCAGAGTCCATGACAAGCAGATAGACTCCATTCTCTTAAGTGTGTGCAGAAACAAGGAAGAGACGGGCAAAGAAATCCTACTGCTAATTAGCTTAGCTCAAACACTAGGAATCTATGGGAAGTGTTAGCCTGTCTCTGCAACTCTAAACAGTTCTGTGTGCTTGTTGTGACTCATTTAGCTTCTACTATCATATGGCATTATTGTCTTCTTCTCCTTAATCGATGAAATAAAATGAAATGTTTTTCTTGTTTACAAAAATATTGGCGATAAGTGTGGACATTTCTGGAAACTTTAGTCTTCTGCATCCTATGTTCTTGCCTTTTTCTTATATGATAACTTCTTTCTTGAAATATCAGACTTTAATTTTCTTCTCTTAAAAAACTTTTTTCACCTTCTTTCCTAAAATAAAATCACTTCCATCTTGAATAATCTACATATTATCTGACTTTACTTTAAGAGATAGGAACTCAAACTCTCTAATATTTTCCTTTATATTTTTGCATCATTAGGATGGTTTATATCCTGAAATGTCCATCTCTATGTTACAGCTTCATTTCTTTTATTACGATAACTTTTTTGTCCCGTGAAGTGGCTCTAATACTCCCTCGGTTTCACAAACCAAGCACAAATGTCAGAGAAAATAAACTTCCATCCATCATCTTTACCGCGTTTCCTTTCAGAGTTCAACCTTTCCCAGCTGGGGGGTACAGCCAATCACAGGGCCACATATAGGGACAAACACTCACACCTAAGGCAGTTTGAAGTAACCAGTTAACCAGCTGGAGTGCCTGTAGAGAACCCATGCATTAAGGCTGTCACTTCTCCCAAAAATCAACAGAACGGTTCACTGCTCCAGGCCTGATGTGCCGCTACACTCAATATTTTACACTAGAATATTTATTTAATATTCGGTTACGGATCTTTATCCCCATATTCGATCGGTTATTCGAATATCAAATATAAAGTGACAGCCCTACCAAGCTAACCTGACAAGCCAGACGGACAGCTCCATATATCTGCCACAGAAATATTTCACTAGTCCAGGGGTGGGCAACTTTAATTACCAAGAGGGCCACATAAAACCATTTTTCCCAGCCTGAGGGCCACATTATTACAAATTTTCAGAAACTCTCGATGATGAAAAAGAATGTTGGATAAACAACAAATGAGAATATAAATTTGCCATAAACTTAGAATAACAATATTCATATATTACAACATGAATACAAGTTATTATGCATAATCAAATGAACTTGACTGAGAATTCAAGCAAATTTAGCTAATATACATGGAATTAAAGCCAATTAAGCTATTTCCAAATCAATAAAATGGTGTGTTATTCAAATGTTTAAAGCTCAAGTATTATTCTGCTGCCATTATTTTAAATATAGTATTGAGTAATACTTGATGTACTGTTCAAAGACTTCATAAAATAGATTTAGAGACACTATTATAACAAAGTAAGGTCATAATCAACTTACTATGCCAGTAAAAATATCAGTTTAGATAATAAAGAACTATTTCTATTAGATATCTGATTTTTTTTTTACATATTTACAACTGCTGGTTGGGAATGAATGGCGGGCCACATTTAGTGATGTGGAGGGTTGACTTAGCCCCCGGGCCCACCCCTGCGCCAGTCCATCTGGGTAGGAGCCCTTTGAATTTATTTTCAGGGGCAGAACGTAAAAAAATAAACACAAGCTTGTGATTGGACAATCGTTTGGCTCGTCACATTCATCACAGACCAATCCACATCAAGCAGGGTTACCTCCTATAATGTAGAATACATAGCGGCTAATGTAGCGGCTAATGGTTAACAACAGTTAACAACAGTTCATGGTTGTTAGCCATAACAGCTAATTTAGCCGCTAACAGCTAACGGCCTTTTACTATCATCTATACTTAATTGTACCACACAGATGATTCATGTAACACTTATATGTGGCATGAACCTTGTCAAAGACAATCCCTACAAATAAACTTCTGAGGAGGGCAGATTTCAACAAGTTTCACTCAGTAGCCATGACGACAATAGGCTAATCGGCATGTCCATTCTCAACTTCCGGTTGCCGTCACGTCCACATTCAGCAGCTCCCGCCCCTCTTCCCTGATTGGGCCGTGAAGAATTCAGCCGAGTGAACTTGTTGGACATTTGTAATTTGTAAGGAAGCTGGAGTGCCGGAGAGAACCCATGCATGCACAGGGAGGACAACACAAAAAGGACGAAATGGCGAACCTTTAAACCTTTAAGTATTTTTGTGGTGAGGCAGATTTGACTTTGTTCCTCCTGCAGTTGAAGCGAGTGCAGGTGAACATGATGACCTTTACTTTGGCCCATGCCTCATGGTGATTGGTCTCTTAAGAGACCCTCGTTAAATCATCTCGTTAAAGGCTAACACGAGCTTCCCCTGACGTTAACAGCTCCCTCCTCCAGTCAGAGCCTTTATCCCCAAATGTCGGACCAGGATGAAGTCTGAAAAGGTCTCACTGCTGTGACTATAACTCACTCCATTCCACACCAGCCGGCTTCAAAGTGTAACCAGTGAAGACAACATGGCCGCCCTCTGCTCGCAGATACCACAGCTCCAGCAGGGGGCAGCAGCGAGGCTGTTTCCACCTGCTTCACAGAGTTTACTGTAGGTTCATCAGCTAACCAGGACACGTCTGATTCTTTGGCCTGATGAATGTATCTCCTCTCTTCTCTGCTGTCACGGCGCCGAAGCCTCTTGATATGAGCCCAGTAAAAACAGAATAAAGAGAACGGTTTTCTTTACAAATAAACGGACAAAGTGCAGATTCAGACAGTTTAAAGAGGCCTGCTCATGTTTTTGAAGAATCCAGTCAGACCCCCAAAATAAAGATAACAAGGGCAGCAGATATTATTAACTTTTTTTTTAAATCTCTTTTTTGAGGGTTTTACAAATGAGACATATATACAATTTAGTACAAGAAAAGAAAGAAAAAATGCTGTCAGAGGAAAAATTAGATAAAGTTGGAGGTAAGATGTCTTATTCAGCACAGAGTTCATTTAAAGAACTTACACAGCCTCCACAATTCATCATCTCCAAACATTTACAACTTCAGTCAACCCCAAAAAAGATATTTAAAATAGAAATAATAATAAAAAAATACAATTAATAATGATAAAATGCAAAAATAAAAGATAGTAATGCAACAAAATAAAGGAGAGAAAACTGATGAGAGAAGATATATTATTAACTCATTAACCTGGTGTGTGTTAGCGTAAGGAAGTTTTTTGTAATCTCCTGATCACCAACTTAGAAATGATTAACACTTTCATGCATGAATTATTAAATTTAAAAGATATATAGCTTTTTGAAAATGACTGTTTTTACTTTCAACAAGTTAAAAATCATGTTTTATGTTATTTTTGTGTGAGTTATACATCTGTTCACTACAGTAGTAATTTAGTGAACTTGTCTTTGACAAATATTAAGAGTAAATAGAAAAAAACAAAATCTGAAGTATAGACTTTTGCTGCAATCACATAAAAATTTGAAATAAAAAATACAAAATTATATAAAATCCAAATACAGTAATGATGCCCAATTTGTCCTTTGTTGGCTGTTATGGATTAATGATGCAGAATATTGATACAGTAAAAAAATATGCAAAGATTATATTTTGCCTACCTAATGGGTTTTTAACTTTTTCCAAATATCCTCTACTGTAGTGAAGACCATGCATGAAAGGATCCAGATAAACAGCATTAGCATTTGCTCAGTTATTGTCTAACTAATAATTATTTAAAGGAGACATATCATGCTGATGCATGATTTAATACTTACATATAATAGAATAAATTTGAAAAGAAGACCTTACACCCCCTTAATTTTCAAAAAATGAGATATTGTATTTTTTCTGATATCCTAGAACGAGATTTGATGCCTCTGAAAATAGGTCATTGCGAGATGTCCGCGAGATTTAAATCGTCGTGACGACACGAGGTACATTTCTTTTTATTGGAGTAATCTGATAAAACACTTCCTCCTCTGTGATGTCCGTTAGCCACAAAACCGTCACCGAGGAACACATCCAGCAGGGGTATATAGGTCCCTAGCTCACACTCACTCATTACCAGCTCTGGCCTGTAGGGGGACTCAATACGCGGTCGCTGCTTTGAGCCTGCCGGAAAATACAGTAGAAGAAGAAGGACAGGCTGGCTCTACCCCCGATAGAACTGACCAATCAGAGCACAAAGGGCTGTGACGTTGTGAGGTAACTTTAGGTCAGCCTGAGAACTGAGCGTTTCAACGAGAGCTTCATAATGGCCTAAAATGAGGATTTTGAGAACGCTATTGTGGGGCAATGAAGGAACTAAATGACTTGTACTGAGAGCAGAAATGCTTTACAGGCATCCTAGTCTGGCAGAGTGAAGAGGAGAAACAAGCATGATATGTCCTCTTTAAAGATGATTCTGAGTGTTAGGTGTGTTTTCAGGTTTCTGAATCATATGATGGAAACTTTATCATGAACTGAGTCTTTTCTAGTTTTTACTGGATTCATATCAAAGTCCTCGTTCACGTTTCAGGACGTCCTGTCTCTCAAACTCTGAATAAGCAAAGTGAAATTTGTGCTTCTCGTAGTGAATTCGATGTTTTTGGCAGGAGCTTCCTGTTTGACTCCTGATTCTCATGGCTGACCTTTGACCTTGTGCATCAGCGTTTGAAGCCACTTTGTCTTAACGCTTTCTGAATGTGTTGATGCCGGCCTCTTCATCCCTCTGTTTAGTCTCTTCCACTCTGCGGCTTCTGTCTCCACCTTGAGATTATTTCGGCCTCTGCGGTGTGATGTCTTTGAGCTCTGTGAAGGTCGCTGATTGTGCAGCAGCAACAGTTTTTTTCTTTTTCTGGAGCCTCTTGGGTTTACCCGTCAGTGAATATCTGCTCTGTGTAGTCTGGATAGTCTGTGGCTTCTCACAACAACAAATAAATCGATAAAATCAGCCGATTGATTTTCTTCGTCTTTGGATAAATATTCACTCCACTGTTCTGATGTATGGAAACACTTCAGATTCATCAATAAAGACATTAAAAATAAGATTAAAATCACAATTCTGTCTTTATTTACCATCAAGCAGCAATCTGTGTCAACTAAAAACACACATGGTACAAGTTACATGGCAGCAACTCAATGCGTTTAGGCAAGACAACCTGCTGAAGTTCAAATGAGAGGAAAGGTGGCGAACGTGACTTTGTGAGGATGGTCTGAAGAAGAGAAAATATCCAGTGAGCAGCATTTCTCTCAGACTAAATGCCGTGTTGATGTCAGAGGAGAGGACCACACCAGGTGCCACCCCTCTTAGGTAAGAACAGGGCGCTGGTCTGATGAGTCTGGGTATCTGCTGCCACATTCAAGACCTGAAAAACGGTGAAAAGAGAGTTTTTGTTACGTTAGTGTCTTCAGTTTAAACAAGAAAAGTGCCTCAACCTGCAAACTTTTCCAGAGTGAAACATTTTGAAAACTTTTTGTTGATATTGTCTCCATGTAAACAGGAAACTGGTGCCAGTGTTCATTTTGTTGACTATTTTGTCAGTTTTCACCAACAAATTTTTCCCCCTGATGAAAACTGGACTATCACTAAAAAACAAAAAAGTGCACATTAACAAAAACTAAACTAACTGACATTTTCATCAACAAAACTAGACTAAAATGTCTGACAGACTTAATCCAATCAGACCTAATATGGTCATGTAGGAAGTAGAGACAAGTGATGAATCTATCCAATCACAGCTACTTTGGTTGGTGGTGAGATCCAAGAGTAAAACATGACTAGTAATTAAAGGAAACAAAAAATGCCTTAACCTTTACACTAGATTTTTTAGTCAACTAATTCATAGCAGATTTCAGCAACTAAGATGTGAAATTTCATCATCTTAAGCTAGACTAAAACAATTCAGATGGCTAAATTATGACTTAAACTAAAAGATATTTTAAGCAAAAGACTAAAACTTTGACTAAATTAAAGTGCTGTCACATTGCACTGGGTGGTGCATGCGCACTACTCTTTCAGATAAAGGTTGTGCACACAAAGGAGCAACAACACTGATGACCAACTACAGAGTAACGTGCTGCTAACTGCTCTGTTTGTTATAGCTCCGACGACAATTTTTTTTTCTTTTATTCATAAACCAAATCTGGCAGTTACATTCATGAAGCAAAATTAGTGCAAATATTTCAGACCAAGCAACATTTCAACACTTCACAAAGAGAACTGAGAAAACAGCAGGGAAAAGAAAAAATATATTAAAAAGGCAGAGGTCTTGTTCTGAATTAATACATGTGTAGAACTGTTTAATGCAATGCATGTTTAGTTTTAACATGTTCAAGTGATTTTTCAAAACATTTTAGTGTATTCATGAAAACAACAAACAAAGGTCTCATTTTTAGAAAACAACATTTGTGTATTGTTTGGCCAAGATAATTATGGTGTAATACACGTTCTCCTTTTTCTATCCTCCATTAAAACACCAAATTGAATGAGATCATAGGATAGGTTTGGTGGTTCTTAATCTCTTTCAGATACCCAGTTTTGAAAGGATCACCAAAAAGATCTCAGGTAATCGCAGTCAAGAAATAAATGTTCTAAAGTTTCAACTTGAATTTTACAAAATGTGCAACAATTTTTTCCAACATTAAATCTTTCTCTAAGAAATTCATTTCAGGGGTAAATATCATTTATTGTTTTTGGCGAAGCAGGGTGAAAAAGGTATCTAGTTCTGATTCTCTGGATTTGATCTCTAGAAAACTTCTATGCAAGACGTCCTCTTTTTGCTCCTCCGACAAAATAAGGGTTTGCTGCATCCACACTTTTACTAGAGGAGACACATTTGTTTTATTCACCAAGGACATCTCAAACTTAAATCTCCAACTACTGGCCTGGTTTTCAGTCCTTTTCGTCTGTGTGACCTTGGAGCGCTTTTGAAAAGGCAAAGGGAAACCCTTTCCATTTTTGGTGACAAAGTTGTCGTGTAAACAGGCCTCAAAATTTGGTCAGGACATCATGAAAGCATGAATCCATCCTTGGATCAGCGGTCCAGGCTGCTGCTGGTGGCTGGATTTGAACATGGTTTGAACCCCACAGCCTACCCGAGTAGTGGACCATCTTCTTCTGGCTCCAAAGCCAGTGGCCTCCATGGTTACCAGATCTTAGTCCAGTAGAGCACCTCTGGGATGTGGTGGAGCAGGAGATTCTCATCATGGATCTTCAGGATCTGTGCACCTTGAAGAATTGAGGAGCTCTGGAGCCAAAGGAAGTCCAGGTGTACCTAATAAAGTGACCAGTATGTTAATGTAAGTTTTAAATCTCAAACTTGAATACCAAACTCGACCATGAAGACAGTTTGAGTATCACAAAGAAACTAGAATAGCACTCAGAGAGCACAGACCTCTGCCAAGCACCTCAGCTCAGGCTTTTCCACAACCGCTGAAAGACAAAATACTGAATCACCAGATCCAGACCGGAGCCAGGATCCAGACCAAACTCAGCACTGACATGGACAGACTGTTATCCTGTATGAACAAAACAAGTTTGGGGATTCACTTTGGATTTCCCATTATAAAGTTCATTGCCTAATTTGTGACGAATCTTCCCATTTGCACTCTAAATTGGATCCGGATGAAATTTACCTTGATGATAGAGACAGGGACCCCTTATTATCCTGTAAAACTGGAAGTGAATCCATTATTAAATGGCAGAGATATGTTTGTTTAATAAGCCCACCCAATGTAAATTTATGGGATTTCTTTAAATTTTGGGATTTTTTTACGTCCAGACAAATATATGTATCACCACCAAAATCTACTCATTGCTACATTGGGATATCACCAACATCTCCTGAAATTTGCAGCAATATCCGTTCGTTAGTTGTTGCGTAATCTCGCTAACAAACAGACAAACTAAGATCACTTTGGCGGAGGTGCCCTCTGCTGCTGCAGTTCCTCTCTCTGGCCTGCAGGTGTCAGCACTGAGCCCCGCTCTGCTGTAGTTCCCCCTCTGGCCTGCAGGTGTCAGCACTGAGCCCCGCTCTGCTGTAGTTCCCCCTCTGGCCTGCAGGTGTCAGCACTGAGCCCCGCTCTGCTGTAGTTCCCCCTCTGGCCTGCAGGTGTCAGCACTGAGCCCCGCTCTGCCGCCGCCCCCTCAGAAGAAGACTGTCGGTGTGTCAGTATGCTGGCTGCGCTCCGTGCTGGAGGTCACTCACGCCGCTGTGGACCATCATGTCCGCGCTGTGCCCCACGCTGCTGCTCTGTGTGTTCGGCTTCTTCTCCAGCATGAGGCCCTCGGAGCCTTTCCTCACCGCCTACCTGATGAGCCCGAGCAAGAACCTCAGCGAGACCCAGGTGAGCCGAGCTAATGCTAATGCTAACTGCGGCTGGAGCAGGATGGCATCACGATAAAGTTACTATACCACCAGTTTGGACGATTTTAAACCCTAAAATCCAGTTTTTATCTGGATGAGAGGCGAAAACACGTAAATTATCTCAGTCCTGACTCATTAAATCATTTATTTACTAAAGTTCTGCTCCTGTTTTTATCAGTTTACATCTTAAACCTCCTGACAGCTGAGGTACAGATGTCCCGACTGCAGAAATTTAATGTTAAGTCTAATTTAGATGTTTTTCTTCAGTTCTTATTTCCAGATCTGATTTTGTAGATACTGCAAAAGTATGCCATATTAATAAAATAATATCAATAATACATAAGGATGCACAACATTACCTGTTTAATATCAGTGTTGGCAGATATCATCCTTAAAAAAAATAATTATGGTATATTCTAATACATTTTTGCACATTTTACAGCCGATAATTCAGCCGTAAATCAGCTGGAATATTTGCAAATTATACAAATGAACAATATAAATGTGCCTTCTCATCGCCGCATGGGTACATCTAAAAATCAAGGGTTTCTTTTTGGGAAAGTTAAACGCTACTAAGCTTGAGCTCTTGAAATATCAGTATCAGTCATGATTTAAAAATATTACTGTGTCAAATATCAGCAAAAAATCAAATATTTTGCATCTATAATAATAAATAATTACAGCAATAAATACATAAATAACAGTAAAATATATATATAATAATAAAAGTAATTAGTAATCATGAAATATGCATTTTTTTTCTTGTGATGTATGCTTACATTTCTGTGGGGATCTTTATTGTTAAATGCTAAACCTTTATGGTCATTATATTGGTGTGCAAAGACAATCCATTGGAATTATGCTGCAATAAAAGTGTTTAAAATAGATTTAAAATACTTAAAATCACAAGACAGATAATATTTTAAACACAAGGAGATAAAAGATTATGTCAAACATTTTAGTCTAGTTTTTATTTGTAGTGCGTGAGCTTGCTTTTATTAGTTACTGTCTGGTTTTCATCAGGGGAAAAAAGTTGTTGATGAAACTATGATGAGGAAAACGTTTCTGTTTCTGGTGACGATGTTGTCGTGTAATCAGGCCCTGATACGACCCCCCTCTTTAGTTCCTGGTACCGTCAGTCCTCCGTCCAGCAGCAGAGACGTTTGCTCAGGTATTTCATCACCTCTGGGCTGAGTCAGAGCTGCAGGACGTTTCCTCACTATCAGGCTCGACCGCTTCGTTTCCTCCTTTGAATTCACACAAACTCTTCCTCCACCGTCTCCTGGTGTGACAGTTAAACCGGTTCTTCTGCCTCTTTAATTAAAGAACATTCTCTCAGACATCATCGGGGTACCTTCTCCCCTCTCGGTCATTTTCCTCTTAATCCTGCGGGTCAGGACAGAATAATCCCCTTTGGGAAAGTTCTGAAATCCTCTGGAATATTTGAGTAATCCTGAAATAATGAGCTCCATCGGTCCGGAGCTGGAGTGACGCCTCCGTCTTAAACGTCTGGATGAAACCGGTTCAGACCTTCTGAAGGTCAGAGCTGTTTTTGGATGTGCAGGCTGGTTGGTTGCACAGAGGGAGGAGATGTTGCATCAGTGTGCAGCCAGAATGATGCATTCAAGGGCAGACGGAGGAGAAGCAGCTGAAGGTGTACTGTCAGTGGTAACTATGGGAAGGGGGACGACAGAGCATTTCACTGGGATCTTGGGCCTGTATTGATGAACGTATGAACTGAAGAGTGAAACTTGTGCCAGCAATACAGTCATTTTACCAGAAACCACTTCAAATCTTTGACTTGTTATTAAATTGATGATAAACTTTAGGAAACTCATGGGACATCAACTATACTGTAAACAAAAAAAAGTAATTTTCTGACAGCTGTGGCACCAAAAACATACCTTAAAGTAACAGAAACATTAAACCTTCTCACAAAAATAGGTCAATTTTCCATTATTAAGAGTTTATAATTGTAATTTTCAGGACATTTTGCCTTTTTGAGGTTGTTTCTAATTTTAAATAAAAAAAATCATGTTTTATGATAATGAAATCATCTATAAATTTGGTAAATTAATGTTGTAATATGAATAATAATGTTCTCCAGTTCTCTCATCGGTTATTTATCATTTATTTATCTATTGTTTTGGAGATTTTTCTGTTAAATGCAACTTTAAAGGAGACATATCATGCTTGTTTCTCCTTTTCACTATGCCAGACTAGGATGCCTGCCTAAAGCATTTCTGCCCTCAGTACAAGTCATTTAGTTCCTTCATTGCCCCACAATAGCGTTCTCAAAATCCTCATTTTAGGCCATTATCAAGCTCTCGTTGAAACACTCGGATCTCAGGCTGACCTAAAGTTACCTCGCAACGTCACAGCCCTTTGTGCTCTGATTGGTCAGTTCTATCGGGGGTAGAGCCAGCCTGTCCTTCTTCTACTGTATTTTCCGGCAGGCTCAAAGTAGCGACTGCGTATACAGGCCAGAGCTGGTAATGAGAGAGTGTGAGCCAGGGATCTATATACCTCTGCTGGTGGATGTGTTCCTCGGTGACGGTTTTGTGGCTAACGGACATCACAGAGGAGGAAGTGTTTTATCAGATCACTCCAATAAAAAGAAATGTACCTCGTGTCGTCACGACGCTTGACGTCGATTCATCTCGCAATGACCTATTTTCAGAGGCATCAAATCTCGTTCTAGGATATCAGAAAAAATACAATATCTCATTTTTTGAAAATTAGGAAGGGGTAAGGTCTTGTTTTCAAATTTATTATATTATATGTAAGTATTAAATCATGCATCAGCATGATATGTCTCCTTTAAAACTGTTAAAAAAAAACAAAACGCGATAACCTAAAGCTCACTTGGCAGTGCTGATGCTCCATAAGCAGAGAGTCTGTGCAGCAGCAGTTGCTTTGCCCTTTTTATTTCTCTCCAGATGTTATAAATGTTAAAATAAAGTTAATAAATGTTACCTTCTATAAAAATACACTAATTGTGGTTATTTTCAGTGGAGATATCAGTCAGGTAACAATCAAATTCTTGTGAAATTACATTTTATATAATACTTTTACCATTTTTAAATGTGATCTTATGTGATTTCTTACTTTCTTTAATAGTTTAAAAGTCAGATTTGACAGTTTAATCTAATAATAAACAGACAGATGTTTGTAAAATTATGATACATTTGTTAATTTATGTTACTATATGTATTTATATATGCATCTTAATGGGTCTTTTTGTTAAAGAAGAATGATGGTGGTTTATGTTATTTTACATTTGCCATGCAAAGTCGTGGTCTATTTTTGTCATTTAACTGTTATTTTAAAATACAGAAAAAAATAATAAAATAAGCAGTAAAATGCTGTTACATTACAGATTTGTTTTACAGTGTAGGGCCCTGTAAAATGTATTGGAATTGGACATTAAAAGCAAAGTTCAATATAAACGCAGAATATCATATGAAATGTCAGAACTGGCCAACATCTACATCAAAGTTGTTTTTTTTTTAAATATAAAGGAATGTTTCTCTGGGGAAAATGCTCTGAGGGGGTCACTCAGGCTGGGGACAGAGCACGCTTCACTCCTCCTCCTCCTCCCCTCATTAACGATGCAAACATGTCGAAGCGGCAGCCTGAGACGCCGCTAAAGCCCCGATTACACGACAACGTTGCCACCAGAGATGAAAAGATTTTTCCCAAAGCTTTATGTTCACACGGAGATGCTGTGGAAACGATGCACGTTCTCATGGATCCACGAGAATGATTGAAATGTGGTACTGTGCACGCCAGGCCAGTAGTTGGCGATGCCAGTTTGTAGTGAAATGCCAGTGTAAAAATAAGCGTATGCTTTCAGGTAAAGTTTTTCTAAATAACAATAGATGCATGAAGATGCAGGAGCTTCTCGTCTGTACATCAAATCTATCTGGATAGTTTTGTCTGGGTAACAAACCGAGTAGCTCACATGTTACTCTGGAAACGGTCAAAGCTGTTGTTGTTGTTCGTAGGTGCACATGCAGCCTCCATCCAAAAGAGCACTGCATATGTGCTACACATCATAATTTTCCGGGAACACGCTGATCCCTGTTTGGACTGAGATAGTTACAAAATGTTCTCAAAACTTTTCACTCTGGACTCCAGTGTCAAAAGACTCAGGCACTCCTCGCAATGTTCTCACGTTAGAGGAAGGTGCAAACACAACGAAAACTCTGTTTTTTGGCTGTTTTTGTTGTCGTGTAAAAAAGGCCTTAAGTTTGCAAACAAGCTACGAAACTCCAGACTGCAGGGCAGAGTAGCTTCCCAATGATCATGTGTCAGGGGGTCAAATGTTCTTAAAATTTATCAACATGACGACCATCTGAAGAGTGGGTGATAATATTTCTTTACTTCAAACAGTGTCTCTAGTTAAATTTGCATAAAATACCAAAAACTGAATTCTGAAAAAAGTAAGACAGAAAACATTAGAACATAGGAGAAACTAAAACAGATTTTTTTGGTGTTTATTAGGGCTAGGACGAAGCGCTTTTCTTCTGATTTGATTTTTTACGATTTTTTTTAGGTGCCAATTCAATTTAAATTGCGATTCTACCATAGTGTCGTTTTTGTAATCTTTAGTTAGCTTTTTTAACACCAGTGAAAAAGATGAACAACGATGATGTCGACAGACTGTATCAGGAAAAATACACATTGAATTGAATTTTATTTTCATTTCGAACATGTATGCACAGAACAACAAAAAAAAAGTGAAATGCCATTCACATACACGAAAAGAAAGGATTGTAGCAACCACACGCTCGAAATGGAATAGGAGGAAGTAAAACACTTTTTTAGTTCCTACCCCTTATTACTGTTCCTCATAGGTCTTATAAAAAATAAATTATTCTATTGATGCAAATACATTATACAAATGTATATTACAAAACATATAATCTATATAAATATGCTACTGTACCTATACAATACCAACAAAATATATAATCAATACATATACATACACACAGATGTTAAACATTTTAATGTTTTTATTTTCTTCAGGTGGTGAATGAGATCTTCCCCGTCTGGACGTACTCGTACTTGGCCTTGCTGTTCCCGGTCTTCCTGGCCACAGACTTCCTCCGTTATAAGCCCGTTCTGGTGCTGCAGGCCTCCAGTTTGGTGGTGACGTACGTGATGTTGCTGAAGACCCAGGGCCTGTTGGCCATGCAGCTGCTGGAGTTCTTCTTCGGCGTGGCCACGGCGTCCGAGGTGGCCTACTTCTCCTACATCTACAGCGTGGTGGACCCGGCCCACTACCAGAGGGTGACGGGCCTCTGCCGCTCCGTCACGCTCTTCGGATCGGCCGCCGGCTCCCTGACGGGTCAGCTGCTGCTCTCCGCCCCCAAAGTTCAGCTGATGCACCTCGTCATCATCACGCTGGCGTCGGCCGCCGTGGCCTTCGTGGCGCCGTGGTTCCTGCCGATGCCGAAGAAGAGTCTGTTCTTCCACGAGAGCCTGGGCTCGGCGGAGGAGGAGAGGGCGAGGAGCGGGGACGAGGAGAGTAAAGTTCCTCTGAACAGGGAGGAGGAGCCCACGGTGAGGATCAAACCAACAACGACACACATCACAAATACCCGAGGACAGATCCAGGCGTCCTATTGGCTTCTGGAAATATACCAACCAATCAGGGGGCTGGGTTTGTCATAACCCCTCCTACTTCATTTGCATTCGGTCTACTAGAACTACTAATGAGAGTTTAGCTCTACAAGCACAACAACTAAACTAAAACCAGTCGACTACTACCACTGATGAGATATTCTGAGTTTACTTTTACGACTTGTAAACAACTCTTTGTTTTACTGTTTAAGGTTTTTGTGTCCAAGTGCATGAATAGACTTTACTAGTAAAGCAAAATCAGCTACCAGTAGACAGTTTGAGTTACTAGTACTACTGGGTAAAGCCTCCAGTTTTTACCAGTAACAATATTTAAGTCTACTATTGTCTGCTATTAGGCAGTTAGCTTTATTAGCAAAGTCTACTCATGTACTAGTGCACCAAAAAACTCAACTTTTAAAACCCATACAACAGGGTTCCCACGCGTCCTGGAAAACCTGGAAAATGATTGCCCAACTTTCCAGTCATGGAAAACAAATGGAAAATGAGAAAAAAAGTGAAATGTCCTGGAAAAGCTTAAAGTAAAAGTGTACTAGGTAACTAATGAACACGTGGCCAGAAAATGTAAGTAGGTAAAATAATGCAAGTTAAGGCATAAAATATAAAAACTCAAAACAATGAGGACAAAAAGAAATAATAAAAAATTGCCAAAAAAAAGAGTTTTTTTAAAAGAAGTAAGTGTTGGAAGGCTGGTTTTTTTTCCAAAGATCAAGCTTGTATAAATATAAGATTGGTTTAAAAATAGATTTTTTTCTTGTAGTCTAAGATTCTTAATTTACTACCCTTTCAGGTAATTAGAGGACAAAAAAAGCCGTCTTCCAAAAACTGCTATAAAACATAACAGATAAGTATTTTTGCCCTTTTATTGCTCCGATCTTTTAATAAACTTCAGTCGTAATCCAAACTACCAAATGTTCAATTAATTTTCTTGATTTTAACCCTTTAAATGCCCATATGACTACATGATGTTTTTATTTTGAAAAATCTAAATAAAATGTTTTTTTTACTTAAAATTGGTCTTCATTTGTCATTTGGTATAACCATTCTAAACTGTATTTAAATATTTAAAAAATAAAATATAAAATCTCAAAACAATGGAGACAAAAAACAAAAATTGCCAAAAAAAAAAACAAAACATTTGGGCTAAATTAACAAAATCTACTCATAAAAAGCAGAGTAAATAAAGATTAAAAAATACGTATAACCGTAAATTTATAACAGTAAGACACAAAAGCCAGACTAAACAGATAGCTAACAGACGATGTTCGTGCTGGAGAGTTAGAAACACATAAATTCTAAGATCAATATGATCAATAACTGGAGATATTGTTCATCAACCTCTAATCTTGTTTTTTAGAAGGCTAACTAGAATTGAAAACTGCCCACAGCAACAATGTGACACTGGAAAAATTCCTGGAAAATGGTTTCTAGAAAAGAGTGGGAACCCTGAATACAAGAACAACTGGTAAACTCAAACTATCTTACTGCTAGTTGTAGTAGACTGTTATTAGTCTACTAGTAGTACGAGTCAGCCAAAAGATTCACGTGCAAATGAAGTAGGAGGAATTCTACGTATTCATTATATTAGCATATAAGGCTGCCTAGACGTACTAATGAACATTTTTGAGTAGTACTAGTGACACTTTTTGCTTCACTACTAAAGTCTGCTTATGCACTAGTTGACCAAAATTAAGTACCAGTAGAGCTGAGCTACAGTTGATATCACTTATATAAATTTTATGCCCAAATTTCGCTCCATAAAAACGTGAGAAACTGCCCTGTTAGCATGTCCCGTACAAATTCATGAATCCACCAAAATCTGCCTGATTGGTCTTTGGCTCGTTACTGACCAATCCTGAAAATGTCATCAAATTCAGCTTTTAACCGTTTGTAGTTTTACCTGTTTAGAAAATAACATAACAAGTGTTAAGTGTGTTATTATAAGGGGTGTCCCGATCTGATATTGAGATCAGATATTGGTCCAATATGAGCAAAAAAGCAAAAATCAGATTATATAGGCCTGCATCTAAAATCTCTGATACAAGCAGTCCATTCTAATTTATTTTTTATTTATTTTATTAAGTCATAGAATACACTTATGTTTAAGTCAAACACAGTGGATATTTTACAATTTAAAAATATTTGTTTTTGTTTTTACTGGATTTGTTGAGGTTACTATTCAGGGTCTTCTAATTTATTTTTTATTAATTGTACTATATTCTTATGTTTAAGGTTAAGTGGTTATTAACGGGTCAGTTTTTCTCATACCTACTATTGCTGCCTACTGTTCTCTGAGTAATCTCACCTGATCAAGACTTTTCTTACAGTCATAATACAAAAAAATAAGGAATAAAACTCTGTTTGACTTCTGCTGATATCGTATCAGATTGATATCGGTATCAGCCAATACTCACGCCTGCAATATCGGTATCATATCGGAGATGAAAAAGTTAGATCAGGACACCTCTAGTTATTATTATCAATATTATTTTATCATATTTCATTTTCTTTCTTACTTTTACATTTTTATTTTCTCTTGTTTCTAGTTTAATGTATTATTTTGGAGTTTTATATATTTTTGTTAATTTAATTTTTCTGCCTGTCCTTTTTTAAAATACATTGTTTTTTTCTTGTTGTACAGTTGAAAATGTTTAAATAAAAACATATTTAGAAAAAGGATGAATAATACCTCCTTTTAAAAAAAAACGTTCTCAGCCTTCAGGAGTGTGAAATTCTCCAATCCCATCCATAAAGGTTTTATTCTTTTCTTCTCTTGGATTTAATCTTAAAATAAAAATAGCCAAGTGTGAATGTTTCAGATGCAAAAATAAAACTAGATAATTAAATTTAAAAAGGAAATGTTTCTATTAAATCAGCTGATTTTCCGTTTGGCCCCCCACCGCAGGCCCCTCACTCCTCCGACCCCCACGGTCCTCGGCGGGGCCTCGTGGACGTCCTGCGGATGTTGTTCGACGACTTCCTGCAGTGCTACAGGTGTCGCCCCCTGCTGGCCTGGTCGGTGTGGTGGGCTCTGGCGACCTGCGGCTACTTCCAGATCATCAACTACGCCCAGCCGCTGTGGGAGAAGGTCCGGCCCTCGCAGGACTACGACATCTACAACGGCTACGTGGAGACTCTGTCCACGCTGCTGGGTGAGCCGCGCTCAGGTCCTCCTTTTGTTGATGTTTGTTTTTGGCTCCGCCCTGACGGCTCCTCCCCCTCCGTCTCCAGGCGCCCTGGCGGCCCTCGTGGTCGGGTACCTCCCCGTGAGCTGGTCGGTGTGGGGCGAGCTGGTGCTGTGCGTCCTGTCACTGCTCATGGCCGTGTGCGTGTTCGTCATGGACCTGCTGGAGAACATCTGGTTCTGCTACGGCTCCTACGTCCTCTTCAGAGTCACCTACATGTTTCTAATCACCATGGCAACGTGAGTATGGCAACACCGAGGAGGTTGATCTGAAGTTTATGGATACCGATAAAGAATTCGACTTTATTCAGACGCTTTGTTTTTGACCGTAGTGTTTTATTTAATTTAATTTACTTTACTGACCTTTTTTTCTTTTTTGCCCAATCGATCACATGATGAAAATGAAAATCCACAAAATAATTAATGTTGGACAACTGGAGATTTTTTTAACCCTTTAACTACCAGCTCAACTGTTTGACAGAGGTCATCATTAAATTCAGGGATGTTTAAAGTTTAGAGAAACAGAACAAATCAGATCATTGTTTGGTTCCATAAACACTCAAGAGAACAGAGAAAACCACAAGCCAACCAAAAAAACAGATATTTTCTTGGTGTGGGATTGAAAGGTTTTAAAAACCAAAAGTTGATTGTGTGATGATAAAATATGTATAAAAATATTTGGGACAAAATCAATTAGAAAAGGCAGAAATTTCTGTAAAAAAAACAAAACAAAAATAACATTAAATAGTAGTAAATGGTCACATATTTAAAATAATGATGTTAAAAATAATAGTAGTTGTTGCCTTTTAAAACCTCTAAATCCCACAAACCAAATATTGGTTCTTTTGATTTGTTTGCATTTTTTTTTTGTATCGTAAAATATTTGTGTTCTGTTTATTTAACACATTAAATTTTCCTGAATTTAATGACTTCTGCCTAACAGTTGAGCTGGGAGTTAAAGGGTAAAGGATCAGGCTTAAATATACATGAAAATTAGTAAATGAAAAAAAAAGTGATGCATTGTTAGTTTTTGTGTTGTCAGGTTCTTAATTTACTGTCCTTTCAGGTAAACAACGGACAAAAATGTCCTCTTTCAAACAACTGCTAAATAAAAATAACTGACTTTTATTTCCTGAACTTTTTTTTTGCTTAATTCATTCAATAAACTTCAGTCTTTATAAAATACAAAATATTTTAACTTTCTATTAATTTAACCCTTCAAATTTCAATATGATAACACGATATCTGTTTTTTTATTCTGAAAAATCTACATAAAATTAGTTATTTTTTATGAAAAAGTGTTGGAGGGCTGTTTTTTTTTAAAGACCAGGCTTATATAAACATAAGATTGGTAGAAAAATAGATTTTTTTTTTCTTGTAGTCTCAGATTCTTTATTTACTACCCTTTCAGGTTATGAGAGGACAAAAATGCCATCTTCCAAAAAATGATATAAAACAACAGATACATTTTTTTGCCCTTTTAATGCTCTGATCTTGTAATCCACTTCAGTCCTTTTCCCAAACTACTAAATGTTAAATTAATTTTTCACAATTTTAACCCTTTAAATGCCCATTTGATTACATGATGTTGTTGTTTTTATTTTTGAAAAATCTAAATAAAATGAGTTTTTTTTGCTTAAAATAAGTCTTCATTTGTCATTTGGTATAACCATTCTAAACTATATTAATATTATTTATTTCAATTTAATTATTTACTGCAACGTGGAGGACAAAAATGTCCTCTAAGCTGTAGTATAAAAAAGCAACATATTCATATTTCTTTTACTTTTTGCTTAAATCTTCAGTCAACGTCAGTCCTCATCAAAAATACCAAACAATTCATTAATTAATTTTATTTGTTGTTAATGAGTTAAAGAGGATAATAAGAGGATAATAGAAGATAAGGTAACAACGCAGTTAAAAAACAAGTCACAACAAGCAGACAGGACTGTTTTAGAGTTGCTAAAGAGTTTATTTAATGACTGTAGGCAAAGGCAGGCTAACACTTCCCATTGACTCACAGTGTTTGTACTAAGCTAATTAGCGGTGGGCTAGCTTTGAACGTCTCTTCCTTGTTACTGCACACAGTCCAAAGAGTGGAGTCTGTCATGGACTCAGGAGTGAGGGAAGACACAAAGAATTTGATCTCAGTAGCTTCTTGACCAGAGTCCAGATCTCCCTGTGAGTGTAACCAGCCTCAGAAAAATCTCAGGCATCTCAGCTTGTCCTGGTTTTAAAGAGCAGAAACTCTGCCAACAAAACAAACCTGAGAGCAGAAAAACAGCTCGACTGCAGAGTCATGGAGGGTCAGCTGTCTCAGATATAAAACCTCAGTCCAAAAACCTTCATGTTTGTTCTTCCACGTCTCTGGTTTCTCCTGTTCTCCATCTGTTGGTGTGAATATTAAAATATCTCATGTGGAGAATGAAACATCTCAGACAGTCTTCACTGGACCATTTAATACATCATTTATCACCACAAATGTGCCCCAGTACAGAGGAGATGAATGTTACAGGTAAAGGTAGAGAGGTGCAAGGATGAGTTCAACCACAGAAGTGAGTTAGCATCTAGCACGTCCTGGTTCACAAGCCAGACAGTATAATAGATTTAGAATACCACTCTATAGGGATGTGCCATATCATCGATATAATATCGGTATCTTCAGATATTGGCCTAAAAAGTTTAACATTGGCATCATCTGTAAAATGTAAGTCGTTTATTTTTTCAAAAGTTAAATGTTATTTTTGTGTTTTTCGTCTTCCTGAAACAAAAAACTCACATTGTAAGCAACAAGTCAGATTTTGTAAAGTCTTTATGCTCTTGAAGAAAATCATCAATATTGGCATTTAACAGATGGACCGTTTTAATATCTTTCACTAGTCCATCCAGGAAAGTGCCCATAGAAAATGTTCAGTTTCATGATTCAGAAGCATGTCTAGCAGACAACCTTTTCATCATTTAACAGTTATTTTGACCATTTAGAAAATGTAGAAGGTAGATCTACTAAAACCAAGCCAAAACCTCAGGGAACCACCTTAAACCAAGCAGAAAGCTCAAGGCACAACCTCAAATGAGGCCAAAGCCTGAAGGCACAGCCTTAAACGAAGTCAAAGCCTCAAGGCACCACCTTGAACCAAGCCAGAGTCCCAAGGCAACCTCCTTAAACCAAGCCAGAGTCCCAAGGCAACCTCCTTAAACCAAACCATAACCTCAAGGGACAGCCTTAAACCAAGCCAAAGCCTCAAGACAAAACCTTTAACCAAGCTAAAGCCTCAAGGAACCACCTTAAACCTAGCCAAAGCCTTAAGGCACAACCTTAAAACGAGCCAAAGTCCCAAGGCAACCACCTTAAACAAAGCCAAGCCTCAAGGCACAGACTTAATCCAAGCAAACGCCTGAAGGCACCATCTTATACCAAGCCAGAGCCTCAAGGCACCACCTTAAACCAAGCCACAGCCCCAAGGTAACCACCTTAAACCAAGCCACAGCCTCAAGGTAACCACCTTAAACCAAGCCACAGCCCCAAGGCAACCACCTTAAACCAAGCCAAGCCTCAAGGACCACCTTAAGCCAAACCACAGCCTCAAGGCACCACCTTAAACCAAGCCAAGCCTCAAGGACCACCTTAAGCCAAACCACAGCCTCAAGGCACCACCTTAAGCCAAACCACAGCCTCAAGGCACCACCTTAAACCAAGCCAGCACCTTAAGGAACCACTTTAAACCAAGCCACAGCTCCAAGGCATCACCTTAAACCAAGCCACAGCCCCAAGGCACAGCCCTAAACCAAGCCAAGCCTCAAGGCACCACCTTAAACCAAGTCACAGCCCCAAGCCACAGCCCCAAGGCACAGCCCTAAACCAAACCACAGCCTCAAAGTAACCACCTTAAACCAAGCTTAAGTCTCAAGGCAACCACCATTAAACAGGCCAAAGCCTCAAGGGACGTTTAAAACCCTTCCAAAATCTCAAGAGGCATGTTAAACCATATCCATACCTTCATCAGATTGTATTAAAAAGATTCTTCTGCTGTTTTACCTCAGTCGTCTGTTTCTGCATGGCTGATTTTCTCCTGCTCTCTGATTGGCCAGGTTCCAGATCGCCGCCAGCCTCAACATGCAGCGTTACGCTTTGGTGTTTGGGGTGAACACCTTCATGGCTCTGCTGCTGCAGACGTTGCTCACACTGGTGGTCGTCGACTCAGTCGGACTTGGACTTGATGTCTTCACTCAGGTATCAGATCAAAAGTTTGAATGGGACACCCCTGATGGTTTTTTAAAGATCTAGTCCTTGGACAACATTTGGACTTGTATGATCGATCATATTTGTTTGATTGGTCATTCAGAAGGTCCTCTCTTCAGCCTCATTAAAACTGCCTATTCGTAGATCCTGGCCCTGATCCTGATCCTGATCCTGATCCTGATCCTGATCCTGCTCTTGCTCTTGCTCTTCTCTTCCTCCAGTTCTTCATCTACGGCGGGTACTTCACCCTCATCTCAGTAATCTTCCTCCTCGCCGGCTGCTGCAAACTGGCCTCCAGGAGGCGCTCCGAGGAAGAAGTGTTGGCCAACGGCTCGGCAGAAACGACGTCGGACTCTCCTCCAATCAGCGAGGTCGGCACCTGCCCGTCATAGCGCTCATACCTGTTAGCCTCTCACAGGCTATAGCGGCAGGTGAGTGAGCTACAGGTGAGCTGCTGGTACAAAGACGAAGACGCACAAGAAGTGAAGCTGGTTCTGAAATCAGCACACCAGACTCCTTCATCTCCTACATCCCTGGCCTTAGACTTTCTGTCAGGAGGTCATGCTCTTATTTGTTCATTTTGACACTCTAGTCTGCAGAAAACCATCAGACTGTAATCATATCTTTAACATTTGGTTTGACCTCAATTTGAGGCATCTTTCAAACTAGTGAACAAAATTTTTACTTGTAAAGGCTTTCAGTGCAACAGTGTAGACGCTACCAGTAAAGCAAAATTACCTGCTAGTAGACAATTTTGTGTAAGATTAGTGAAAAAATGTGTTGACCAGTTCTACTAGTAACTCAATAACTCACTATTTGACCGCTTTTATTCTCCAAGTCGTACTAGTTAAGCCAAAAGATCTACCACTAGCACTAGTAGGCATAATGCAAATGAAGTAGGCAGGATTATAACCAAATCCAGCACCCTGATTAGTTGTCATATTTTTGAAAACCAATTGGAAGCCTGAATTTGGTAATCCTGTTCCCTTATTAGCATGTAATGCTACGGCCACACCGGATGCGAATTGGTGTATTTAGACGCGCATAGTGCCTGTGACGCGCTGCGCGTAACGCCCAAGGCTGGACACTGGACCATTTTGACAAGCTGAGGGGCGACGCGTGTCGCTGCGCAGGCGTAGTAGAGAGCCGGAGCCAGTCGGACTCAGCGATGACCCATTCAGGCAAATCCAGCTGGAAACGAATATTTACAGAACTTACCTTCAAAACCTGTCTCCTCAGAGACTTTCACCCAGGCCTGCTCCTCTTTGTTCCGATCTCTGTAGAGCACACACATCGAATTGTATAGCTCCGGATGATAGCAAACAGCGCAGATCAACCTCTCCTCCATCTTTCAGCGGGGTTTGAGCCGGAGCAGATGGCCGGAGCGTCACATGTCATCAAATCAATGACGTCAAGGGGGGAATGTCATCACTGATTGGCTGTCACGGCACAGCGTCACGCGAATTTGCGTCGAAAGTTCAATATTTTCAACTCAAGTGTAGAGGCGTTTGACGCCCCAAACACGCCGGATGCTCCATACACGCCGCGCAAAATTTGTCCAACGTGCCGCCCGGGGTGAATCTGCGTCCAAACGCATCTTTGCATTGACTTTGTATGTAATCTCAACGTGCGTCTTTGCGAATTCGCATCCGGTGTGACCGTAGCATAAGTCTTACTAGTAGTATACTAGTAAAGTCCACTTGCGCACTAGTTGACTGGAATTGAGCACATGTACTCCAAATTTTATCACTAGTAGAACAATGGTTGATATCACAGGTATCAATTTTCTGCCCAAACATCCATAGACGCATCACCATATTTATGTTTTCATGAGGATGAAGATGTTTTCTAGGCACCTACATGTGCACATATCCAAAGACCCTATAGACTAGTTTATATTTGTATATTTCTGTCTTTGCCTTAGGGCTCTACAGTAGCACTTTATGATCTCTGCTCCAGCAGCAAACACTTTATTTTTACTTCCTGCTGCTAAATGTTGATGCTTCTAATCAGGTGTCTTTGTGTCTGTTAAAGCTTGATCTTCACATGTGCTGGTCTCTGTAGAAGCTGTTCAACTCCTGGAGCACCCCCGTTCCCTGATACTTGATCTGTAGAAAGTGCCTCAAACGTTCAAAAGTGTCCTCGGCTGCTGCTCCAGATTCAATTCCTGATTTTTACAGGGGTTTGAGTTTGTTCCGTGACGTTTCTTGTTGTCAGCGAATCTGAAAAGACACAAAACCAGCTTCTTGTTCTGAGTCCACCTCCATGTGGACTTTTAAAACCAGCACTTAAGTTTTAGGTAGATGTAAACCAGCATCAGATCTTCTAGGTCCACTCTCACAGTTGCTCCTAACATCTTAGAGATCTAACATCAGGATGTGGTCTGGCTCAAGTCCTTCAGTCTCTTCATGTGATCCAGATTCACTCCAGATAAAGACTCTGGAGGCCAAACCTTCTGGACTCTTCCATAGTTCTCGTTGATCTCTCCTGGTCTGGGTCAGTCAGACTCCTCCCTGATGGTGGATCAGTATCTGCTTGTATCTCTCATCATTGAGGACTCCATTAATCCATGCAGAAATATGACGCAATGAACTCAGTCCGGATCTGGACTAGTCTTTAACATTGAGCTTAAACTTTCCTGTATCTAGGCCTGTCACGATAATCAATAAATCAATTAACTGAACGATAAATAAAAACGTCCTCAGTAAGTTTGGCAGCCTCGATAAACTGACACGTACATTAGGGCTGATCGATTTTAGGAAAAGATTGAATTGCGATTTTTCTGACAGATATTGCGATTTCAATTCGATTCACGATTTTCTTCAAATCAAGCTTTGGGATATTCACATGTAGGAAAAGATCTAATTTTGATTTTTCAGGCAGATATTGCAATTCACTATTTTTTTTCAAATCAAACTTCAGTGCAAAATTCACTTTGTTTACAGTACAGACAACAGTAAGGAAATAAATGATGAAAAACACTGAACACATTATTCACCTTCAATAGTGATGATAAATAATCTGTTTTCATTAACTTCTACTCCTAAACAGAGGCTCTGTGTTGTTGACCTGCTTACCAGCACTTTTAACATGTAGACTGTCTACAAATTTGTAAAACAGTATGTGTATAATACTTGACACAACAGATCCTGAGTCAGTCAGGAGCGCTGCAAAAAATTGCTGCTTTGGCGATCACAAAATTGCATTGTCTGAAATTGCGATTTCGATCTGAAAACGATAAATTGTTTAGCCCTAACGTACATGCATGTTTGTTTTCCTCCTCCCTTTCTACCAGAGGCTGAATGAGAAGATGGCTCACTCTGTCCATCTTTCTTAACACCTGGGTACGTTGGTTTTTATAGCGGATTTAGCGGATTTGTAACGGAGTGAGCATCTGTCATTCATTCAAACTTTAAGGGGGAGGCTGAGCCGCTCGCACGTACACACAGAGAGCTAGCTTGAGCGTCGTGACGAGTAACAAGGAAACAAACACTAACATGAATGATGACACAAAAGCTACAGTTCCTAAACCGGCTGCCACAGCCCCAGTGTGGGAATATTTTTGTTTTAAACAGAATGAGTAAGGTGTGAGCTCATGAACACCGACGAGCTGATATGTCGTTTTTTTTTAAATAAATTAATATATAATATATAAATATTTATACATACATATATATATATATATATATATATATATATATATATATATATAACTAAATGGTGCGCTCACAGACAGTGTCGTTCGCTACATTGCAAAAGAAATACAGCCCTTCAGTACTGTTGAAAAGACAGAAATGTTACAAACATTTGACAGTCTGAAAAAATTGACCGGTAGAAAGTACATCACAAACAATTCAGGAACTGTATAAACTCCATTTTATTTGTTTTTATTTTTGTGTCTTTTTTTTTTGAGTTTTGTTTTTTGTTTTCATAGACAGTCTATTTTTTATTGTTTTTGATTAATATAATGATTTTTATTTACATGCAATTTTCCAAAAAGAGAGTCCATTTTATTTTCAGTTTTTTTTTTCTCCTTTTTTGTTTGTTAAATTTATTGTATTGTTTAATTTATTTGATTTAAAAGATCTTTGCCTTCCAATTACATTTAAATACTCTTAAGAAATTAAAGTTTATTGCTTTTGATATGTTATAATCACTTTATTATGACATATGATATAATTACATTAATTTAAAAAAATGAAAAAAATTCCAAATAATATTGACAATTATATTGTTTATCGGCAATAACTTTTTGGACAATTATCGTCCAGCTAAATTTGTTATCGTGACAGGCCTACCTGTAACAAGTCTCTCCTGCAGCACGTTGTTCAAATCTGTGGACTCGTTCCTCGAGCTCTGGCCATCTTGCTGTCGGCGCCGATTAGCTTTCTTCATTTTCTCCATCGCAGTAAGAGTAACCTCTGCTTTTCGCCAGTCCCTCTGGAGTTTTTTACTCACTCCAAACTTTATTTCTGCTCGATTAGCGCTGCGTATTTTGCTACCTGCAGTTTTCTAGAATAGGGTTTTTATTTTGAGGGCATTTTGTTTATGTCTGGCCAGGCCTAGAGCGCCCTCTCTCAGCTGTAGACGGTAATGTTTACTCCTTAGATCATGTCCGTCAGTGTGACTTAAATGTTTAAAAATATGATAAATCATGTATGTGTTGATATAAAGGTGGCACCTGACAATCAATCAATCAATCACTTACTTTATTTTCATTGCATATGTAACAAGTACAGAGCAACGAAATTCTTCTTTACAGTTGAAACACATACAAAGACAGTGACATGCATGGGGGAGACTGGATCAGGAAGACCGTCGGGTCACCAGCAGAGCATTTTCTTACCCTGCATTCACACCAGAAGCAACACAATCACTTGTCTACGCTCTTGCCAGACATAAGGACAGGGTTTTGACCTTGTAACAGCAGCCTGTGTGATTGTTATGACTTTACCTCTCCTTTTACGGAACATTCGCACGAAGTGGGAGGTTATTTGGGGGGTGGAAAGTGTAAATATGATAACACATGGAACTTCGGTTCCCTCTTTCATTGTGGATCACACTTGGGAGGCTGGATTAGATTAGATTAGATTAGATTGTACTTTATTAATCCCTTAGGGAAAACTCCCTAATGGAAATTATGATTCCAGTTGCATTATATTATAAATAAAAGATAATTCTTGTAGGCTACTGCTGCTGCTGCTCCTTCCCCTCCTCTGTCTTCCTGTTACTCCTCATCCCCCCAGTTGAGGAGTTATACAGTCTGATGGCCTGAGGGCCAAAGGAGTTTCTCAGTCTGTTGGTCCTGCACTTGGGGAGGAGCAGTCTGGGCTGAACAGGCTCATCTGGTTGTTGATGGCCATGTGTAGAGGGTGATTGGCATCATCCAGAATGTCCAGCAGTTTGTCCAGTGTCCTCTTCTCTGCCACCGTCACCAAAGAGTCCAGCTTCATGCCAATCACAGAGCCAGCCCTCCTGATCAGTTTTTCAATCCTGGATGTGTCCTTGGTCCTTGAATATCTGATGAAACTGGCTCTTGGTAGCTGATGATAGTTCATAGTTCATTTTATTAATTTGTCCCTTGAAGGGCGATTTGATTTGCAGTGGATTCACATTCAAACATAACAACATAAAAAACATACATTATAATATGAGCAGTATAGACATTGGTGCACAGTTAGTTCCTGTACAAAAAAGTAGATCAACAAGGTGGATTTATCAAATCAAGCTGTGCTCCTGATCACGGAGAAGGACGACAAGTGATAGACTGCTGGTCAGCAAATATACAGTAGCTGCATAACCAAGTGCACAGTTAACATTACAGACAAGTAAAAGAGAAGGAACAGACTACTGGTCAGCAAAAATACAGTAGCTGTGAACCAAGTGCACAGTCAACATTACAGACAAGTAAAAGAGAAGGAACAGACTGCTGGTCAGCAAAAATACAGTAGCTGTGAACCAAGTGCACGGTTAACATTACAAACAAGTAAAAGAGAAGGAACAGACTGCTGGTCAGCAAAAATACAGTAGCTGTGAACCAAGTGCACGGTTAACATTACAAACAAGTAAAAGAAAGAACAGACTGCTGGTCAGCAAATATACAGTAGCTGCGTAACCAAGTGCACAGTCAACATTACAAACAAGTAAAAGAGAAGGAACAGACTGCTGGTCAGCAAAAATACAGTAGCTGTGAACCAAGTGCATGGTTAACATTACAAACAAGTAAAAGAAAAAACAGACTACTGGTCAGCAAATATACAGTAGCTGCATAATAAAAAGCACGGTTAACATTACAGACAAGTAAAAGAAAGAACAGACTACTGGTCAGCAAATATACAGTAGCTGTTTACAAACAAGTAAAAAGAAAGAACGACTGCTGGTCAGCAAATATACAGTAGCTGCATAATATGAAGCTGGCAGTTGGTGGCATCTTTCAAAAAAGAACACTCTGCTGGTATCCTCAGAAATGCCTCCTGGCAGCAATGATGGTTGAAAAAGATATCCATAGGATATATAAGAATAAAGAGTCTTAATAAGAAGGTCAGGAAGGTCAGAAAAAGATCAAAAAAGGAAAACTTTTGAAAATTGTTAAAAAATGAAGGAAAAAACACAAAAAACTGCTAAAAATATGGAGAGCAAACTGGACAGGCTGCTGCTGTTTACAGCGCCATGGCAACAAATGGAGACAGCAATGATAAGTTTTTCCTCCATTGTTGTCTCGTCCGCCCTCTTAAAGTCTTCCGCATGGGAATCCAGAACGGCCCGCAATTGACTGACGCCTCGGTCGCGCCGCTGCTCACGGATCATAGCTTGACGCCGCCGACGTTCAGATCTCCTCTGGTGTGAGTTGCAGTTAGGAAAAGGAAGACATCGGGAGAGAAGAGGAGAAAAAAGGATGATCTCACTCTATGCCCTGCAGAGCACAGTGTGAGATCAGAACAAAACACCTCAGCATATGAGTAACTTGATAAGACAAATCAAAACAAAAAAAAACTTCAAGAAGAGAAAATATGATGGGGGGGAAGGGTCATGGAAAAAGGGGTGAGACTGGGGAGGCAGAGGGGGAGCAGCAGCCATCATCGGCGCTACTCGCCGGCCCACAGCACTTTGCAGCTTCATGGGAGGGCAGCCAGTGGAGGTGTCAAGTTGAATAATAACCAGCCAAACTATGAAAAAAAGTGACTTATAGTCTTCAAAATACAGTAGCTAATCACATTTATTTAACACAGAGCCATACTCAAAGTCTGTTATTTACTGCACCTAATGTCAGTTATTGATCACCTTAACTGCTTCTGCCAAAGTATCGTGAGCGTTATCTTGTTGTGTCCGGTCCGCGGGCTTTACGCACAGACCGGATCTTAATGTAGACCTACTGCAGCATCCACGGTGCAGGGGCGGATCAGCAAGGCACATTGCACAACAGAAATGATCATCCATGTCAGACACCATGTGCTTTATGGTGGTCTGGATTTAAACGAGTCCTTGAGGCACATAATCTGCACCAAGGATTTTTTGTAATCAGATTACCTTGATTATCCGAAGAATCGTTTCAGCCCTACTATGCTCCTCAGTGTTGCCCGTTCCTTAATCTTCCAAAGATCTTGAACCTCTTGAACTCTGAGATCTTCCCCTGATGGAGACCTCGCTGATGTAGAATAGCTACCCTGTGTCTTGTAGCTGTGGTTAGTCTTGCAAGTTCTTGTCCTCCTGATCATCAGCACCTGTTTGGACTGAAGATCTGATGCTGGTCTGAGGTTGAAGGCTAGTTTGTTAGCACACCTGCACTGAATGTCTTCTGTTGATCTTTTGTTTGTCTGCACATTAAGATTTCCTGACAACAAGAACACCAGACTGAGCCTTATCGTGATGACCAAAGTGTTGTTGATTGTTGACTTTTTCGATGAAATGATAAAAAAATGTTCTTGTGATTCTTGAAGCGAAACGCTGTTTTTTTCTTCATGTATTTCCTCACCCCTGAGTCCATGACAAGCAGATAGACTCCATTCTTCAGACTGTGTGTGCAATAACAAGGAAGAGACGGACAGAGCTCGCCCACCGCTAGTTAGCTTAGCTCAAACACTGAGAGTCAATGGGTAGTGTTAGCCTGCCTCTGCCTACAGTTGCTTTTTTACTGTATTATGTTACATTATCTTCTACTATCATCATAATATCTTCTTCTACTTCTTAACAGAGGCTTTATGTTGACCTACTGCTGAGTTGGTTTGAGCTCGAGATGTGACGTTTGCGAATGTGTGGAGTCTTTTGAACCGCTCTTTATAGTCAACGTTTGCGAGCCATTTTGTATTTAAGAATGGCTCCTAAACAAACTTCTCATTCAGAACTAGGGCTGAACAATTAATTGCAAATTAGATTAAATCGCAATATGTCTTGTTGCAATTTTCAAATCACAGAAGGTTCAATATTTTTAGCCCAAAATGTTTTGAACATTTTGGCATTGTGATGTAGTTTGTTGCTATTTCATGCCTTTTTTTTTTTTTTTTTTTACCTCTTTTCATACTTTTTTCCCCACTTTTGGACCATTTTTAACTTCTTTTTAACCCCATTTTTACAACTTTATGCCTATTTTGCCCCCATTCATCTTTTTTTGGCCACTGTCGGAACCATTTCTGGAATTTTTACATTGTTTTTGATATTTAATGTCAAATTTAATTCCCAATTTTGCTGCCATAATCAATTTTCCTAAGCCACTTTTGGTTTTTTTTGACAATTTTTCCTCTTTTTTTTTCAATTTCATACCTATTTTGTACCTATTTATTAACCTTTTTCCACTTTCATACCATTTTTACCCAGTTTTTACAATTTCATACCTATTTTGCTTCTGTTCTTCACTTCTCCACTTTTTCTCAAATCTTTTATCCTTAGATTAATTTAATGTCATATTGGTTTTACTATAAAAGATCTACTGCTTATGTTTAAGAATACATAAGATGAGGAACATTAAAACGATTGCAGAGTAAAACGCAATATTGGGGAAAAAAATCGCAATTAGACTCGTTCATGAACATCACATCTCTAGAGCAAACCACCGCAGAAGTGGGTCAATAAAACAAAGCCTCTGTTTACGAGGAAAAGATGATTGGTACCAAGGATTAGAATGATTTCTCCAGGGTTTAGTTTTCCAAGTATTTTTTTCAAAAGTTACCCTGAGTGCTGATTTTAGTCTCTTCAAACTCTGTTAAGGTTTTTAGAAGAGTTTATCTGATGACTGTAGGCAGTGACAGGCTAACACTTCCCATTGACGCCCATTGTTTGAGCTAAGCTAATTAGCTGTGGGCGAGCTCTGCTTGTTTCTTCCTTGTTTCTGCACTCACAGTCTAAAGAATGGAGTCTATCTGCTTGTCATGGACTCAGGAGTGAGGACAGACATGAAAAAAAAAAATGTTGTCCTATCTCTTTAACAGTGTGTGTGATTTTATACTTTGGCTGTTAGGGAAACAGAGGAACTTCTTCAGACTGACATTTATGTTTTACATGTAGATATCAGAACTGATTTATTTTTACAGTCATGCGACTCAAACATGTTTATTGACTTTAGCTTTTCACTGTTAAAACACTGTATCCATCATGTTCAGTCTGAGATTTAAACACTGTGTGAGTTTTACTTTTTAGATGATTTAAATGTTATTTTTGCTGTTTTCGTTGCCTTTTTTTAAACACTGTGCTGAAAAAATGAAATGTTGGGATATTTGTATAAAACCATGAACTGGTGAAGAGATTGTGGTGTTTTATTTCTCTGTTTTGTCCAGGACCAGCTGAAAAAATGTTTTCATTTTGTGCTGTTGGACCTTAATTCATTCACTACTTATTTGGCTAACTTTACCCATCTTTATTAATTTATTTGTCTCTCTGTCTCCAGCCGAGGCAGGAAGCACTGTTTCCTTACATTCTGAGGGTCAATAGTCGAAGGCTGCGGAGCCTAATGGTGATCTACTGTTTTCAAACACAAGATGTCACAACTCCTTTAAAGGATTGACTTAAACCTTAGGCTTGAGTCTACTCTACCTATGTAGATTTTCAAGGTCAGAGGTCAAGCTCATGAGTCAAATATCCAACTATTGCTTAAAGACACGATCTCATGGCCATTTGAAGGATTATATTAACCTTTGTGGTTGATTCAGTTGATGTGGGCCTCACAGTGTAATAACCACCATAATGTAGACCTGTATCACTTCACCCCAGAATAAGTTTATTATTTACCAGCAGGACACGGCACAGCTCTGGTTGTGAATTATTTTATTGCAGATCACATCAGATGTTAATGTGCTTCAGTTGAGGCTCCAGATGACTGTGAGCATCGCCATGACGCCATTGAGAACTGCAACACCAAAACCCATGTGGAAACCTCGGCCTGAGACATCTCTGCAAGAAAACAGACAAAATTGGAGATGTTTTAGGGCGTTTTCACATTAGGCCCACCTGTTTCGAACCCTACTGCGGCGCGGTTCGCCCCCCCTCCCTCTCTCCCGCTCGCTTGCTTTCACACTTGCAACATCGAACCGTGCCCGGGCCCACTTGTGTATTTACTCAGTTTGAAACAGCAGGGGGTGATATGCACGGAACTGGTTACCAAACCTGCTACGGAGGAGAACGAAGAAGAAGCTACCATGGTAACCATTTCCTACACCAAACAACCAATGTTTACGTTTCGCTCTCTTCTACATTTTCCTTCAAATGTGTTTTTTTTTATTATCGTGTTTGAGACGGCATCAGCGACCTTCTGGACCCTCGTAAATCATCGTAATCCTCAACCAGAATAAACAAATCAACAAATTGAGTAAGTAAAAGATTCAACCGTGGGATTAACAGGAAGTAATGCATCAAAAGTAGATCGGTTCGGACCACTTTGTTTCACACCAGTGAAACCACACCAAATGTAGGGAGATGGAGCGGATCCAGACCACCCCTTCATGGAGGTCTCAGACCGGCTGATTTGGTGCGCACCAAAGTGCGGTGGTTGCATTCACATTGACACTAACGTACCAAACCCTGGGCCAAAACTTCTTTGGTGCACACTAAATATGGTTGGTGTGAAAACACCCTAAGATCTCCTGGATGTCTGGGACAACCTGCCTGTAGAGGTCCTTCAGGAACTACGTGCATGTCTATCTAGAAGATCTGGTGGTTCACTTCTGCACAGACGGGTTTGTGTGGTACTTCAGTATCTACAGGTGAGTTACCGTAGGTCTGCAGGTGTCAGCAGTGAAGAAAACTCTCTGCTCAGCTGGTTTGAGTCCATGCTGGTCAGAGTCCAGGAGAAGACCCAGCAGATGAATCCTGCTAACACTGACAGCACCAGGATACTCCAGAAACCTGCAGACACAGACATTCACTTTTTCATACAAACGTAGTATTGTTGAAAAAATCTAGAGTTCAGTTAGGAAATATGAGAAAAACCTGACCTAAGATCCTCTGCTCTGTCCCGTCCTCTCCTCTTACTCTCTCCGCCCGGAGCTCTGAAAACACAGAAAGCAGAATTAGCTTGGTCAAAGTGGATCTCAATACACGAAACAGGTTTGTCATCTCTAGTTACTTAAGGGCGCAGCAGCAGAGTTTATAAAGATAATTCAGTGTTAATTTTACCTTTTAATATTGGATATATGAGGGCGCAGCAGCAGAGTTTATAAAGGTAATTCAGTGTTAATTTTACCTTTTAATATTGGATATATGAGGGCGCAGCAGCAGAGTTTATGAAGGTAATTTATTGTAAAGTTTACCTTTTAATATTGGATATATGAGGGCGCAGCAGCAGAGTTTATGAAGGTAATTTATTGTAAAGTTTACCTTTTAATATTGGATATATGAGGGCGCAGCAGCAGAGTTTATAAAGGTAATTTAGTGTAAAGTTTACCTTTTAATATTGGATATATGAGGGCGCAGCAGCAGAGTTTATAAAGTTAATTTAGAGTAAAGTTTACCTTTTAATATTGGTTATATGAGGGCGCAGCAGCAGAGTTTATAAAGGAAATGTAAGTGTAAGGTTTACCTTTTAATATTGGATATATGAGGGCGCAATATTACCTTTTAATATTGGTTATATGAGGGTAGTAGGTAATTTAGTGTAAAGTATACCTTTTATATTGGATGTATGATGGCGCAGGATCAGAGTTTTTAAAGGTAACTTAAGTGTAAACTTTACCTCTTATATTGGATATATGAGGGCGCAGCAGCAGAGTTTTTAAGGTAATTTAGTGTAAAGTATACCTTTTATATTGAATATATGAGGGCGCAGCTGCAGAGTTTATCAAGGTCATTTAGTGTAAAGTTTACCTTTTAATATTGGATATGTGAGGGCGCAGCAGCAGCGTTTATAAAGGTAATTTAATGTTAAGTTTACCTTTTAATATTGGATATATGAGGGCGCAGCAGCAGAGTTTACCAATGTAATTTAGTGTAAAGTTTACCTTTTAATATTGGATATATGAGGGCACAGCAGCAGCGTTTATAAAGGTAATGTAGTGTAAAGTTTACCTTTTAGTATTGGATATATGAGGGCGCAGCAGCAGAGTTTATAAAGGTTATTTAGTCAAAACTTTACCTTTTAATATTGGATATATGGGGGCGCAGCAGCAGAGTTTATAAAGGTAATTTAGTGCAATTTGGTTTAAAGTTTACCTTTTAATATTGGACATATCAGGGCGCAGCAGCAGAGTTTATTATGGTAATTAAGTGTAAAGTATACCTTTTAATATTGGATATATTTCAGGGCGCAGCAGCAGAGTTTATAAAGGTTGTTTAGTCAAAACTTTACCTTTTAATATTGGATATATGAGGGCGCAGCAGAAGAGTTTAAAAAGGAAATGTAAGTGTAAAGTTTACCTTTTAATATTGGATATATAAGGGCGCAGCAGCAGAGTTTTTAAAGGTAATTTATTGTAAAGTTTACCTTTTAATATTGGATATATGAGGGCGCAGCAGCAAAGTTTATAAAGGTAGTTTCGTGTAAAGTTTACCTTTTAGTATTGGATATATGAGGGCGCAGCAGCAGAGTTTATAAAGGTAATGTAGTGTAATTTGGTTTAAAGTTTACCTTTTAATATTGGACATATCAGGGCGCAGCAGCAGAGTTTATTATGGTAATTTAGTGTGAAGTTTACCTTTTATATTGGATATATGAGGGCGCAGCAGCAGAGTTTATAAAGGTAATTTAGTGTAAAGTTTACCTTTTAATATTGGATATATGAGGGCGCAGCAGCAGAGTTTATAAAGGTAATTTAGTGTAAAGTTTACCTTTTAATATTGGATATATGAGGGCGCAGCAGCAGAGTTTATAAAGGTAATTTAGTGTAAAGTTTACCTTTTAATATTGGATATATGAGGGCGCAGCAGCAGAGATTATAAAGGTAATTTAGAGTTAAGTTTACCTTTTAATATTGGATATATGAGGGCGCAGCAGCAGAGTTTATAAAGGTAATTTAGTGTAAAGTTTACCTTTTAATATTGGATATATGAGGGCGCAGCAGCAGAGTTTATAAAGGTAATTTAGTGTAAAGTTTACCTTTTAATATTGGATATATGAGGGCGCAGCAGCAGCCCACAGCAGCCACCGCAGCGGCGGAGCTCAGCACCGACAGCACCGTCACGGACCACCGTCTGGGGCCGTTCCTGGTGGTCCCGGGCCGGTGCTCCGCTCCAGTCCGTCCGTGTCCCCCTGTGGACATGTCTGTCTTTCAGTGTCCCTCTGATAAAAAGTTTGGAATGTGTCGTTCGTCCTCAGGTCACATGTCGACACCCCTAACAAAGTTTTAGTCTGTTATTATGGATGAAAAGTAAACTATTGATCTGTTCACTTGTTACATTTCCTCCTTCGACTTTTTCCGGCTTCCACTTCCGCACTGAAATTTGTCCCTCTCGGCTTCTGTCCTGACGTCCTTATTACTGTTATTATTGTAATTCTCATTTTTAATTAATACACTTATTTGAGCGGATCTACAGGGCATTGTTGGTTGCTATTGGACAGACTTTATTTACTTATTTATTTATACATATATATATTTTTTATTAATTTTTAGTTTTTTCCCCCTTTCATTTGAATGAGAGATGATTCTCCTGAAAATATCCGTCCTTTATGAAAACTTAGATTATGTCAATATCACATTTATTCCTTGTAAAATCATAAAACGCATGTATTAATAAACTAAGAACACTTTATTGAGGTTTTTCCTGAACTTTCTTTGCCTGGTGTTGCTGCACTGCCCCGCTCTGTCCTGAGGAGGGCGCTGCTGCCTCATTAGAAACACTCAGGACCTGAACTCTGAATGAAACCATTCAACACCTTCTCAGGTAAGACAGCGGGGCAGGTGGTAAAGATCAATAAAGATAATGACTGGATCCAGGTGTGAATTATGAGGTAAAAAAAAATCATTATTATTGGATTAAAAGCCTTAAAATGGGTTTAAATCTAAAGTATGATGTAAAAAATACATTTTAAAACAATGATTGTTTTGAATATTTAATTAGGTTGTGAGTTAATAAGTCGTTAATATATTTTAAAAGTTCTCACAATGGATTTAAGTCTGAATTATTACATAGAAAGTCAATTATGAGTATATATAAGTCTTAATTATATTACAAAATCATTATTTTGAGATTAAAACTCCCAATAATATATGTTTAAATCTAAGCTATGAGAAAAAAGTCATTATTTTGAAACCTAAAGGTCTAGTCATGAGTGACAAATGTGAGATAAAAGACTAAATTAAAAAGAAAAATTCTAAAATAAAGTTTCCCACATATGACAAAGCAAAGATACATTCATAGATAAAATCAATAATTAAAGTTAATCCTTTTAAAAATGAAAAGTCTAGCTCAAAGTTCTTTGAGCCCCAGGCAAAAGCACACAATGATACAAAAATACACCTTTAAGATGATATCAAAACTGAAACCATCAGGCAAACATAGGAGATTTAACAGTCCTAAAAGTGAGATGAAAGATGCTAATAAGAAAATAAAATCAACAAGATGAAATGTTGAAATCATAATTATGTGGTTACTACTAAAAAAAAAACAAGTAAGAGATAGAAAAACTAAAATGTGAAATACAAAACACAACTGTGAGATAAAAACTGGATTTAGAGATGTCAAATCATGGTTATGTCATTAAAGGCCATCATTTTAATAATTAAGAAACAACATTATTAGAATGCAAGAAGAACATTATTCATTAATTTGAACTAAATTATTTTTTTTATTGTTTTGAGATGCAGATTAATACTCATGAATTCTAAATCCACAATTTTGATAAGTTTGTAAGATAAAAATATTCATTATTATGATTTTAAAAGTCATAGTACTGAGGTTGAGAGTGGTAATAAAAAGATAATATGTCATCATAGATTTAATATACTAAGAAATTTCGAAAAATCCTAAATGGAAATAACTTCTTATCTTTTTTGAAATAAAAGAACCAAATTATGAGAAGAAAGTCAGATAAAAGATGGCATGCAAAAATGTAAATTATTAACATTTCTGCAATTATAATAGAAAAAAAAAATCATATTATTGAAATAGCTCTTTGAAAATAGATCAGCACCATATGGGCTGAAGCCTATTTATAACATTGAAAGACAAATATAAAGATTAAAAGGCAAAAAATTTGGACAAGTTGTTAAAATCTTGATGTGAAAAAATTACAACATGCTGGTGAAAAAAAAATCTGCAGAAAAGTAAGGGAAAAAAATCATCAAGTAAAAGTCTAACTTTTGAGATTAATGTTGTAAAATGTTGTAAAATGAGACAATAAAGTAATTTAATTAAATCAAAAATTGAAAATATAAAACGTGTTTCCTTTGAGGGGCGTGGTCATATATGAACGGGGCGTGGCATCTGCTGGTGGGGGCGTGGTCAAATAGAGGCTCGGCCCCTCTGACATTTCGTTCGACATTTCTTTTCCTTTTAATGTTGTGAAAAATGAGAGACATTTTAAAAATTTATTGTTGAAAATGGATTTAATGTTGTCATTCTTTATATGTGTATTTTTTTATTTATTTGTTTCTTCTATTATAGTAAAAAAAAAAAAAATATATATATATATATATATATAGAGGTGGAGGGCACAGGCAATCCAGAATATAAATTAAGGAATAAATAAAATGAGACAAAAAATAAAGAGATGACAAGCAAAATATAAAGAATAAATCTTTGTCTCTTGATGGCGGACCACAGGCTCCAGGTGAAATTAAAGAGGCTTCAGTATTTGATTTGTTTTCTTTGTCTCATTAAACCTCCTCTGTCTTTGTTTCCCAGCCCTACCTGATCCACATCAGACTGATCCATTCTGTTCTTTGACACATTTGCACGCGCGCACACACACGTGCACGCACTGATTCACAATAACAGAGAGAGAGGGAGACCACCACAGCAGCACCTCCTCCCCTCCGTGCGTAAATGTGACCACCTCCTCCGCGCGCCTCTCCGTCCCGCCACCTCCTCCTCCGCGGTGTCCCGGTCGGACCCTGGAGTCCCCGGTGCTGCCTCCTCGCTGTCGGTCTCCGGTCCCTGGTCGACCCTGGAGTCCCGGGTGTCTCGGCTCGGCGCCCTCCTGCAGGGTCTGGGGGGCTCCTCGGGCAGCACGTCCCGGTTCCTCCCGGGCTTCGTGTCCACCTCCGGGGACGCTCATGGCGGCTCGGAGCGGCGGGAGCGGCGGGGGTCCACCCGGTCCCGCATGCCCGTGATGAGGGGGCTGATCGCCCCGCAGAACACCTTCCTGGACACCATCGCCACGCGCTTCGATGGGACGCGTGAGTACAACTTCGCGCGTGGAGTACATCCGGGGATTGATGAAGGGAATAAAACAGGAGCTTAAAGAAAGAGTTTGTGTGGAGAGAGCCTTGAAAAACAAATTTAACAAACATGTCTGTCATTAATGTTCATATTTTGACATTTAAAGATGATTTAGAGATAATGTCCAGAGACTCGTGCTCAAAAAGAAGAGGGACAGATCAGCTGAAGAAACATTACAGGACATACATTTGCTTTATTGTATTAATATACAAATATATTTATGTTTTAATGCAAACTATTTACATCTATGAGCAGTTTTTGTCCATATCTGCAGATCCACCACATATCAGAGAGCTTTGTAAACACTGGCAAAACTTATTAAATAAAATACAATGTAATATAGCATGATATAATATAATATTCGCATATATAATTTATTAAAATACAATAATGTGATATTATTACAAATAATTTAATACTAATAAATCACATTTGCTGATCCATTACATATCACAAGGCTCTGTACACTCTAACAAACCTTATTAAATATGATTTAATACAATAATTTAATATTATTAAAACATTTAAAACAGTAAATTGGTATTTGCAGATCTGAGTGTATATTTGACTTTGTTTTACGGCGTGTTCCCACCGAAAGCGTTGAAAGCGAGTGTATTCGCGCATCAAGTGAAATCGCGCCGCGCTAAATGCTCGAGTTTTGACGCTGGTACAAATATGAAAAAACGCTCATCGCTTGCCGCGGCATCGTTGCACAAAAAGTCCGCCATTATCATTTTATCATATCATTCCATTGTCGTACATGGCTCTGATTACCACCATCGCTGCTCTGTACCTGCTGTGGAGAAGTCAGCTGCGGGCTAGGCGCCGACGTCGGCACTAGATGCATGCTACCCTACAGAGGCGTTGAGCTCGGTGAGTTCCACCGTCTCTTGCAGGAGCTGCGTCTGGACGACAGCCGGTTCCAGTGGTACTTCAGGCTGACTGTTGCCCAGTTTGAAGACCTGCTAGCCAGGGTTGGTGCCAGGATCTCCCGCCTGGATACCAACTACAGGCAAGACAGTCCAGCAGCAGCTGCGGAGCGCCTTTCCATCTGTCTCCGGTGAGTTTAGCAGTCTGTCAAATTAGCAAGACTCCGACCCCCAGAATGCCCTGCGTCAGTGATGATCTCCACGCTGATAGGCTGTCCTGGCACGTCAACACGCACGCTCACTCGAAAAGTTCAATTATTTCAACTCGAGCATCAAGCGTTGAACGGCGAGGGGCGAGCGGTGAGCGTTTCCAGCGAAAAAAACGCTTTTCGCTGGAAATGCTGGCTGCTCAACGCTTGAATGCTTGACGCCGCTCTATGCTCGCCCCGATGCAGCGTCAATTCGTGTCTTTAAATTGACTTTGTATGTGATATCAACGTGCGAAAAATTCGCAACACTTTTGGTGGGAACGCACCGTTAGACATTTAGACATTATGTATTAATTTTCAGTTTGTCTGTTTTTTTAATTTCACCCTCTCCATGCACACCAGCATCATTCACCAAATCAAACCAAAATGCTCCACAGTTTGACCATCAGCTGGAGAAAAAAAAAACTCAGGTAACTGTGTCTGTCAGATTAATTTTAGGGTCTCATGTTCTCCAAGATTGACTTCCTTTTCTTTAATGTTGTTAAAGGAGACATATCACGCTGATGCATGATCTAATACTTACATATAATATAATAAATTTGAAAACAAGACCTTACACCCCCTTAATTTTCAAAAAATGAGATATTGTATATTTTCTGATATCCTAGAACGAGATTTGATGCCTCTGAAAATAGGTCATTGCGAGATGTCCGCGAGATTTCAAACGTCGTGACGACACGAGGTACATTTCATTTTATTGGAGTAATCTGATAAAACACTTCCTCCTCTGTGATGTCCGTTAGCCACAAAACCGTCACCGAGGAACACATCCACCAGCAGGGGTATATAGATCCCTAGCTCACACTCACTCATTACCAGCTCTGGCCTGTAGGGGGACTCAATACGTGGTCGCTGCTTTGAGCCTGCCGGAAAATACAGTAGAAGAAGAAGAACAGGCTGGCTCAGCCCCCGATAGAACTGACCAATCAGAGCACAAAGGGCTGTGACGTTGCGAGGTAACTTTAGGTCATCCTGAGATCCGAGTGTTTCAACGAGAGCTTGATAATGGCCTAAAATGAGGATATTGAGAACGCTATCGTGGGGCAATGAAGGAACTAAATGACTTGTACTGAGGGCAGAAATGCTTTACAGGCATCCTAGTCTGGCATAGTGAAAAGGAGAGACAAGCATATGTCCTCTTTAAAGGGACGACACGTTTTACTGACTCTTAGAGAAATGTTTCCCTCTCTTCAATGAAAACGCTCTGTATTTACTTCCTGGTGTTTATGATGTCACAGCTGTACAGCCTCCACCTGCATGTGCATTTCTGCTCGGCACAGGCAGATGCCATGATTGTTTTGAAGGTCAGCTCCTCAGCCTGCCACCCTCCTCCTCCCATCAGAAATGGTTTGGTGCAGAGCTCATTATCATAGCCTTCTTTAGCCCCGCCCCCTCTGATCAGAGCATTTCCACAGAGGAGGGGAGAAGAGCTCAAGATCTTCTAGAGAAACATCTTTTTTGACTCCTTTTGTTGGGTCCTCTTGTTGAGTCCTGTTGTTGGATCTGCTTGATGAGTCCTCTTGTTGAATCCTTTTGTTGATTCCTCTTATTAAGTCCTCTTGTTGACTCCTCTTGTTGTGGCTCTTGTTGGGTCCTCTTGTTGGGTCCTCTTGTTGAGTTCTGTTGTTGAGTCCTCTTGTTGAGTCCTCTTGGTAAGTCCTGTTGTTGAGTCCTCTTGGTAAGTCCTGTTGTTGAGTCCTGTTGTTGAGCCCTCTTGTTGAGTCCTCTTCTAGCTGCCCTTGTTGACACCTTTGGTTAATCCTCTTGTTGACTCCTTTTGTTGACTCCTTTTGTTGGGTCCTCTTGTTGAGTCCTGTTGTTGGATCTGCTTGATGAGTCCTCTTGTTGAATCCTTTTGTTGATTCCTCTTATTAAGTCCTCTTGTTGACTCCTCTTGTTGTGGCTCTTGTTGGGTCCTCTTGTTGGGTCCTCTTGTTGAGTTCTGTTGTTGAGTCCACTTGTTGAGTCCTCTTGGTAAGTCCTGTTGTTGAGTCCTGTTGTTGAGTCCTCTTGTTGAGTCCTGTTGTTGTGGCTCTTGTTGGGTCCTCTTGTTAAGTCCTGTTGTTGAGTCCTGTTGTTGAGTCCTGTTGTTGAGTCCTGTTGTTGAGTCCTGTTGTTGAGTCCTGTTGTTGAGTCCTGTTGTTGAGTCCTGTTGTTGAGTCCTGTTGTTGAGTCCTGTTGTTGAGTCCTGTTGTTGAGTCCTGTTGTTGTGGCTTTTGTTGGGTCCTTACGTTAAGTCCTGTTGTTGAGTCCTCTTGGTAAGTCCTGTTGTTGAGTCCTCTTGTTGAGTCCTCTTGTTGAGTCCTGTTGTTGTGGCTTTTGTTGGGTCCTTACGTTAAGTCCTGTTGTTGAGTCCTCTTGGTAAGTCCTGTTGTTGAGTCCTCTTGTTGGGTCCTTTTGTTAAGTCCTGTTGTTGAGTCCTCTTGGTAAGTCCTGTTGTTGAGTCCTCTTGTTGAGTCCTCTTGTTGGGTCCCTTTTGTTGAGTCATGTTGTTGAGTCTTCTCTTTAAGACCTCTTGTTGAGTCCTCTTTGTTAAGTCCTTTTTCTGATTCCTGTTGTTAAGTCCTGTTGTTGAGTCCTCTTGGTAAGTCCTGTTGTTGAGTCCTCTTGTTGAGTCCTCTTGTTGGGTCCCTTTTGTTGAGTCATGTTGTTGAGTCTTCTCTTTAAGACCTCTTGTTGAGTCCTCTTTGTTGAGTCCTTTTTCTGATTCCTGTTGTTGAGTCCTGTTGTTGAGTCCAATTGTTGAGTCCTTTTTTCTGGTTCTGTTGTTGGGTCCTCTTGAATCCTCATGCTGATTTCTCTTGTTGTGTTCTTTTTGTGGCTCTTGTTGAGTCCTACTGTTGAGTCCTGTTCTTGAGTCCTTTTTTCTGGTTCTGTTGTTGGGTCCTCTTGAATCCTCATGTTGATTTCTCTTGTCAAGTTCTTTTTGTTGAGTCCTGTTGTTGAGTCCTGTTATTGAGTCCTATTGTTTATTCCTCTTGCTTGTTCCTCTTGTTAAGTTTTGTTGTTGAGTCCTGTTCTTGAGTCATTTTTTCTGGTTCTGTTGTTGAGTCCTCTTGTGTTTTACTCTTGTTTATTCCTGTTGTTGAGTCCTATTGTTGAGTCCTCTTGAGTCATCGTGCTGATTTCTGTTGTTAGGTACTTTTGTCTGGTGCTCTTGTTGAGTCCCCTTGTTGAGTCCTCTTGTTAAGTCCTGTTGTTGAGTCCTCTTGTTGAGTCCTCTTGTTAAGTCCTGTTGTTGAGTCCTCTTGTTGAGTCCCTTTGTTGAGTTTTCTCGTTGGGTCCTGTTATTGAGTCCTTTTGGATTCAGGGGGAGTAGTTCTTAGGACCAGGAGGGTGAACCAGACTCTCCAAACTTTTAAAAAGTGACCATGAGGACTGAAATATAAACACGTTTTTGTTGTCGTGACTCAGTCATTTTGAATTTATAAAAACTGAGAAGCTGCCTAAGTTTGAGGTTGGCGTCATCTCCCCTCATCAAGGACTTAGTCCACACTTAACCTCCCAGGAAACCATGAAGCAGGAAGTGCTGTTTCACATTTGATGTTTTCTATAACAGCATTTGAAGGAGTCTTTGTTTTGGACAGCATTTCACCTTTTTAACTCTCAGAGAATTGATAAAAACACTTCTTATAGTCTGACTGTCACAAACACTCTGTACTGGAGTTTTTGTTAAGGCTGCGTGAGGCGATAACGAGCCCTCGCTCCTCGTTAAGCTCCATTCCATTAAACAAATCCATATGCTGACAGCGTTCTGATCTGGAGAAATTTCTTCCTGCACAAACGTGCTGGCTCTGTTTCAGAGTAAGAGTCAGTCTCTTTGTCCATAATTACATCCACTCTGAGGCCGGCCATCCATCAGAGCTTTTATGACAGATTTCTGGCTCAAATCCCCCCTCCCAGGACCAGAGGGGCGAGTCGTGACTCCAGACTGTGGCGGCCAAAAATCTGTCCAAGTCTGAGTCACAGAAATCTTCAACTGTAGATATGAAACGTTTTAATTATAAATGTCCCATGGTGCATCTCTAATGCAGAAAAATGGTAATTGTGGAAAATTTGACAAAAATCCTCCAAAGCAGTTTTATTTTTTACCTTTTTTCATGACAAATAAAAGTAAACAATTTCAGTAAGTATTTATCATTGCTATAAATGCTCAAACAGTGTGTAATTACAAGAAAAGAAAAAAACAGATTTGAACGTTAAACAGGTTTGTCTTTATAAGCATTGTAAATGAACATGTTCAAAGTTATGAGACGACATAAAAATAAACTTAACCTGATTTTCTCCTCCAGTATTTCCAAACTACGACTGATGAAATCCATAAAACACACTATCATGGAAAAAGATGATTAATTACCAAATACAGCAAAACACTGCAAATAAATGGCAAAAGAACGATAAGATAAACACTTCAGAATTATAACAATGCTGTTATTTACAACTAGGGCTGGGTAATATATCGATTAAATCGATTAATTCAAATTATTTTCTGCAGACAATTTAAAAATTAAAATATCGAGATTTTTTTTCTTTCACTTAAACTGTTAGTAGTGGCAAAGTTTGAAAAAACATAAATACAGAAACTACAGTTTTCATGATAGTGGCCCTGTCAGGTTTTGCACAAGCACTTTTATAGGCTTGTGTTTATTTATTTTAATTAGATTAAATATTGATCAGAGAGGAACATGTTAACGAGCCGTGAATATCCTTCAGCTTTCAGTGTTTATGTAGTCAAACCTGCCTAGATAGATAGATAGATAGATAGATAGATAGATAGATAGACAGGCAGGCAGGCAGGCAGGCAGGCAGGCAGGCAGGCAGGTAGGTAGGTAGGTAGGTAGGTTGGTAGGTAGGTAGGTAGGTAGGTAGGTTGGTTGGTTGGTTGGTTGGTTGGTAGGTTGGTGGATGGATTGATGGATTGATGGATTGATTGATTGATTGATTGATTGATGGATGGATGGATGGATGGATTGATTGACTGATGGATTGGTAGGTAGATAGATAGATAGATAGATAGATGGATAGACAGACAGACAGACAGACAGACAGACAGACAGACAGACAGAAAGATTCTAGCAGGTAACACCATAGTACAGAAAAACATGCAGATAAAATAGAAATAAAAAAGATAAAAACACAGGTTATAACAGCAAATACAAATAATTGAATTGTACACTCTAGCAGCAGTTGGATTTTCCATCATAAATAAACTACTGTACAAATCATTGAAGTGTACTGAAGTAATGCTCGGCTTGTTTTGTGGCCGCAGCTTTGTCTCATAGAGAGGGTAATTGTCTACAATCAGTTTCCCCTTGGTATCCTTGGAAATTCCCAAATTCAACCACACTTCAGACTTTGTTTCCCATTGAGGGGAAAGAATCACAGGTATGGAGTCTGTGCGGGCAACAAACGCCAAACTTTCACTTTCAGAGGCCAAACATTGCAAATTGCGCCTCCGTCTGAGGGACCGCGGCTGCTTTACCGAGCAGCAGATAGCACATAGTTCCTGCTTCTCCAGTCAATAAGAAGCATCACCGTGAGTTATTGACACAGTGTGGTAACCAAACATGGTTTACTAGTTTTAAACAGGATAATACTAACCATGGGGAATTTTACTGCATTCTACCATCTTACTAGTAACATTAAAGAAATGGAACTGGAAAATCTCAAGACTTGGTTTGATGTCAATGAATTATCTTTTAATATTAAGAAAACAAAATGTATGGTTTTTGGGAATCAAAATGATAGTGATCGGAGATGTAATCGATGAAAAGCTAACATGGAAACAACACACTGAATACGTTAAAGGAAAAATGTCCAAATTATTTGCAATCTTGTATAAATCCAGAAATGTATTGAATTCCAAGGCCTTGCATTACTTTATATCTTACTGTGTGGAATTGTGGGGATCCACCTGTAAAACCTCCATAAATTCAATAATAAAACTGTAAAAACAAGCTATATGTATAAAAAAAAAAAAAAAAGGAGACGTGTCTCCATTATTGCAGTTAAATTCTGGAATGATGCCAGCATAAATTTAAAAACATGTAATTATTTTTTGTTTTGAAGAAAATGGTTTGTATAACTATCTTTGAAGCTCATAAGTGCAATTAATTATCTGTGTTGTTGCTTCTTTACTTTTTTGGAGGTTGGTAGCCTAAAAAAAGTTGACAATATAGGACAGGCTTTTATAAGCAATCTGCTTCTGCCTTTGCCTTTTAGTCATTATTCAACACATGATTCTTGGTTTTGTGATTTTGTGTGAAATGTTGATATTGTGTACAATATTTGGTGTTGTCATGACTGAATAAACACAATGCCAAAAAAAAAAGAAAAAACATCCCTGCTCCGATGTTTGGGATCAGACTGGGACGTGGTTTTTCTGATTCCACATATCTCATACTCTTGCTCCCATCTTTGATATTTTCCACATATTGTGCCGTTTGCACAGCTCGCACTCTGGAAACGTGTCTGCAGGAGATTAATGTCCGAGCCGAGGCTCCGCCCACATTTGATCTTCCTGCAGCACACCATCAAGGTTCCCGAGGAGCAGTGCTCATGAAGCATGATCCCATTACCGCGCTGCTGTTTGTGATTACTGAGACCAGAGCTGGAGGGCCTCTCCAAGGTCCACCGCAGCGCCTTTCATCCAGCGGGGTGATTAAAATGTAGAAGCTGTACAAGATCTGGGGAGCCCAGGAGAGAGTTTGATAAATGAGAGGAAGCAGGAACCTAATTTGGACCATGTACACCCAATCAGGAGCCAGCACACTGAGCACAGGTCAGAGCTGGTTCTAGTCTGGTCCTTGAAGGAGGCCTGGAAGAAAAATGAGCAAGGGTCAAGGGTTACTTCTCAGCTTTGAGTTAATTTTTACCACCAAATAACAAAAAGGAAAAAAAAACAGATCAGAGAAGTTGGGACTGTGTAAATTTTGAGTTAGAATATATTTAATTTAATGTTCAAAGAGATTATCTTTGCAAACATTTACTCATTCTCAATTTGGTGCCTGCAACACGTTCCAAAAAAGCTGGGATATTGGCACGTCTACCACTGTGACATCACTAATTGTTGAGCTTCGTAGGTGGCATTCTTTCACACTCTTGCTTGATTTACGACTTCAGTTTCTTAGATGGCAGCATGTTGCTCCTAAACCTGTAGGTATCTCTCAGCATTAATGGAGCCTTCACAGATGTGCAGGTTACCCATGCCATGGGCACTAACAACCCTTCATACAATCACAGATGCTGTCTTTTGGCCTTTGCTCTGATAACAGTCTGGATGGTCCTTCCTCTTTAGCCTGGAGGACACTAGGGATGCAGCTAACGATTATTTTCATAATCGATTAATCGGGTGGTTATTTCAACGATTAATCGATTAATCAGATAATGACACATTTTTGCAATTTCCTTTACAATTTAGCTTAAAGTTGTTTTAGGTTTTTTCTAAACAACAGTAAAAGCAATTAAAAACATTTTTCCTTCAGTAATAATATTTTCTGAAGAATCACAGGTCACAGGCATACAATGTTGGTTTTCAGTTTTGCAGAGATTTCTCTTGATTCTTTTCTTTTTTTTTGATGATTTTATGGACTGTAGAAGATTAAATCCATAAATACCTTTTAATTGTATGTTGAGAAACTTTATCTATTGGACTATTTGCTGTACCTTGCCACAGCCTTGCTTGTTTAAAGGTCCTTTTATATCAAATCATGACACTCACCTGTTGAATAACTCAAGTTTCCCGGTCCTTTTTGCCCCTGTCCCAGCTTTTTTTTTTATTCAACACTATACAGCACTTGCAAACCTCCACCAAGGTAGCTCACAGATTGCTTAAATCTCTTTTAGCAATTATAGACATAATTTAAGTTCATGATAAAGTTATCGTCATGACATAATTCATGGCCCTGCAAACCCACACCAAGCACTCAGAATCATGTTGATATCATTAATGCTTAGACAGGTTTTGAACAAAAACAATTGTTTGCTAATGTTGGTTATCTGGATCACCACTAAAATCAAAGTATTTTTAAGTTGGGCCTTTACCAACATCTCCTGAAAATTTCAGCAAAATCTGTCCAGTAGTTTTTGCGTAACCTTGCTAGCAAACAAACATATGCTAGCAAAAACGTCAACTCTTTGGCGGAGGTAACAAGTGATGCATAGGTATACAGGAATTAGAAATGTTATGAATCTGACCCCTCACACCCTGGGGAATAAAGAGGCTATAATGTTGGATTATTGTTTTAATTACAGTTGACAAATATTGATATTTTTTTGTATATTTATTTCCAACATTTAATAAAGCTTTTGGTTCTATAAAAATAAAACCAACTGGAACAATCAGAAAGCTCAATCCTCCACCAAGGTAGCTCACATATTACTGTTACATCTATAAGCAATAGTTTCATGACACAAAGTTCCCATCATAATATGATTCATGACCCTGAAAACACACACTTAACACTCAGAATCACGTTAATATCATTATTAGTTAGACAGTTAATGAGCAAAAACGAACTTTGGTCAATAGCAGTTGTCTGGATCACCATCAAAATCTAATCATTTTTAAATCAGATCATTGCCAACATCTCCTGAAAATTTATTTTGTCTTTTTAGTGTATTCAGTTGAATACAGGTCAAAAAGGATTCATAAATCTCTGTATTGTGTTCATGTAACTTCCCAACTTCATTGGAGTTGTTTGTGTTGCTTGTCTCCAGCTCTGAATGACAGAAATGACGGTGTGTTCTTTCTCGGAGCTCATGTTTGTCTAAATGTGCACCAGCAGAGCCCAGACTGAGGTCTTCACAGATGGATGCTCTGTGGAAACATCACAGCGTTGTCACGTTTCTCAGGTTTCTGCTTAAATTAGAATAAAAACATCTGACGGGTCCGTCTGCTCCAGAGGAGGAGCACCGTAAAGGTGGGACTGTGACAGGAGTTAAATCCTCTGATGAGTTTTAGGATTTATCAAGTTCAACATCAGAGTTTAAGGTGAATAATAAAGAAAGGACACGGTGTGATTTATGTGTCTCTTGTCCTCCGTGAGGCTCGTGCTCCTTTTATTGTGTTTGTGACGTCTGGATGATGGATGAGGGCACACACTCATCATTTCTGCAGCAGCAGCAGATCCTGAAAACTGCACGTCCCTAATAAACTGGACCTGTCACAGGGGCAGAGTTATAAACTGGTTTGATTCTCATTTGCTCACAGAGCAAACAGAAGTCCTTCACTCCGTATGTTTTCTCATTTTTCAGCGTTAAAATCAGGCGCTATGCCAGCTCGTGTGTTTGGAGACGGGAAAGTGCAGAAAGGAAGTTGCCCTCATTTCATTTGTATTTTAAAAGCAGACATTGGTACGGTGGCGTAATGCATTCACTTAAATATAAATAAAATCTGCCTGTTTTTACGAGATACTATCTTGTAAAAACAGGATATATTTATTTTTGATTTTCCTGTTTTCATGACATACTAAGGAATCTTAAAAGTATCGAACATGTCGCGCATGTTAGACCTTATTCAGTTTTATTTCTCTCTCGGTTTGAAACTTTGGGAGATACTTGTGTCTTTGAGCGGTGTAGATGGTATTGTTATTAGTTTGTCCACATTGCGCAGACACCTGAGGAATTTGCGGTTGTTGCGACGCAAAGCCCGCTCGGATCTGCTCGACATTGTGGTTTTTGTACATGATCAGTTGGACCAGTACGGCGGGCCGACCTTACCTGTGTTGACCACGTACCTGGTTGACAAATGCAGCAGCCAGTCTCGAAGCAAACCATCAGGGGGAATCCTGTTTTTACAAGATAGTATCTTATAAAAACAGGAAAATCAAAAATAAATAAATTCCTGTTTTTAACGAGATAGTATCTCGTAAAAACAGGAAAATCAAAATAAATACATTTTTTGTTTTTACGAATTAGTATCTCGTAAAAACAGGCGGATTTTATTTATTTTTCAAGTGAATGCATTATGCCACTGTACATTGGCGACCTAATTCTTAGATAAAAAAGGCTGTGAGTAGGGGTGGGCGATATGGCAAAAATATCCTATCACGATTTTTTAAAAATAAAATCACAATCACGATTTTATCACAATTCTTTCTTACTTTTATTTTTCTAGACTAATTTGCATGTTTGACCATTTTTTTCCCTTTGTTTAACATATAAAACATGTAAAACCATAAAAGGAAAAAAAGGACAAAGCCAAAGAAACGTTCTGAACAGGTTTTAATTTAAATAGTGCAGTTTTTATAAAAATGTGCAATTAATGTTTTTATAGAACAGATTTTTGTTCAGACATCTTCAAGCTTTTATCTCCTTTTTTCTTTCCACCATGGCTTCATGCTACATAACCAAACAGGAGATCCCACCATGCACTGCGCGAAATGTGCTACGATTGGCTAGTCTGGTGCACATCAAAGTCTCTGCTCCCACACAGACAATCTGACGATCTTTCTGCTTTATGATGATATTAAATCCTTATAATCCTTAACGATTTAATATCGTCATATCGCACACCCCTAGCTCAGAGGAAGGCTCACATTCTTACGTTAGTCAAAATAGGAAAGGATAGAGGTGGTAGGACGGATGCGTCTATGATTCATTTAGATAAAAAGATGTGCTGGATGAATGAGAAGTTAGATGGATGGATGGATGGATTAATTTGCTGCATGCACATAGATATTGGTGCTGCTGCCTTCTCAGACAAGGATAGCAACATGCTCCTAAAAGAGTGGCAGGGGATCCTAGATAAAGGAACGTGCCACAAAAAACTTCTAGATGAAGATGAAGACATTAAAGGCGACTGGTGTTGCTAAATGTTCTAAAGGTGTCTTAAGGTGAAGGAACATGCCACGGAAAAGTGGGAGGTGCTTCTTTGTGAAGTGATCTCAAAGGTGCCTCAAGATGAATCAACATGCCACTAAAAGGGTGGAAAGTTTTTTAAAATAATGCAACACCAGCGGTGGCAGGTGCCACTGGACAAAGCAATGCACTCCTAAAAGAGTGGTTGGTGATTGTAGGTGAAGTAATATTTTAGGTAGTTGGTGTTGCAAGATGAAGCAACATGCCACAAAAATGTGGTAGCTGCCGCTAGATGAAGTGATGTCAAAAATCTGTGGTAGGGCTGAGCGATTTGAGAAAATAATCTAATTGCGATTTTTTTCTCCCAACATTGCAGTTACTCTGCGATTGTTTTAATGTTCCTCATCTTATGTATTCTTAAACATAAGCAGTAGATCTTTTTATAGTTAAACCAATATGACATTAAATTAATCTAAGGATAAAAGATTTGAGAAAAAATGGAGAAGCGAAGAACAGAAGCAAAATAGGTATAAAATTATAAAAACTGGGTAAAAAAAATGGCATGAAAGCGGAAAAAAGTTAATAGGTGCAAAATAGGTATGAAATTGCCAAAAAAAAAAGGCAAAACAATTCAAAAGTGACTAAGGACAAGAGATTATAGCAACAAAATTGGGATTAAATTTAAAAACACATGTAAAAATTCTTAACATGGTTTGACAGTGGCCAAGAAAATAAAAGATGAATGGGAGCAAGATAGGCATAAAGTTGTAAAAACTGGGTTAAAAAAGGTTAAAATAGGCATGGAATTGCAAGAAACTACATCACCATGCCAAAATGTTCAACACATTATGGGTTAAAAATATTGCACTGTCTGCAATTTGAAATTGCAACAAGCCATATTGTGATTTAAACTAATTTGCAATCAATTGTTCAGCCTTAATCTGTGGTGCTTTGAAATGAAGTAACTTGCCAATTAGATAGTACGAGGTGTTTCTAGATGAAGTGACATCAAAAGTGGCAGGTCCTGCTAGATGATGAACAATATTCTTGTAAAGTGGCAGATGCCTCAAGTTATAGTGATGTGCCATAAAAAGTGTCAGGTGCTTCTGGAGGAAGTAATGTCTCCCCCAAATTCCACTGCACGCGAAAGTGCCCCGCCGCGCAGCGAAGCGGAGCGCCGCGGTTTTGCTCCGACATGCAAACCCCACTGAAAGCGGCGCGTCCAGAAGCGCTGCGGCGCGTCCAGAAGCACCGTGGCGCGCAGACCCGTAGGGGGAGGGCTGAGCCCCGGAGAGCCACAGGCTCTCATGAGAATAGCGATGTCACACCCTCATAAAACATGTTATAGACTGAGAAAAGAAATATACAACACCTTGCTTCACTTCTCTAAGGTCCCTTTGCTGGTCCCAACCACACAGCTCTGTGAATTCCTCAACTTCTATCCACCTATATCCGTGTGGAAAAGATGTATGGTTTCATGTATACAATGCTATATATTTCTGTACCTCTACAATTCACTTTTCTTCATCCATGGTATGGTGTTGCCTCTGGGACCCTCTGACCGGCTGCTGACCTGATGCTCGTGCCTCCAGTTTTGACGTAATGACAAACAATTGAGAAAAAATCACGTGCAAGAGTCCGTGCATTGTTTTATTTTGAAACTTCCGGTTACGCCACACAGTGACTTCCTGTCTGGTGCTTTCTTAACGACAATGAATTTACAAGGCTTGGAAGCGGCCGCACAGGAAATAGACCTGAAGCCTATCTCTCGTGCCTTGGTGTGCGCCGGCGCTTCAGCAGGAATTTGCCCGATAGACTACAATGGGAGCGAAGTGCTCCGCACTACGTTCAGGGCCTTCTTTCTTGTGGCTTCAATGGCAGAAGGTGCAGCTAGAGACATTGTCAAATTCTACTAAGAGTTGGAGGGTTTTGGATGATGCAGTGTCAAAGGCAGCAGATGCCACCTGATGTTGCAATTGAACGAGTGACAGATGCTTCAAAACAAAGAAATGTCCCTAAGGTGGAAGGTGCCCCTAGATCAAGTGACATCAAAGATGGCAGGTGCTGTAGGAAGAGCAGCTTAGAACTTAAAGAGTGGGAGGTGCCTCTAGATGAAGTTTGGAAGTTTGGATGGTGCCACTCGATCAGGCATGTCCAAAGTCAGGCCTGGGGGCCAAATGCAGCCCGTGTTCAAATTTTCACTGGCCTGCAGTCTCTGCTATAAAATCAATTACATGTGGCCCTCTTGCTCCGTTGACTGCTGTATAAAATACTCATGTACAAAAAAAACTATTTTACATTTCACCAGAAGATGGCAGTAGCGCTGTGGCCACATCCTTGTGGCACTTGACACCTGACCTTTTGTCATCATTTCAGCCCATCCCATTTCAAACATGGCGACTGTAGCTAAAAAAAGGGAAAAGTTGGCAGCAAGTGCCGCCAATTCCAGAACAAGTGGAAAATGGAGTATTTTTTTTGCCGTAATATGAAACAACTGTCTGCCTAATTTGTCACAAGACTGTAGCTGTTTTCAAGGACTTCAATGTAAAGCGGCACTACCAGACAAAACATGCTAAATACGACAAGCTAACTGGGGATGAACATGCCGAAAAATTGAAACAACTGGAAGCTTTTTTAACGGCACATCAGCGCTTTTTCACAAGAGCCCGTGAGTCAAATGAAAATGCCACAAGGGCTAGCTACGAGGTGGCAATGCTGATTGCCCAGCACTGCAAACCTCTCACTGAAGGTGAATTTATTAAAGACTGTGCTGAAAATAGTTGAGAAAACTTGTCATGAGAAGAGGCAAGATTTTGCCAATGTCTGCCTGGCTCGTAACACGGTAGTACGGAGAATTGAAGACATTTGATTAGATATTAAGAGACAATTAGAGTCAAAAGCTGAATGGTCGGTCCCCGCACATTTTCACCTTACCAAATATGGCCCTCATGATAAAAAGTTTGGACACCCCTGCTCTAGACAAAGTGACCTTAAAGGAGCCAGGTGCGGCTAGATAATAACAAAACGCTATCTGGCTCTGTCTGAGCATTCTTCTTTTCTAAGTTCACAGATGAAGTTGAAGCGTCTCTGCTGAAGTCAGTCTGTGCTGCAGCTGTAAAAGTCTCAGCACACGGAGGAGCGAAGAGCAGGATCAATAAAAATGATATCAGACCTCTGGGGAGAGATATGGAGATGAACGGCGGTGAATAAATCATGAAGACAGGACATTTACTCCTCTGAGGCTGTTTCAGGTCAAATATGAAATCAGGTGAAGGCTGCAGAGATCCCAGAGATGGATGGAGGGAAGAGGGAGATGGATGGAGGGAAGAGGGAGATGGATGGAGGGAAGAGGGAGATGGATGGAGGGAAGAGGGAGATGGATGGAGGGATGAGGGTGACGGATGGATGGTTTAGGGTGATGGATGGTTTAGGGTGATGGATGAACAGAGAGTGTCAGTTGCATGCAGATGAAGTGAAGATGGTAAAATTTAATAATTCACACGCTCATAAAAAGGATCGGTGTAATTGCTGGAAACCTCTGTTAGAGTGGAGGATCATGGGAGAACAGAAATGAATCGCACTCACAGGCCGCTGATATACGTGGAGGGGTTTAGCACCAACATCCCATAATGTTCACCAGACCTCAGTTCAATTTCATGCTTTGTGAGCAGCTGTTGGAGGCGGATGCCAGCTGCAGGGATGGATAGATGTGGATCTATAGATTCTCTTAGTCAGGTCAGTTTCTGTTCAGAATGAATATCAGGTCACAGCTGTGATGCTAACATCTGCAGAATGGTGATGGTTTTAATCCAAGACCATGAAAACGAATGTGCAAAGAACTGGGCATCCATCCATCCATCCATCCAAAAAAACAATCGGTCCATCCATAAAGCCATCCATCAAAAATGTGTCCATCCACCCTTCGAGCTATCACTCATTCATAAAGACATCTGACTTTAAAAAATGTATCCATCCATCAAGACATCCATCCATCTATCCATCCAATGGTCCACCCATCCATCAAGCCATCCAATGGTCCATCCATCAAGCCATCCATCCATCTTTCCATCCAATGGTCCGTCCATCTATCCATCTAATGGTCCATCCATTCTTCAAGCCATCCATCTATCAATAAGTCCATCCATTCTTTAGGCCACCCATCCATCTATCAGGCGACCCATTCTTCAAGCCATCCATCTATCCATCCAGTGGTCCATCCATCAATCCATCCAACTCTCCTTCAAATGGTCCTTCCATTGAGCCATCCATCAAAAATGCCGTTCATTCATAAATACATCCGACTATGTATCTATCCATCAATCAAACCATCTTTTCATCAAGCAATCCATTCATTCATCCATTAAGTCTGCCATCAATCCATCAAACCATCAAACCATCCATCCATTTAGCCATCAAACCATCAAGCCATCCATCCATCAAGCCAATAATCCACCCAAGAAGCCATCCATTAAGCCATCAAGCAATACATATATCAAGCCATACATCCATTAAGCAGTCCATTTATCAAAGCATCCATCCCTTAAGCTATTAAACCTTCAAACTATCTCTGTATTGATCCATCCATCCACCCATCCATCCATCCATCAAGCCATTAACAATCCAAAAAGCCATCCTTCCATCATACCATTGATCTATCTATCCACCTACTCATCCATCCATCCATAAAGCGCTTCGTTCATCAAGACATCCATCCATCAAGCCAACAAACTATCAAGCCATACTTCTATCCATCTATCCATTAAGCCATTCATCCATCAATCCATCCATCAAGTGACCAATCTATGCAGTTCTATCACAAGAACAACTTAACATCTCCCAGCCATCCACTGATTCCATCCAGTGGATGTATTTCTGAAAATTTATAATCTGCACAAAAGCACTAAAGGATCGGACATCAGGCAAGGCCACTTGTTTGATGGATTAAATCCACCCTTATCTAATATTTCTCATATGTCTTATTTTTCACACAGTTAACTAAGTTAATTCAGAATAATACATTCTTCATCTATGAAAACAAGCCCATTTTTCTCTACCATTAGCACAAAAAAAACAGATTCAACATGTGATTAGTTCATTCTTCAGTTGGAGTGGACATCAGTGCTTAATTTAAAGCTTTGGAAGTTAGGAAGAATGCAAGGGCCCATATCTGAGAAGATTGTTACCTCCACCAAAGAGGTTGTTTTTGCTGGTGTGTTTGTTTGTCAGCAAGATTACACAAAACTACACAATTTTGCTGAAATTTTCAGGAGATGTTGGTAATGGCCCAACTTGAAAATGATTAGATTTTTGGTGCTGATACAGATATTGTCTTGATGGAAAAATTCACAAACTCCAAATCCAACAAGTTGACTTTGGACGAAATAATTAAAAAAAAAAAAACTTATTTCTGCCATTTTTTAACAGATTTTCTTCCAATTTTACAAGATAAGGCCCATGTCACTAGCTGGGTTTTCATTACAGTTTTTCGCAAAATAAAAGCGTTATTCCTAAAATTTTGACAAAGTATATTTGCGCTTTGAACGTGTTTCCATTTAAGGTTGTTCTAGGCAGGAGCGTCGTAACTCTCATGAAATATCATCCCGCGAGATTTCACTGCAGGAAGATGGACGCCCAAAACCTGTTGCGTGTAGCTTCCTCATTTGCGTTTCTATCTCCTTATTACACTCTGCATTCCTCTGTTGTTTGCTGTCTAGTATGGCCGTTGTGTTTTTCTCCAGAATAATGGCAAGAAAAGTCTCCGTCTCCTCCTCTGTCCAAACGTACTGCACCATGTTTACTCCAAGAGAAGTGATCATGTGACCAGGTACGTCACATCTTGGGACGAATCATGCTCTTTTGTGATATATTTGAATATCGAAACGTCTGAAAAACCACCTCATGAAAGCGTAAAAACTTTTTAGCGATATTTTAGTGTTTTTTTGAAATTCAGGTGTTTCCATTACCAGTTTTTTATTGCGCTATTTACATTTTTCGCATATCCAAGGGTAATGGAAACGCACTTACTGATATCAAGCTAAATTTCATCTGGATCTGATCCAGATTAATGTCAGAAAACACATTGTACTTTTATAATGGGAAATCCTATTGATGATATTCAATAGTTCATATAAAATCAAAATACTAAGTGATGTTCCTCAAATGTGTTGTGTTCATACAGGATAACAGCCTCCATGTCTGTGCTGAGTTTGGTCTGGATCCTGGCTCCGGTCTGGATCTGCTGATCCAGAATATTATCTTTTACAAGGGTTATGGAAAAGCCTGTGTCGGAGCTGAGCTTTCTTCTTCACTTAAAAATAAAAAAAACATGTTTTTCTCATTTTCCCTTTGCACCAAAGTAAAATTTTAGGATCTTTTGTCCCACTTATGTTTTAACAAAATTATATTTTATACCCAAGTCCACTGGCGAATGGAGAGAAATCATGCTAACAGGAAAAGGACAGACTGATGGAAATCTTAACACCTTCCACCACACCCTTTTGGGTCATTTCCTCTTTCCCAACAGTTTCAAACACATCTTCACAGACAGACCTGAGCAGAATACACACATCAGCCCTCGTCTCTCCCTCATGTCTCACGTCTCTGTTGTGTTTGTTTCGTCCACAGACAGTAACTTCGTCCTGGGGAATGCTCAGGTCCAGTCCGTCTTCCCCATCGTTTACTGCTCTGATGGATTCTGCGAGCTGAGCGGCTTCGCTCGCGGCGAGCTGATGCAGAAGAGCTGCACGTGTCACTTCCTGTACGGCAGCGAGACCAGCGAGCGAATCACGGCGCAGATGCAGACGGCTCTGGACGAGCGGCGCGAGTTCAAGACGGAGATCATCCTGTACAAGAAGAGCGGTGAGATTTGGGTAACTGTCCTGATGTTTGCTGTCGGTGAGTCTCTAATGTTTCATTTAAGGGTCTTGTCCTGATTCAGGTTCCAAGTTCTGGTGTCTCCTGGACATCGTCCCCATAAAGAACGAGAAGGGCGAGGTGGTCCTCTTCCTGGTTTCTCATAAAGACATCACAGAGAACAAAGACCTGGACCACAGCGAGGCTGAACAAGGTAGGAGAGAAAAACACGCGTGGACTGGGGGAGCTGGCATCCATCCCTCCTGTGCTTACATCCTGAGGTACCCTTAAACTTTGTCCCGTGTAGGGATGTGAATCGATAACATTTTATTGATACCAGTTCTATTAACAGTCATGCTAATCGATCCAATTCTTTAACGATTACCTTATTGATTCCTGCAGATTTTCCGTGTGGTCAAATGTTGGCCTGTAGATTTTCAGTGTCAACAATGTCAAACACACGTCACAGCAGAGATAACTGCTTCAGCAAAGTGTTTCCACTCACTGAAGGCTGTTCAGTGGGCGCCTTTTGTAAAAAATGAAGCCAGAACTCTGACACTTTTGAACCCTGTCAGTGGAAGGAATCGATAAGGGAATTGATTAGCAAAAAAAATAATGATATCGATTCTTTGATGGAGCTGCTAATGATTCTTAACTGGAATTGGTTTTCGATTCCCATCTCTAGTCCCACGTAATCACCTATGATCGAAGCAGGTGCCTCAGAACTCCACCATAGAAGGTCAATGTTTGGTTTTTGTCCTCTTTCACAACAGAAACTCTGACCAATGAGAGCACAGGGAGCTCCACCCTACAGTCACTGATTAGACAGACTGAATTTGTTGCCCTGAGGGACAAGAGATCGTTTGTTAAACTCTAAAAACATTTTGGTCTTTGCTTCATGCTCATCGGACAAGTCATTTTTGTGTGCTTATCTATGTCGACAAATGCAAAGGGAAGGTGTTAATAGTTTATAAATGCTGAAAATACAGCATAAACAAAATGTAAAAATACAAACTGAAAAAGAGCCCATAATTAAAAAAAAACAGTTGAAAAAATCATCAACAAAATTAATTTAATTAATTAATTTAAAACTACTAAAATCCATGAGACAAAAATGTGATGACTGCAACAATAAATTTTCTTAAACCAAAAATAAAAATTTAAATAATATAAGAATTTGTCATCAAATTATAAATTCAACCACAAATACAGTGTGAGCAGAAAAAATACAAAAAAAAATACAAAATCAAACCAAAAATAACTAGGAAAAAAATTACCAACAAATTAAATAAAAAATACAGGACAAGAAAACAATAAAAAGAAAAATAACAGTGATGGAAAGGAAAAATGCATTCAGGAAAAAACTAGATTACTTCCACAATTGAATTAAAACATAAATAAATTAATTGCAGAAAAATACATCAACAGTTTTTAAATGCAGAGACAAATACAGTACAAAAAACAAACTTAAAAAAGAAGCACCAAATGATACCAAAAACAATAATTTAAACAACATTAAAAATTGATTGGAAACTACAGGAAAAAATAAAAAGTATAAAAAAAAATACCAGCGATAAAAAGAAAAGATGCAACAGGAGAAAACTAGGGTACTAATTCAATAAAATAAAAAAAAATGAAAATTAAGTGATAAAAGAATGCCTCAGCCATTTATAAATGTAGCTATTTTGGAAAAAAACAAAAAATAAAACACAAAAACAAACTAAACAAAGCACTTTATTAAACAAACAATTAAAAAACCATCAAGATATTAGTTAAGAACTACAAGAAAAAATACAACAATAAATAATTTATTGAAAAAGAGAAAAAAAAATCTGCAGGATAAAAATGTAATACTACAACAATCATTTTTCAAAAACGGAATAAAATATTGAATAATAGAGGAATGCGTCAACAATTTGTAAGTACAGCTACAAACACAGTATGAATGAAAAAACACAAAAAAATAAAAACAGACAAAAAAATAGCTCATAACTAATTTGAAACAAATTAATTAAAAATACAATTTCAGGAAAAATAACAGTGATGGTAAGGAAAAATGCAACCAGGAAAATCTAGATTACTTCAACATTTTAATTATTACATAAATATTGAAATTGCAGAAGAATGTATCAACAGTTTTAATGTAGAGACAAATACTGTACAAAAAAATTAAAAAAGAAGCACAAAATACTACCAAACAGCAATTAAAAAACTAGATTGAAAACTACAGGAAAAAATACAACAAAAAATCAGATGACGAAAAGGACAGTTCAATATTTAAATGCTAAAGTTCCAGCATGTCCCTACAGGGATCTCCCTGATCTTTCCTCCTCACGTCTTCACGTCTTGTTCCCCTGTCTTGGTTTTGTTTCGGTCCCAGATGAAGAAACGGGTCTGCAGGTCCACCCGGTCAGTCGGCCTCCGGGCTTCAACAGAGAGCGCCGCCGCAGTCGGGCCGTCCTGTACCAGCTGTCGGGACATCTGCAGAGACAGGACAAGAGCAAGAGCAAGCTCAAGATCAACAACGTAAGGACGTCCTGGCACGGAGCTTTCACACTCATTCATCCATCTGCCCGTTGACACCAACAGCTGGTCAGCCAATCACATGGCAGCCACTCAGTGTGGAGATTTTTACAGTAGTGTAAAAATTTCTTCATTAACGAGGTCAGTTTAGAACAAAGAAATTATAAAGCGATATTTGGATTGAAGGAATCCTACTTTTTTATTGTGTATCGAGTTCATCCATCCACGCATCCATCCATCCACGCATCCACCAATTGACCCATCCAACCATCAATCAAACCATCCATCTAACCGTCCATTCATCCATGCATTCATCCATCCATCAAGCCTTTAGGTCATCCAATCACTCATCTGTCAATCCATCAATCAATGCATTTAACCACCCATTCATTCATCCATCAAACATCCATCTATCTGTCCATCCATCCATCCACCAATCCATTCATCTATCAAGTTATGCATCCATTTATCCATCAAACCGTCCATCCATCCAGCATTCATCCACCCATGCATCCATCCATCCACCCATCAATCTTTGCATCCATCCACTCATCCCTCCATCAAGCCTTTTTAGTCATTCAATCACCCATCCGACAATCCATTAATTTGTGCATTTAATTACCTATTCATCCATTCATCCATCCATCCTCCCATCCATTCATCTATCAAGTCATCCATCCATTTATTCATCAAACCATCCATCCACCCATCCATTCATCCAGCATCCATCCATCAACTCCTCAATCTATGCATCCATCCACTCAACCATCCATCAAGCCTTTTAAGTCATTCAATCACCCATCTGTCCATCCATCAATCAGTGCATTTTACCATCCATCCATCCATCCTTTCCCCTACCCATCCATCTATCTTTTCACTCATCCATGCTGCAGTCCATCTTTTCACCAAGTGATCCATTGATCCATCCATCCATCCATCCATCCATGCCCTCATGAATCCTTCTTCGTTGATCTTGTTGAAGGAGCACTTTATTAAATTTAGGTGTAAAAACGACAAATGTAAATTAAAAGAGTTTAGCGAACGTACACCTAATTCACAGCGTTTGCTTAGCCTTGTTCTGGATTATCTTCCTCACTGAAGTCTTTGAAGGTCGCACAGTTTGAATGTGACAAACCTGTTAGTGTTTTCCCAGGGCGATGCTGACTCAGCATTAAAGCTCTCATTAGTCCTCAGGATGAACAGCAGAGGTGATAAACGCTCAGATGGAGTTTAAAGGTTCCTTCCTCTGAGAGCCTGATAATCCACCAGCTGACTCAAGAGGGCCCGCCTTTGTTCATGAATAAAGAAACACTGATCCTTCATGTCTGTGCTTGCAGAGCGTCCTCGGAGCCAACGCCACCCCGATCCCTGAGTACAAGGTGGCCGACATCCAGAAGTCCCGCTTCATCCTGCTCCACTATGGCGCCTTCAAGGCCGGCTGGGACTGGCTGATCCTGCTGGCGACCTTCTATGTGGCGGTGACGGTGCCCTATAATGTCTGCTTCACGGCCGTGGAGGTCAGGGAGGAGGGAGCAGCGGCAGCGAGGAGCCCCCCCAGCGTGAGCGATATCCTGGTGGAGATCCTCTTCATCATGGGTGAGGGTTTGGCTCATTGATTTATCATTTTTATTTTATTTGCATTTTATTTCTGCTGCTCAGAAGGTCATTCTCACCCTGACGAGGTGTGAATCCAGTGATAGCCCGGTGTTACAAGGACCAGTTGACAGGTGATAACCTTAAAGCAGGGGTGTCAAACTGATCCAGTAAAAGGCCACTGTGGCTGCAGGTTTTCAGTCCAGCCAAGCAGAACACACCTGACACAAATTATTCAATCAACTGGATCGTCTTTACACAGTGGATTTGTTGGATCAGGTGTGTTCTTGCTTGGTTGGAATGAAAACCTGAAGCCACAGTGGCCTTTACTGGATCAGTTTGACAACCGTGCCCTAAACCCTAAAAGTTTAACAAAAAAACACTAAAAGTGAGGTGCAGAAAAGTGTTTCGTCGTCCATTGTTATGTTGCCCTCAATGTAAAAGGTTTGGGCACCCCTGCTCTAAGTGATGGCCCACCAAACTGGACAACTGAAGTCACATTTACACGGAGACACCCTCACCTTGAAATGCAAAGGTTTTTCCTTTGGGTATTCAAACTCGACCCACGTTTAGACGGAGATGCTAGCAACAGATGAAAACGCTGTAGTGTTGATGCCAGTCCAGTAGGTGGCGATGTATGTTTGCAGAGAAACAGCACTTGTACAACACACATATGAAGAAGGAAAACGTTTCACAAACAACAATGAGGCGGTGAAAATGCAATGAAAACTTTTTTTTTTTTTTTTGGCTGTATTAGGTCTCGTGTAAACAACCCCTGAGACGCTTATCATGCGTCTGTCAGCAACCATCTCTCACATGTTGATGTGTCCTTGAGCAAAACATCCCCTAGTTGCTGTTGTTGCTGTGTCAGTGGTGTGTAAATGTGCGGATGTAGACACCTTTAGCCGGGCATACACTGTGCGATTTTCCAGCCGTTTTGAGCCGATTTGCCACTTGTGCATCTATTTTTAGAATCGGGCAAAATTTCTGTTCAATTGTGTGTCGTGCTTAGTGCGAGTAACTTGACATGCCAGATGGATAGTTCCATATTTGAAATATTTCACTAATCCATCTGGAAGGAGCCCTGTGAAAATGTTTTCAGGGGCAGAACCTTCAAAAACAACATCAGTTTAAGATTGGACAATCGTTTGGCTCATCACACTCATCACAGACCAATCCACATCAAGTAGCATGTGTAGTGGCTAAACGTAGCGGCTAACTGTTAGCTGTTAGCCGCTACAGCTAACAGCTTACAAGGGCAAACAACAGCTCATGGCTCTTAGCCGTAGTGACTTACTATTTTTAGCTGCTACGGCTAACAAGCCGATAGCTTAACTACCTTAAGACTATCGTTTCACATTAAATTATCCCACACAGATGTATCATTTAACAATTATGTGTGACATGAACCTCGTCAAAGACAATCCCTACCAAGTAAACTTCTGAGGAGAGCAGATTTCGCCAAGTATAACTGAGTAATCATGATGACCACAGGCTAACTCACATTGGCTGACATTATTTGTACAACAGGAGGTGACTTAATTTCCTGTCAAGTCACTTCCTGTTGACGTCACGCCCGCGAATCCAGCTGCTCCCGCCTCTCTTCCCTGATTGGGCTGTTAAGAATTCAGCCGAGTGAAACTGTTGGACAGTGGAGGCTGGCTGACGGAGATGCAGGATTTCAGAATCAGGCAGGTCCGTTAGCCCTGCAAGGCTATCGCGCGAGTATAACAAGAAGAGATCTCACTTCACAATGTGCTCTTGATCTCAAGATCGTTGATCACAAGACAATCAAACATGTTTGAAATCCTGGTTTCTCCTCATGAAGATATCGCACAGTAGGAGCAGTGCCACGAGCCGACTTGCCTCAACCTCTCGCTCAGAGCATGTGTGATGAAGTGACGGGTGGCAAAAGTTATGTGCAGGTTGTTTTGGTCTAAAGTGCAATAAAAGTGCTGCTTTTGCCCACGTCTACCCAGCCAATTCCTCTCCCATACACGTCTTCTTTGTTGTTGTTTTTACACAAAGAATGGCACGAATTACCAAGGCAACGCGTTTTTGTTTGTAGCGTATCTTCGGTGTGCATCTCCCACTTCCGGCTTCCTCTTCTTCTTCTCCTACCGCTTGTTGATGTTGCAGTTCCGGATACAAGAGTCAAGCTCCCAAACACCATAGTAGTAAGTAGTAAGGATACAGAGTCTGGCGTGTGGTGTATGGATGTATAATGTGAGAACATGAACTTTTGAACTCAGCGATCTAGTCTAGTTTGAGATGGAGCTGAATCAAACAATCTAAAATATTGCACAGTGTCTGCCCAGCTTTAGACATCCTGAAACTGGACATGTTCCCAAATCCCTTCCCCCTTTAATGGATCATTGAGGGTTGATCTGGTCCAGAAAGTCTTCTTGTCTTTGGACCTTTCCGTCTTCTGTCCTGTTGTCTCTTTAACTGTTTTCTTCATTTGTTGCGAGCTGTTGCTGTGGCCTGTTTCCTGCAGCTGCTCTGATGTGTTTTTAATGCTCTCCCTGGAGCTCTGGATCGTGAGGATGAACATCCATCAGGCGGAGAGTTACAGGACAGACTTTGTACGTCTCCATGGTGAAGACGAGAGGGCCAGGAGCAGCAGTGTTATTATCATGTCCGTCTGTCCGCCCATATTTATCTCTATCACCATGTAAATGAAGGAAGACACAAGTATAATGCAGCCAAAAACACAACAATAGATTAAATTAAATATGATCAACAACAAAAAAAAATCTTTTAACCACTCAACAAATAAATCAAACAGAAAGGAACATAATGAGTGATAAAAAAAATACAGAAACAAACAAAAAAGCACAAAATAGAAAAAAATCATTGACAAATAAAAAAAATATACCAAGAAAAATACAACAAGATACACTGTTGATGACAAGGAAAAATGCAACAAGAAAAAGAAGATTAATACAACAAACAAATAATAATTACTCTATTAAACATAGAAGGATGCATCAAGAGTTTAAAAGCTTTAAGCTACAAATACAGTATGTGAAAAAAACAATTTGATGTACAAAAATAAACAAAAAAGAACTTAAAATAAAAAACTAAAAAAGATACTGGCAATGACAAGCAAAAATGCAAAAGACAAAAAACTAAATAACCACAACAAATTAAAAAAAAAAAAAAATATTAGAGCAATGTACCACCAGTTTATAAATGTAGCTACAAATAAAGTTTAAATACAAAACAAAGTGAAAAATGCAAAAACATTTGATCTAAAAATGAAAATAAAGACTTAAAAATGAAGACAACAAATGAAAAATGCAATAATGAAAAAAGACAAACAAAAAATGCACCAACAGATTACAAAACACAACAACAAATAAATGAAAACAACAAACATCAATATCTGAAGATACGTCTTTTAAAAAAATTTTACAATGAAAAAAAAATCAAGAACATTTTGAGACTGACAACATAAAAAGCATTACAAAATAAAAATACAGCAACTCAGATTACAAACAACTAAGATGAATATATAATAAATTCAACACCAAATCAAGAGACTGCAAACAAAAACTGCCAAAAACATAAACATTAAATGCAACGTTTAATAAAAATGTAGCCTCAAAAATCAACAAATAAATACTAAAGATGCATAACAATAGATTTGAAACCAACAAAGAATAATTAAAGGATGACAAGTTAAAGACATAAAATTAAAAAAAATATGCCATCCAATAATAAAAAAAAACAATACTGTCAGTTTTGATGAGTTTTTTTTTCATTTTTTTCTGTTTTTTTTTTTACCTATTTTTGTTGCACCTGCACTTCAGAAATTTCCCGTAAACTTTGCACATAGGAGGTGCTCTGCTTCAAGGATTTAATTACTCTTAAACTGATGTTCGTTGGTCAAAGATCAAAGTTTATGCAGTGGGTTCCCAAAACCCCGTAACGAGTCTCCTCCCACCGATGGGATGATCGTGAACTGAAACTCTCCTGCAGTGCTGACTTGTGTATTTGTGTTTGTGTTGCAGATATCGTGTTGAACTTCCGTACAACCTTTGTGAGCTCATCGGGGCAGGTTGTGTACGACGCTCGCTCCATCTGCGTCCACTACGTGACCTCGTGGCTGTTTGTCGACTTGATGGCGGCGCTGCCCTTTGACCTGCTGTATGCCTTTAACGTCAGCGTGGTGGGTATCAGTTACTGACCGTGTGAGCTATAGACCGTCTTTACTCAGCTAACAGCCAGAAGTTTCTTTTAATTGGCAGACATGGCAGTGATGCACTCAGTGTTTCTGTGGCTCCTGCAGGTTGCCTCTAGTGGACTCTTGAAAAACTACATCTTCATTTTTAACACTGGTGGTTGCTTCATTTTTAATGCTCATTAATGAGCTGCAAAGGGGACTGATGTTGATCCATGTTTCCTAAAACCTTCAGACTTTCTTTTTTGTTTTTAATCCCAGCCTCCTTATGAAAGTAATTAAAAGTTAGCAAGTAATTAATGTGATTAATGAGCTCGCTGATAAATGCTTTAAGGTGGAGTGAGGGAGATTAAGGAGTTGATGGAGGGTGCAGAGTGCAGCAGCTCCCTTCACCCCTGAAGTCGTCATAAAGGAAATAATCATAGAAATGTGCTTCAAACATGATAAAGCAGAATATTTCAGATAACTGCTGGTTGACAAGCTTCACTGCAGAGATCAACAGTGAAGACTGGAGATTTAAGCCAGTAAAACAAATGTTGTGGATCTGAGTCAAATATCACAAAAATATAATAAATATCAACACAGAAATGTTTGAGACTATAAACTCAGTTTTCTGGATTAAACAGGGGTGGGCAACTGGCGGCCCAGGGACCATATGTGGCCCTAGTGCTCATTAGATCAGGCCCAGCACTGGGATTAGGATTTCACATGAGCTTCTAGTGCTTCTTGAAAGCTGTGTTTACAGTCAAAGATGGCTGCCCTGGGTGTAAACAGTTATTAAGCTCCTGTAATAATCAATTTATTAGCACCTCTGACAAGTGCGTCCAGCTGGAGGACCCGTTCATGGCAGTGGCACATGTCACTTCACACATGCGTCTCTAGTCAAACCAAACAAAGCCCAGGTGACAACAGGAATGGCATATTTGAGACTTAGTCTGATTTTATTTTTTACTTTATTTATCTATATTTGTACTACATTCTTTAATAATGCATCAGGCCTAATTGTTTTGCTGGATGTCCTCGACCTTTTTCTTATTTTGAATTTGATTTATGAAACACACTTAAAGTGTAATTTGAGTTGCCTGATTGAGTTTAGAATTTTCTGGACAAGTTGCCCTGACTTTGGTTTTATTTAGTCACCAATAAAAATGTGGATTTACAAATCTTCACTTCTTAGTGTATTCATTTGATTAGTCCTGCACTACAATTTTATAATATCCTAGAATTCAAATTCTTTATTTGGGTACTTTAAGCAGATATGAGATTAAAATGCGATTAATTAGATTAATTAATTATAAATCTGGTAATTAATTAGATTAATTTTTTTTAATCGTCTGACAGCACTAATATATATAAATAAATGTAGAGCCAGATCCTCAAAAGGACTGCACTGCTTTTGCGACTGCTAAACCTGTGCAAATGACAGCAAAAAATAGCGTGCCATCCTCAAAGCATATGTAAAGAGTGAAATGCACACAAACTGAACCCAAATTGCACTGCTGCTCCTGGCTGCGCCGGTCCAATTTGGTATCTAAATTTGGGAATATGCATAAATTTAAAATTGCCCCTTCCTATGCAGATGAGCCTTATTGCAATTACCACCTAATCCACAAAGACCAGCACTAATTGCCACAGGCAGTAAAGCGGTGCAAATTACCGCCAGTGACACCCATGTATTATATTTGTCTTTCTCCCTCTCTCACTCTCTCTCTCGCTCAAAATGATTGGAATTGGGAATTGGAAAACTGAGTTGGTGGAAACTGTGGAGCAGAGCCTTTATAAGAGCAGTCATGCCAGGACTCTCCGGTAATATCGGCAGCAGTGATTGTAGCCAGGTGAAGGCACTGTGGCAGTTCAGATGGCAGGCGCGCACAAGAAAGGATTTATCAGAGGAGAGAATCACTTTTTGTTTTAAGTGACAATGAAATAATTTACAGATAGAGGTTGCCAGGCAGGCATGATCCTTGCCCTACTAGATGACATCCAGGATGACAGTAATATAGCCTATTGTGTTCTTCTGCGACCATTCCACTATTTTTAAGTAAACATGAATAATTTGTCTAAATACAGTCTGTTAAAAACCCCTATGACCCCCTTGACCATTTTTTGGTCATTTGAGTTGTATTTATTTTGCAATCAGAGGTGCAAAATGCGCTCAGATGCCGAAACTGGGTTGGTGTGTTAGCACCGGCGCATGATTAGAGCTAATTATTTTGAGGTTAATGTGCTAACACAGGGCAGATAGCGTGAGCTAATTCTGCGCAAATAACGATGCTATTATCAGGAGCACTCTTTGTGGATCTGGCCCATAGTGTATAGACTCTTCAGCAACTCTAAATTAGCTTAGCCCAGTGTTTGGGCAAAGCTAATTAGCAGTGGGTGAGCTCTGCCTGTCCCTTCCGTGTTACTGTGGTACAGTCTAAAGAATGGAGTCTATCTGCATGTCATGGACTCAGGAAGGAAAAAAAAAGTTGGTGTATCCCTGTAAGTCTGTGTGATGTTGACGGGGAGAGCATGGAAGAGCCAGTGGGCGTGTCTTACCCTCTCTGCTTGCCCTTTCCAAAGGCGTTTGAAAAATAACCCTCAGGATAAGCAGCAGGGATTTCAGGGCACTTGATGTGAATTTTGTTCAAAATGTCAGGAAAAAGTTTAAATGTCAGCAAAAGAGTTAACGTGAAGAGTAACAAGTCAAAATGTCAAGACTGAAAATTAAACTGTCCATAAATGTTAAAATGTCAACGGAAAAAAATGAATATGTCAAAAAGAAAGATGAAACATAGAGAGAAACTCTGGACTATCAATGAAAAAGTTTGCTTTAAATAAAACTTCAATCTTGACTTTTTTAAACATTTGAACTTAGTTTCTTGAAAATCTTCCGTCTCTAAATATTTATTATCCGCCGCCTGCTCCAAACTCCAGGGCTCTGTGATCATTTCTCAAATTGACTCTCGGGACTGGAAGAAACTCTAAGTTCCTGAAATTTAATTTAAAAGGATGAATGATAAATTGTTGCATGGATCTTAAAAATGTCCTGGTCAGGGTAAAATCCTCTGCACAGTTAAAAAGATTCAGAGGAGTTTAATTTGTCATTCTAGTGTAAACTTACATGAGAAAAGAACTAAAGTAGTTTCTAATGTTCCTGTATCAGCCACATAGAAATATAAAAGCAATAAGTAAGGTGGTAAGTGGCGTAGTGTAAGAAAAAATACAAAATATGGACATTTAAAACAAACCAACCATAATCCAATAGAAATAAGGCTCATTCTTTACAGCACTCACATCTATCTATCTATATCTATTTTTCTGAAGCAGCCTTCATTTCAGGTGATTTGCTGTCATTTCCTGTAGGAGGATGAAGCTGTGCCTCCCTTTAGGAGATTTTCTCTTTAAAGCCCGTCCTGCTTCCATCTCAGCCCCCATCTCTGTGATTGATTAAACTCAGGATCTGCTTGACTGATGTTTAATTAAAACCCTCCTGTCAGGGTCGAGTCCTGTTTTTTAATGCCACTGATCCCCCGACAGTCTGCGGCTTTATATCTAAACTTTGTTGTCCCCCCTCTGCAGAACTTTGGCGTGCACCTCCTGAAGACCGTGCGTCTCCTGCGCCTCCTTCGCCTCCTGCAGAAGCTGGACCGGTACTCGCAGTACAGCGCCGTGGTGCTGACCCTGCTCATGTCCACCTTCGCGCTGCTGGCTCACTGGATGGCGTGCGTTTGGTACTTCATAGGGCGCAGTGAGATCGAGAGGAACAGCCCCGCCTCCTGGGACGTAGGTACGTGTGTGTGTGGACTGACCTTTGACTTCAGAGACCTGCTGTTGAGTCCTCACCCTCAGATCAAAATCAGAGTCTCCTCGGGGCGCCATAGTCTGGTAGACATGACAAAGACCACATAAGGCCCACAAAGTGTAAAAAGAGTCTAGCAGCTTGTCCCAAAACAACAGAACATACATCTAACTGTGTGTATGTATGTATATAATATATATATATAAATATGGCAAAGCAATTTGTTCTTTGACAGTCTTTTTCAGGAAATGGCTCTTGTTTAAATGTTTTATTAAGTACTGTATTTATTTTTGTGATCAATTTTTTTATTAATGTCAGGGTTTTTTCCCTTAAAGTCCTAAGATGACTCAGTGACCAGTTCGTATCAACACCCGACATAATTCAGAATAAAGATGACGAGAAGCAGCTGGATGCAATCAAGTGGAATTTTACTTGCACAAGGAGAACAACAATACAGAGTGTCAAACAGTCTGAGATGTTGAACTGACCTTTAATAGGTCAAATATGGACACTAAAAGACAGATAAAAATTTATAATAATTTGATGATATGTGGAAAAGAGGAGACTAAATATTGAGAAAATGGGGACGGGACTAGATAAGCTTTGCTTCTCCCATCTTCCCTTTCGGACATGTACAATGTGATCAGCTATTGACAATGTGTGATGCTGTATAAGTGTGCTGACGTGACCGAAATCAATCAATCAATCAATCAATCAATCAACCTTCGCACAGGCTCCTCATGTCAGGCTGTTTGATAAGAAGGAGCCTGCACAAGGCCATGTAGTGTGTGTGTGGCAGAAGAATTCAGTAGCTAAACAGTGGTTATTAAACAAGATTAGGACAAGGTTATAAAGAGATATTCAAATACATGAAAAGATTATATAAAATATGTACAAAGGTCAATTCGTTTTTCACAATTAATTTTCTTGAATGAAACAAAACCTTACCCCACCCACCCAAGTCAAAAATTAATAATAATAATAATTGTAATAATAATTTAAAAATACTAATAAATTAAACAATAATAATAATAATAATAATAATGATAATAATAATAATAATAATACAATAAAAATAAATATATAAATAAAACAATTAAAAATTATAATTATAAAAAATAAAACAAATTAATGATAATAAGTTACAATTAGATGCAGTGCCTCCAGGATAATGCATTCCTCCACAAGATACACTGATCCCCATCCTACCAGTACGGAGAGAAATCATTTATGTTCTTAAGTACACACCATTAAATACATGTTAAATATTAAATAAAATTAAATACAGTAGGTTAAGACATAGCAGTTGAATAGAGAAAATCCAATTAGAAGATCCTTTAGTGACTCTGCTGCAGTTCTCCAGTTATGCAGAATAGTTTCAGAGGCTCCATTTATTCGAGTAGTTGACAATTCAAGATAGACAACATCCATAAATGATAAAACCCAGAGTCTTAGAGTAAGTGAGTGGGGTGGTTTCCAACTTACTCGATCATCTTTTTAGCAGCTGTTAATCCAGCCAATGTGATACGCATTTGGGATTTACTGATGTTAAGCTTTGACACATCATTGAACAACAACACAGATGCACTTACAGGAACAGTCACAGAGAGCAAATCAGACAGAATGGAAGCCACTCCATTCCAAAAACATAACACTGGTAGACGGTCCCAAACCATGTGAAGAAAAGTACCAGGGCACTTAAAAGAGCAAAGAGTGCACAAAGGATCATTAATCAACTTCATACAATACATTTAACGTGGAGTTAAGTATGTCCTATGCTCAAAATTAAAATGAATCTGTTGGTGATCAGGATTACAAGAGTCCTCTTTAATGTTTGCCCAGACAAGTTTGATAAGAAGCCTCAAGAGAAAATTTATACAGAATGGAGATAAGACCCCTTGATTTGTCTAATGTGCTAAATCATTTATTAATAGAGTGAATGGGAAGGGGTTGCTGCCAAGGAACACCATGAATTTTGTATTGTATTTTTTGTATTGTTTGTGATGGAGGTTAGCGTCCCAGAACAAAGGCAGCCGCAGCGGATTCTTTATGGCGGGAATCAATGATTAATATTTGGATTTAATACGTCCACTTGGGTTAGCAGATTACGGTCCGTGCAGGGAAGTTACCGGAGAGGCCGAGCGGCGGGTGTAGAGGACGCGCTCTCAATGTTTCGTTTGTTTGAGCCATCGGTGGATGTTTAAACTTTGTGTACTGAGACAGGACTCAATACAACACTTGCATTAAAATGATTTTCATTTCGGCTTTGGGATTACGGACACTTACAGACTATTTTCTTTCATTTTGGGACTAAGCAGTTTTTGGTAGATTTGGTTATTTGTGGGACAAAAGTGTTTGGGGACCGTTGAATCTTGTGTTTTGGGCTCTCTTTAATACATTCAAGTTAAACTTCAACTCAATGCCATTTTCTTTTCTTAAGATTTTGTTTCAGCCAACTGAGAGACAGAGAGTTGGTTGTTTCCATTTTTTGGGAGCTGAGTCATACTTTGTCTAGCAGGTTGGTGCTGTCTAATTCCTGGCTGCTAGAGCTTTTCCCCCCTGCGCTCGCGTAGTACGATTCCTTTAATATTTTTTGTTAAATGTGAATTGTTACACAAGTAGAAACACAGACTTTAGTGTCTTTACCCCACATGTCTTTCCCCCTGCAGGCTGGCTCCATGAACTCGCCAAACGCCTTGGCACGCCATACTTCCTGTCCCCGCTGTCCTCGCTGTTTGGAGTCCCCGACCTCCTGCAGGTCTCCAACCACAGCCGCTGGAACAGCTCCGTGCCTCTGGATGGGGTGTCCGGGTTTCAGTGGAACAGCAGCAGGACCAGATCGAGGGCTCTGAACATGTCGACTCTGAGCGGCGGCCCGTCCATCAGGAGCTCTTATGTGACGTCGCTGTACTTCGCTCTGAGCAGCCTGACCAGCGTGGGCTTCGGAAACGTATCGGCGAACACGGACTCCGAGAAGATCTTCTCCATCTGTACCATGCTCATCGGAGGTGAGAGGAACCTTCGAGAACTTTTCTACTAAAATAAACAACCAGGTTGATAAAAACAAGCAACTTTTCAAAAAAGAAGTCCAAAGTAGCTTATAATCAGCAAACCTGGCAACTACGCTGAGAACGTTTTTAGTTTAACCAAAATCTGAGGCCTTGTTTACACCACAACGTGAACACCAGAAACAGATAATTAATCCTTTGACAGCGTGTTCACACGGATCTATGAGAAAGACTTTTAATTTACAGAACTTTTTAATTTAGTTTTAGCTCCTAAAATATCTTTAAGTGTAGTTTTAGTCGATGAAATCTGCTGTAAATTTAGTCGACTAAAATCTGAAGTGTAAAGGGTAAGGCCTTTTTGTGTTCCCTTGAATTTCTGAAGTCCTGTTTTCCTCTTGGATAAAATCAAACATCTACTAACTCTTTATTGAATGTTAGTAAAGTCTGAATGTCTATCTGCCTACCTACATACCTACCTACCTAACATCTACTAAGCCTTTATTGAATGTTAGTAAAGTCTGAATGTCTAAATGAACAGAAACAAATGTTCCTTTGTGTGAAATGCAGTCACCTTTATTTAGGCTACCTGGCAGAGCATCTCAGTTACAATACCAGAACTGACAACAAACTGTGAACCTGCTCTACATGAATATATCAATTCATAAAGAGAGCAGCTCTGATTGGATCGCTCCACAACTTATCCCACCACCACCAAGCTAAGGCAGCTGTGATTGGATGTCCCTCTGAACTCATCCAACCTTTAACACAACCAAAGTAGCTGTGATTGGATAGATTCATCACTTGTCTCTACTTCCTACATGACCAAATTAGGTCTGATTAGATTATATCAAACATTTGAATCTATTAATTTAGTTTTACATTTATTAATTCAGTTTTAGTTTTTGTCCATGTGCTCTTGTTTTTATTAGTTACTGTCTAGTTTTCATCAGGGGAAAAAAGATTGTTGACAGAAACTATGACGAAAATAATTAGTCAAAAAATTGGTTAGGAGCGTACGTGTTGGTAGGTAGTCGGCCTTAGCTGTTGCTGTTCCTTGATGCGTGTGCAACCTTATCTGAAAGAGTACTGTGCATGCGCCGTGATCCAGCATTTTTCCAAGAATGGCAATTCCTGTTTACACAATGAAACAGATATGAAAATTTCAAACCTCTGCTCTCTTGAACCTGATTTCAAAAGTTTGCAAATTCAGTTGTTTTGGGCACCGATCTCATGACAACAGAAGGTACAAACTCAACAGAAACCCTCTGTTTTTTTCAGTTTTTCATTATCGTGTAAACAGCTGATTAACACACTCACTGGGTGACCATCACAACCTTGAGTCAGTCCTCTGTGGTCCCTGCCCTGCTCTCTGGTTTCAACAGTTTTGATTGGCCAATATGTAGAAAACTGCAAGTATAAAACAGATTCTGCAGAATGTTAAGATGCCTCCGCCCAGTCCTGCCCACTTGGGACCAAGACCCAGTCTTCATCCCAAGTTCTTAAAACCTGTTTGGTGTGGTCATTCTGTCAGACCTGAAACTTGTGTTGGACAAAGCAAGTGCATTCAGTTAGAGTTTGGGAAGACCAAAGTCATTGTTTTGGAGCAACCTGGACCCCTTTTCTTCTCAGAGCCCTGCATTTAATGTCTTAAAAACATTAGCATTCTTGCTATTATCTTTTTATTTTGTATCCTCTCAACCAATTGCTTATAAGTACGTTTTTATTTTTTATTTTTGTTTTTTTTATTTGTTTTTATTATTCTATATAAGGGTTTTTATTCATCCGCTCGCCTTGTTTGCTTTTTTATTGTCTCTGTCAGGGAGATTTTACATGTCTGTTTCTTTGTTTGTCTGTTAGCACGATTACACCAAAAATAATGGACAGATTTTGCAGAAATTTTTAGGAGTTGTTGATAATGGCTCAACTTAAAGATTGTGGGGTGCTGGTTTGGCGGAGTGGTTAGCAACCAGGCACCCCATGTACTTGCTTCTGCCGGTCCAGGTTCGAATCCCGCCTGTGACCAGTTTTCAGAGTGTCTTCCCCTACTCTCTCTCCCCCTTTCACAAGCCTATCCACTGTCTCTCTCCTATCAATAAAGGCACAAAATGCCCCAAAAAATACATTTAAAAAAATTATTCGATTGTTATGGAGCCCCTAAGATGCCAAGAAAGAAAGAAAATAATAAATTGTGCGCACGAGATACTAAAACTTGCACGACATATTAAAACGTGCGAACGAAATACTCACTCGTGCGCACGTTTTAGCTAAAACGTCCACTAAGGCTTCCCATTGTGATGTAAGATGTTTACAAACACACACAAGGTAGAGAAGAAGTGCGCAAGTTAACTTTTACTTCCACCTCGGACACACTTTTTTGCTGCTGCAGAGACGAAGTTTTAGCTAACTTCAGGGCTAACTCCCTCCACCTTATTCAGCGGGTGGCAACAAGACACGAGCTTTGCTTGAGTCTTGAAAGTTGTGCAGCTTTTATATAAGGTAGTGATAAATAGCCTAATGGACTGTACATACCCTGCACTCCTACATTCACAGACACAGCTAACGTTGGCTGGTTACTGAGGTGCTTCAATTGAGGCTCGCTGATTTCTTCTTCTTGGTTTGTACTGGCAGCTGACGACAATATGTTATGGGGCATTACCGCCATCTACTGATGAGCCCGGCTGTCTGTTGTCGCTTGCCTGTATAATTAGATCGAGTCCACGTTTTATGTTAAACGTGGGCATGTTTTAATATGTTGTGCGCACAATTTATATATATTTTTCTCCGTGGCACCTTAGGGGCTCCGTAGATTGTGGTGTTTATCCAGATAACTGCCGTTAGCAAGCGATCGTTTTTGCTCAATAACCGTCTAAATCATAATGAAATCAACATGATTCTGAGTGCTAGTTGTGTGATTTCAGGGTCATGAATCATATTAGATAACTTTATCATAGAATTATTACATATAGATGTAACAGACATATGTGAGCTACTGTGGCAGAGGTTTGCGCTCCGTGAGTGCTTTCTAGTTATTGTCTTATTATCCTCTCCTTGATTTTCAAATGTCATTGTATTTTTTGGTGCTGTTCATACTGGGCTTTACTCTGTATGTCTAATTAAAGATTAGACGATAGAACAATCCCCCCCATGACAGAAATACCTGGTACTCCTACCAGGTTGAACCCCCTTGTTGCTTTGGAGATGCTTAAGAGACCTTCTACACGATAAGGAAAACATCCCGAAAATGAGTATTTTCCTTGTGTTTGTGCCTTCCGTTTACACAAGAGTGCCGAGATCTGGGAACTTTAGAAACTTGGGTCCCAAGTGAAAAGGTTTGAAAGGAATCACCATTGTCAGAAAATGGTGACCCATGCTATTTTAGATAAAGGTTGCACACGCATGTAGGAACAACAACAGCTCAGGCCATTGACCAGTTAACGTGCTGCCAACCATGTTATCTCTCCTCCAACAAAATGTGGATTTTTCTGCATTTGATACTTTGACCAGAGGAGGCACGTTTGTTATTTTCACCAAGAACACTAAACATACATCGCCGACTACTGACCTTGCATGAACGTTACCGTACTGCGTTTTCAGTTGTTCTTGCAGAGCCATGTGAGCACATATCGTTATCACACGTGTAGCGATATCAAACTGATCAACTTTAAGGAAACTCTAAAAGGACCAAGAACATTCCTCTCTGACTCTGTGCTTCATGACTGTAAATCACCTAAAACATGTGTTGGCATTAAATCTGTTTCGCCCCCTCCGAACTACCCCAAACAGACATCGGTGTGGATGTTTACTCTTCTTCCTAAACAGCGATTGGCTGAGACCAAATAGCATGTTCGAAAAGAGTCCGTTTTTGAGGTCATAAATAACAATTCGGTGACACCTAAGTTGACCTTTGACCTCCCTGGACACGCAGACCCCTCACCGACTCCAGATGTGGTCTCTGTCCACACAGAAAACCCACAAACCTTTTAAAACTGAAACTCTTTAAATGAAACACTTCTAACAATGTGATATCATATTCTGTCATGAAAAATGCTTTCTAATGATGTGACTTGTGTGTTTTTAGCCCTAAAGATCCCCAAGTTAGGAGAAAGTTAGGTTATCACTCTGTTTCATTGAAGAATGCTTATAAAAGGATTTCTACACCTTAAGTTTTGGTTGCAAACCATCTTAAGGGCATGTTGACTGATATATCTTAAGTTAACCACCTCTATTGTGTTTAATTGACTGTTTAATGAGATTTGAATTGTTTAATTCGTTCTTATACTTTAGATATATAGTATTTGGTATCAAATTGATCACCATGAGATTTCCTATCCAGTTGGAGTGCTTATATTGGATGTTTAATCAAAATACAACTTAATATTGGCCAAATATTAGTTGATAAAGTGTTGTTAACTCATCCAAAGGCCCTCCTCCTCTGAGATCCTCATCAGGAGACAAAACAGAGAAACATGCGGTCTTCTCGCTCTCTTGTCCTGTCTTCCTCTCTGCTCCCCTCTTCTCTTGTCCGTCTCCTTCTTCCTCCTCGTCTTCGTCACCACTTTTGATTTTTGGCTCACATATTTTTCCTAGACTCTTTTGTCTAAGTTTTGTGACATGCCCGCCGATTCTTTCTTTATAAGCCAGTAAGACTTCAAAGATTTGCTTCATAGTAAATGGACTTTCGTTATTAATTTCAGAATAGAATTTGTTTGGCCAATGAATTCTTGATTTTTGGAATTAGTTACAAATCCACTTTTTATACAATCGAGACACCAACGCCCAAGCTCCAGCTTCATCTTGACAGAATCTGCCAGTCCAATCTAAGACTTCTCTCCCGGGAAACCTGGGACCACATCGGACAACCTCTTTGGATCCATCGCACTGGATAGAGTGTGGACTCTAGCCCTCTGGGCCGACACCCAGAACCAGAACAGTTCTTCTCTCCAGTAGCTCCAGGACCAGATGAGGCCCGATTCGTAAGAGGCAGTTCTATCTTCTTTCAGATGGGCTTGAGCGTGTCTTGGTTCAATTCTCTAATAATTTCCCCTTGATTTGACCTTTTACAAGTAGGTTAATTCGGAAATTAATCCACTATAACCACTCCATATGCTTAAATGTTCCTTGAGGGTTCATATCTTCTTTCCTGATCGATAGCATCATTGATTTAGTACATCTCTGACATTTGTTCCTTCTTAAGTGTTTATTTTATTTTGTCTTATATATTCATTTTAATAAATCACCCTTATATATTTAAAGTTCTGTCTGTTGGTATTCTATTTGGAAGATTGACATCACTGCATGAGAGTTCTGTCTTTAGATTTGAGATTGATTAAACTGATAAGTTTGACTTAATTGATTTATCTAATTTTAATGAAATAAATTAGTAAATCAGCTAATTAAGTTAATTTTGCCTTTTTTGTATAAAAAGGATGGTGCCCCCTTTAATTAACGAGAGCAAACCTGGTTATTAAATGAATATTAATTACTTTAATTAATATCCAGTAATATCCAGAAAATAATCACTACACACGTCTCCGAGTGAACGTGGAGCACTTTCAAAAATCCAAAGGAAAATTCTTTCTGTTTCTGGTGATAACGTTGTTGTGTAACAGACCCTTAACTTCAGGTGGCTTTGATAAACTGGCCTCAAAGTCCAAAGAGGGTAAACAATGAAAAAACAAGCTAACTCAAGCTCAGGAGAAGAGACTGTTTTTCAAGGCTTGAATTAAAAGTAGTGGTATCAGCTCTGCAGCATGTAAGTCCTCTTTCAGTGTTTTTCAGCTGAGTTTTTCTTGTTTGTGTCCCTCTCGTTTCAGCCTTGATGCACGCCGTGGTATTCGGTAACGTCACCGCCATCATCCAGAGGATGTACTCCCGCCGCTCGCTCTATCACACTCGAACCAAAGACCTGAAGGACTTCATCAGGGTGCACCGCCTGCCCAAAGCCCTGGAGCAGCGCATGATGGAGTGTTTCCAGACCACCTGGGCTGTGAATAATGGCATCGATGTCAGCGAGGTACCATCATCTTAAACCTTATGAAATATCTGCACATGCTCAGTTGTGTCTCCAAGTTCCAGGGGGCGTCATTGAGGGTAAAATGGGACTGGACATACCAACTGGTGGTTCAGTCTTTATCACCGCAGAGTAAAAGTGCAGTGGTGGGTCAAAGTTTGACACAAAGCCCCGAAAGTCTTCTTACATATCAAGTTCACAAGACAGGGAGGATCATGGGCCTCAAGGACATTTGACCTTCAGTCATTTGTAAAAATAAGCATTTTGAGATATTTCATTCACAAGTAGGAGATGAACATGATGCCAAATAACCCTGACCTGTGGCCTCTTCCAACTAGTAAGGTCATCTTTGAAGGCAAGAAGGCAAGCCTGACAAAGGTTTTAGTGAGAAACATTGTTTATAATTAAAGGAGTCCATGACCTTGACGTTTGGCCTCCAAAATGTAGTTGGTTCACTCTTATGTCATCCTAAACAGTTTTATTAAGTTTGAAGGAACTCCCTCAGAGCGTTTTGGTGGTGTTAGGTTTCACAGTCAAAGGATGATCATCGTGGTCTGACCTGTTGGCTAATGACCTTGGTTGTTGGAAGGTTGTTGAAGATAAACAACTTTAAGTTAGCAGAAGTTCTATCAGTTTGATGGAAAAAAGATTAATATTAAAGGGATATGCCAACATTGTTTTTGTTTTCATGTCTTGCCTCACTCTCAAGTCCAAGCAGGTAGAGATGCCCTAGAGATGGGATGTTCAAGAACGAGTTGAGTCTTTTGAACAGCCCTTTTAAGTAGAGATGAGAACAAACTCCTAGCTGTGAGTGAGTCGTTCATTTTTGCAGGCAATTTTCATTTAAGAAACAAACAACTCACTCACAACTGTGAATGGTTTCTCCCCGTTCACTTAAAAGAATCATTCAAAAGACTCAACTCGTTCATGAACGTCACATCTCGAGCAAACCACCGCTGAAGTTGGTCAACAAAACAAAGCCTCTGTTTACAAGTAGAAGAAGATAATCTGATGATAGTAGAAAATAATGTAACATAACAGGGTAAAAAAACAAGTCACAACAAGCACACAGGACCGTTTAGACCGTTTTGGCTAACACTTCCCATTGAATCTCAGTGTTTGAGCTAAGCTACTTAGCAGATTAGCTCTGCCCATCTCTTCCATGTTATTGGACGCACAGTTAAAAGAATGATGTTTATCTGCTTGTCATGGACTCAGGAGTGAAGCATGACACAAAAAATGGCTTATCCCTTTGAGAAGCCTAGTTTGAGTGTCATTTTCAGATTTTGACCCATAAACCCACTCTGTAAAGTCTTCTATTGCTCCATGATTCAGTTTCCATGATGGGTGTTTGAAGACAATAGCTCTCCTGACAGAGTGCTTCTGTTCATGCATGATGTCTCAGTTTGTGAGTATGTGGGAAGGTGAAAGGTTTTATTTTTCCTGTTGGCGCTGCCCTCCCACTCACAGTTACATGATCACACCAAGACAAGACTGTACACATGGCGGGGGAGGAAACATGAAAATTCAGCTGATGGAGATCTGTGTAATCCTTAAAAAGATGAAAATGAAGCTTTTCTGGGACCTGTCAAAATATATCAGCCATGAGCAGATCGGAGCTGATTTAAGCCTCATACCTGATACCACAAAGTCCCTGATTAGCCTATAGATATGTCGATTTTCTGCTACCTCAGCATAAAAAAAAAACGTTAATTTCTGGAAAGTGGGCATTCTTGTCCCCTTCTAAAACCTCTGAAAAATATCATATACTTATATTTTTCCAATTTTTAGGGTCCTCGCCCAAGGGGAAGGACCTCGTCTAGAACTAGTAGTATTGTTCCTGTATCGTTTCTTTATTTCTTCTTTTTTACTGGGGGGGGGGGGGGCAGGGGCAAATAAACCTTAATTTGAACCCCTAAACATGCTCAAAAACTCACCAAACATGGCAAGCACCTTAGAATCAGCAAAGAAAGTTATAAAATGGAAAAATTAACCCCCACATTCCAAAATGTGCTCTCTAGCGCCACCTGGAAACACTAAAATGGACCTCACGGCCACATGGAATGTCGTAGCGAGATCAAACCAACACCAAAATGTTGGTCTCATCGACGCCCACGAATCTCGTGCTGACACCCCTGACCTCTCTCAAACAGGAAGTCGGTAATTTGCCCTTCAGAGTAAAATTACAGGGAAAAAATATGTCAGATGGAAAAATTATCTCCTCATACACCATAAATGGTATCAGCTTAAAATGCGGACAGATTAGAGAGGAGATATTGATGAACAAATTTTATGAAGGGATTTGTTGTTTCTCAAACAGTTTTCGAATGACGAGCCTTCAAAGTTAGTCATGCTGAAACAGCCCTCGCAGGTCCTCCCATTCAAATGAATGGAAGAATGACAGAACAGCAAGGGACATCCTTTGTCAGTTAGGCCTCTACAGAAAAAACGAAACAAAATTCAGCTTTCAAAGTTACATTACTGGATTCCTGACAAAATTTCACATAAAAAGGTCATATTTTTAGAGAGATTAGGACAAAAAATTGGCAACTGTGAAAAAATGTTTCAGAGCTATCGTTGCTCTGCAGCTGAGGCCAGTTGGGATGTCTCTGCCTGACTGACAGTTGAGTGCAGGTGACACTTAAACAGAGCAGCTCCAGATGATGTCATCCCATTCCATAGCTGCAGGTCATGTGACTCACAGAAGGAGGAGCAATAGAATGTCTCATACACAGCATTATAAAGACTGACTCTCCAGACAGAGCTGCAGAAACACATATCAGTCTAACTTAGAACAGTTTAAAGGGATGAAAAGAGATTAAACCCTCAACGGGGCATGAGCAACCTGCGAGACAGCGAGGACCCGTCCAACGCTGCTTGCAGCTTTAATTTGTTTATAAATCTCTTGATCCACTTAAGTCCTGATCGTAGCAATACAGATTTCAATAAATTTCACAGTTTTAACACATTTTAATGCCAGTGCATGTGATAACGTTGCCTTTTTATGTTTTAAAAAGTATGATGGCATCACTACTTACCTTGTTAGATTCATAAGTTTAGTACATTGTGCACCGGCATAAACAGAGTAGCTGTTGAAAAGCTGGTAAAACAAGTGAATACTTAATAGTTTTGATCAGGACTGAAGTAGATTTATGAGAACGAAACAGAAAAAACTCAAGCATATGATATTTTTTGGGCCTTTTGGAAGGGAAAAAACTCTCCTTTTCAGGAAATAAGTAGTTTTTTAATTCTGATCCACAATAAAATTCATAAAAACAATGTTGCTATCAATCATTGACATTGTATTAATAGCATTCAGAAATCTTACCTCGTATTTCATAGACTAAACATACAGGCGCCTAAACAATAAAATTGACTTTAAAATAGTTAAAATTGGCACATAAAGGGTTAAAACTTTGAATATAGTTAAATGTTTGGGAGTTTTGACCAGAACTGTGTTGGATTAAAAGATTTACTCAGAAAAAAATTTTTTTAAACATACTTATATTTTTAAGGCATTTTAGAAGTTAAAATGGCCTCTTTAAGGCTCTGTGTAACATTTTTTATTGACACAGTGAATAAATGTGTGATACAGGACTTGTGTTTCGTACAGTGTCATTAGTGAAAAATGAACACCTGTACCAAAGATGTTGAGGAAAATCATATCCACTAAAAAATTGTTACCATGTATGGTATGAGGGTTAAAACAGATCATTTCAGATGTTCATTCATTAATCGCTGACATCAATCATGTCCTCCAGCTGCTAAAGGACTTCCCCGATGAGCTGCGTGCCGACATCGCGATGCACCTGAACCAGGAGCTGCTGCAGCTGCCGCTCTTCGAGTCAGCCAGCAGGGGGTGTCTGCGCTCCCTGTCCCTCATCATCAGGACGTCCTTCTGCGCTCCGGGCGAGTTCCTGATCCGCCAGGGAGACGCTCTGCAGGCCATCTACTTCGTCTGCTCGGGGTCCATGGAGGTGCTGAAGGACAACACGGTGCTCGCCATCCTGGGTAACATCATAAAACATCTAGTTTAAGAACATCAGACACCTCACGTACTACATCAGCAAGGTCTCTCCTAGGCAGACTGGAGCTTAAGATGGTCAAGGTCTTTAGAAGAACTCCAAGAACCAGGGAAGAACCTTAGAGGGTGATGTGTGTGTTTTCAGGTCGGGGCGATCTGATTGGCTGCGACTGTCTGACTCAGGAGGAGGTGATAAAAACGAACGCCTGCGTGAAAGCGCTAACCTACTGCGAGCTACAGTTCATCAGTCTGAGAGGACTACGGGAAGTCCTGAGTTTGTACCCCGACTACACCGCCAAGTTCATCACCGAGATCACGCATGAGCTGACGTACAACCTGAGGGACACGCACAACGATGACCAGGTAAGTACATACAACCTCTGAGACATAGACCAACCCTAACACTACCCTCTTAACCAGACCATAACAACCAACCAGGTAATTACATACAACACCTTAGACATCCACCATACCTGACCCTACAACCTCAACTCCAACCTAGGCATAACAACAAACCAGGTAAGTACATACAACATCTTAGACATCCACCATACCTCACCCTACAACCTCAACCTAAACGTGGCCATAACAACCAACCAGGTAAGTACATACAACCTATGAGACAAAGACCAACCCTAACACTGCCCTCTTAACCAGACCATAAAAACCAACCAGATATGTACATACAACCTATGAGACATAGACCAACCCTGACACTACCCTTTTAACCAGACCACAACAACCAACCACGGAAGTACATACAACATCTGAATGGAACCAACCCTGACCCTACACACTAAACCTAAACCTGGCCATAACAACCAACCAGGTAAATACTTACAATCTAGGAGACATAGACCAACCTACTCCACAAACCAGACCATAACAAGCAACAAGGTGAGTACATCCAACCTCTGAGATTTATACCATTCCTGTCCCTACCTCTAAACCTAAACCAGGCCATAACAACCAACCAGGTACATGCAACCTTAGAGATACAGACCACCCTTTATCCTACTCCCTAAACCAGACCACAACAACCAACCAGATAAGTACATACAACCTGAAGACACATACCACCCCGAACCCAGCACACTTTATCTAACCAGAACCATGTCAGCCAACCAGGTAACTACATACAACCTTCAATACAAGATTTGGCTGCTTTGGTATCCCTGAGGGCTTTCTTTGAAATGTTGGTACAGTAGATGTTGTTTTGGTCCCTTCCTCACATGTATTTTCTTGGCATTTTAAAGTAACTGGCCACACTGGGGGAGTAGGAGGGCAACTTGTGGCCCTCAGACACCCTGTTGCCTACCCTTACTCTAAGACATGCATTACAACGACCCGGGGCAGACATCCTTCTGGACATACATCATCCCAAGCCCTTCCACTAAACTTTTGGGGATATGCCAACTTTTTTTTGTTGTTGTTGTGTCTTGCTTCACTCCAAAGTCCATGACAAGCAGATAGACTCAAGTCTTTCATCTGTGTGTGCAGAAACAAGGAAGAGATGGACAAATTTCATCCACCACTAATTAGCTTAGCTCAAACACTGGGAGCCAATGGGAAGTGTTAGCCTGCCTCTATCAACAGTCAGCAGATAAACTCTTCAGCAACTCTTAGCAGTCCTTTGTGCATTTTGTGACAATTTGCATTTAAGAATGGCTTGCAAACAAATGACTCACCCACAACTGCGAATCAGTTCTCATCATTCGCATAAAAGAATTGTTCAAAAGACTTAACTCGTTTGCAGATGCTACATCGCTAATTGCGATTTTTTTCCCCAATATTGCGGTTTACTCTGCGATTGTTTTAATGTTCCTCATCTTATGTATTCTTAAACAAACATAAGCAGTAGATCTTTTTATAGTGAAACCAATATGACATTAAATTAATCTAAGGATAAAAGATTTGAGAAAAAGTGGAGAAGTGAAGAACAGAAGCAAAATAGGTATGAAAATGTAAAAACTGGGTAAAAATGGTATGAAAGCGGAAAAAGGTTAATAAATAGGTACAAAATAGGTATGAAATTGCAAGTAATGGGGAAAAATTGGCAAAAAAATCCAAAAGTGGCTTGGGAAAATTGATTATGGCAGCAAAATTGGGAATTAAATGTGAAATTAAATTTAAAAAAACATGTAAAAATTCCAAAAATGGTTCTGACAGTGGCCAAAAAAAGATGAATGGGGGCAAAATAGGCATAAAGTTGTAAAAAGGGTTAAAAAAGTGGGAAAAATGGGAAAAAAGTGTATGTATAGAGGTAAAAATAGGCATGATATTGCATAAAACTACATCACTATGGCAAAATGTTCAACACATTTTGGGCTAAAAATATTGAACCTTCTGCGATTTGAAAATTGCAACAAGCCATATTGAGATTTAATCTAATTTACAATTAATTGTTCAGCCCTAATACCGTTTAGAGTTGTTGAATAGTTTATCTGATGACTGCAGGCAGAAGCAGGCGAATGCCACACATTGACTCCCAGTGTTTGAGCTAAGCTAATTAGCAGTGGATGATCTTAATTCGTCTCTTCCTTGTTTCTGCAGCACAGACAAAAGAATGGAGTCTGTCTGCTTGTCATTGACTCAGGAGTGAGGCAGGACACTTAAAGAACAAAAATGTTGGCATATCTCTTTAATAACACAGAACCAGAAGTCCACATTCACTCTCCATACATCAACAATCAGAAACTGTATGTAACCCTGATACATTTGGACATGGTTATATTCTCAAAAAGCAGAGTCCTGGAACAGCAGATCTGAGAGCTGTGAAACAAACCGGTGCTGGAAAGTTCTGGGTGAGATCCATCCTCCACAGCCTGCCCATCTTTTCACACTGGGACCCTCTGATGGGTTTTTCACAAAGACTGGACCATCTGTACGAGGAGAGAATCGAGGACTGGAGCCAGAGACTGAACCATCTCAGCTGTTTCACACATGAGCACTCTGATGATTCTGCCCATTACTCTGACACAGTTTAATTGGAGCAGAAAGCCCACAGAGACATATCAGAGGATCCACACATATGTGGACTTGTTTTCATGTTTGGCTCCACCACTTGGGTCGTCCCGGTGCTCCTCCACCTCTTGCACGTGGAGCTCCCTGAGGACCAGCTGATGTTCTGTTCACTGGCTTCATCACACCTAAAGGGTTGGAGAAGAACAGTGAAGCATCTCCTGCTCCACCACATCCCAAAGGTGCTCCAGTGGATCGAGACCTGGTGACTGTGGAGGTTACAGTCAAGTCAGTTTGATCTGAGCTTTGAGACATGGAGCTGCTGGAAGTGTCCATGAGGAGATGATCTACTGTGATCGAGGGATGTAACGGTTACCAGTAAAATGGTAAACCACGGTAATCATTACCGTGTCCTATTAAAATTACCGTTATACCACGTTTGATCACCCCACTGCCTCAGTAATACAGTGATGCTGCTCTTTGACTGGAAAAGCCTGATCTATGTATCTGTCCTCGATTAAGCAGCCTCACGGGAGGCGCGCATGTGCAGTTTGCATTGTTTGGTCTCTGAGTCTGAGAGCTAAAGTTAGAGACACAGTGGAGACTTTTCCTCTCTAAACGAACTCTGAAGTCTGGTTGAATTTTGGATTTTACAAAGATGCCGAGGGGAAACTGATAGAAGACAGTCTCACTGTTTAAACTTGAAAATGCGGTGAATGAAAAGACGTGCGAGGTTAAAACTGCTGTAACTCCTCGAGTAAAGGAGCTGACCGAGCCATAGAGGTAGAAAGAGAGAGAGAAGATTCATTGAGCCATACCTGAGAGAATAACAGGAGGTTTATCCATTTTTTCTGTGTAAATAATGTATAAAGGTTGTAAATAACAGCATTAGTATCAGTCTGGAGTGTGTTCGTGCCGTTCTTTCACTGTTTATTTGCTGTATTTCGTCGTAATAGATCGTCTTTTTCTCGTGTTTTATGGATTAAATAAATCGGAATCTTTAAATATTAAAGAAGGAGATGTCGAGGAGCTCTGCCATGGAAAGGGGAGACCAGAGGAGAGTCATGAAGGGGGCTAACTGCTCCAGAGACTATTATTAGTAAAACAAAAATAAATAAATAAAAAAGGCCTGGACATGATCTAATATAACGAGCTGTAACATGGACACTAATGCTGCAGGAAAACTAAAATATGAGTGTTTGTAAAATAGGTTAAAGTTATTTTTGGCTGTCAAAACTTTCAACATGTTCATTTATAATTGTATATGAAGAGAATCCTGTTTAAAGTTCAAACCTGTTTTTTATTTTCTTGTAATTACACACTGTTTAAGTATTTATAACATAATAATGACAAATACTTGCTAGAATTTTATTTCTCTTGAAAGAAGGTTAAAAAAAGTACTCAAAGGACATTTCATGACACATTTATTGCAAAAAGGCAAGAAAGAAGTGTTATGATTATAATATTAAAGGGGTTAAATGATTTCAAGACTGTGTTAAAGTCCTTTTTGAACATTTTGAGCACACTGCAACAATACCGTGATAATAATGATAACTGTGATAATTTAGGTCACAATAACAGTGATACAAAATTTTCATATCGTTACATCTCTACTGTGGTCATAAACAGATGCTAGCAATCTTCAAGTAGACTGTGGGGTTTGAACCATGCTCTGGTGGGACTGAGGGGCCCAAAATGTCCACGAACCACCTTCTGCAGCCTGGACCGCTGATCCAAGGCAGGATGGATCCATGCTTTATGATTTCACACTTAATTCTACCATCTAAATGTGGAGCAGAAATCCAGACTCATCAGACCAGGAGACACCATGTTTCCTGTTCTAAGCTTACAGAAGTGGCACTTGGTGTGGTAGTCCATGCGTCTTTAAATGTAGTTTTAGTCTTTTGCCTAAATATCTTATAGTTTTAGTCTCTAAATTGTTATAATTTTAGTCCAGTTTAAGTTGATGAAATTTCACAACAGTTTAGTCGACTAAATCAGAAGTGTTAAGGGTAAGGCATTCTTATGTTTCCTTGAATTCCCATCATCTCTAGCCATTTTTTCTGATCTCTGACATCATGAAGGCTCCACTCACTGGATGTTTTCTCTCCTTCAGACCATTCTCTGTAAACCCCAGAGATGATTGGCTGGCTAGAACAACCATGCCACAAACATCTCCCAACCTTATAATTCTTTCACTGTTTGGAACTGTGTGCTCCAAAGTGCCATATTTATTTGCCATTTAGTGTGTTTACATCTCCCTTGTATTAAAGAGAACTTCTATGAACAAGACAAAAGTCCACACCATCAAGACTCCCCCTCTCCATCTTTATTAACCCTTTCATGCATGGTGTCCAAAACGTTGGGCAGATGTTTGGAAGACTTTTAGGTCTCAAGTTTCATAAAAGTTTAGTTTTTTTTATCTTTTATTCATATTGAGAGTTTGCATCATAATTCCGAAATGGTGAGAAAGGGGGAGGGAGGGATGCGTTTGATTTTATTGACTCTTAATAAATGTGTGTCAAAGATTTGTGTTCGAGGAGCTTTATTAAGTTCCAGCTTAAATACTATTTATACCCTTGATACATGGTGTTCGCTGCATTGGAAAATATACTGAAAAAATGGCCGTGATTTTTAACTTGCTTAAAGGAAAAACAACATTTAAAACAATAAAATCTTTGTGATTTAATAATCCATGCATGAAAAGTGTAATGGCACCAGTCACTGCCTGAAACATCTCGTTACCCACACCGCTCCACATAGACCTACCACTGTGATGTCATTGTTTCATCTTCAGTTGCTCCAGAGAACAGTGGCTTTTTCACTGGATGTTTTCTCTCCTTCAGACCATTCTCTGTAAACCCCGGAGAAGGTTGTCTTTCCCCAACAACCATGCCATGTTGAAAGATTAAATTAGATTAGATAGAACTTTGTTAACGACTTGGGAAGGCTCCTTCAGGAAATTAGGGTTTCACTAGCATGGTATTGTTCAGGAGATAAAAGGAAATCAAAAAGTAAAAAACAATTAGCAGATATAAAAAAGGTAAGGTGGGGTGAATCAGTGACATCTTTTAAATACCATCTTAAAACTTTTTTAGACTTGCTTGTTATTTTACAATCACCTCTTTAACTATTTTTAAACTCTTCTGTTTTTACCATCTTTTCGTGCTTTAATGTACTCCCTTTTTAATTATTATCATTTCTCTTCTATTTTATTTTGTTTTATTTTATTTTTCTCTTTTATTCACCCTATATCTACCCCCTCCTTTTTCCATCTTCTTGATGTAATGCCGTCATCTACTATCTCTCACCTGTCTTACTCTCTCCTTATCATGATATATAAAACAAATCTGTTTCCTTCTCATCAGTTTACCATTTTCTTTCCTTTCATTGTTTTAATTTCCTGACCGTCTTGTGTCTTTTCCTTTAACTCTTTTGGTCTCTGTTTGTTTTTAATGTTGATTTTATTGTTCTCAGAGTTTTGCATTTTCAAAAGTGCTATATAAATTAAATGATTATATATATACACATATATTTATAGATATTCCTTGATCTGAATAATAAAAATTAAAAAATTGGTACAACAAGTAGACGTAAAAATGTCCACTAGAACTACTCGTAAGCCTTTTATGCTAATAAGGGGGCGGGGTAAAGCAAATTCAGGCTTCCTATTGGCTTTGGAAAATATAACAACCATTCAAGGTGCTGGATTTGCTTATAACCCCTCCTACTTCACTTGCTTTAGGTCACCTAGTACTACCAGTGAATCTTTTGGCTTTACTAGTACACTAAAGCAACCTACTAATGAGATATTTTTTACTAGTGATCGTAGTAAACTAAGTGTTAGTTTGACTAGTAAAGGTTTTCATCACACTAGCGTGCAAGTAGACCTTTCTAGTAAAGCAAAATCACCTCCTAGTCGAAAATTTAGTGTTACTAGTTTTACTGGTAGACATAAAAATGTTACTACTAACAAGTCAAAGCTTAACTAGAAGCATTAGTAACAAAAAAAACTGTACTAAAGGGGCATTTTGCTTTACTAGTAAGGTCTACTTGTGTACCAAAAACATCCGATCCGATCCGATTCGACTCAACTCGACTCCACTCGACTCCACTCCACTCGACTGGATGGTACTTTATTAATCCCTTTGGGAAAAACTCCTAGTAGAAAATTTTGCGTTACTTGTTTTACTAGTAGACATAGAAATGACACTGCTAATAACTCAAAGCTTTACTAGTAGCATACGTAACAAAAAAATGTTCGACTCAACTCGACTCGACTGTGTAGTAGTTTATCCATTTGGGAAAAACTCCATCAGGGAGATTAAGAATCAGTAGCAGTTGGTTGTTACAGGTAAAAAGATATATAAAAAAGGGAATAGATCTAAATAAAACTATTAATAAATATATCCAATTTTAAATTTAAAAGTAAATACGTACATTTATTAATCATTAAATTCACTAGTAAAACTAAAAATCTGTTGACGGTACTACTTGTAAATTAGTCCGACTAATAAACTGAAAATGTCTAATAAGTAGTTTTTCCTGTTGACTGCTTTTTGTCTACTACTGTTACTAGTTGTACTAGTAGACTTAAAACATGTAAAATTTCAAAGCTTTACTTGTAACACTAGTAACACAAAACTGTCTTCTAGGATGATATTTCAGCTCTACTAGTAAGTGAGACCTGCTCCTTTTATTAGTACTACTAGTAAACTCAAAATATTTCACTAGTAGTACTAGTAGACTGTTTTTGTCTACCAGTAGTTAAAGTCAAGCCAAGAGATTCAGTAGTAGTACTGGTAGGCCTAAGGAGGGATTATGACCAAATCCAGCTCTCTGATTGGTTAATTAGTTTTCAAGAGCCAATGGGAAGCCTGAATTTGTTTCCCCCGCCTCCTTATTAGCGTGTAGCACTGACTCATTGTTCTAGTGAACATTTTTAAGTATACAAGTTGACCAACATTGAGTACATGTACTCCAAATTTGAGTACTAGACGAGCTAAACTACGGTTGATATCACTGTTATTAATTTTATGCAGGAGGGGTTATAACCAAATCCAGCTGCCTGATTGATTAATATACTTTCAAATGCCAATGGGAAGCCTCAATTTGTTTTTTCTGCTTGCTTATTAGCATATTGCTAATAATAATAACTCAAAGCTTTACTAGTAGCATAAGTAACCAAAAAAATGTACTAAAGGGGCATTTTGCTTTACTAGTAAGGTCTACTTGTGCACCAAAACATTCGGCTCGATTCGGCTCGATTCGGCTCGGCTCGGCTCGGCTCGATTCGATTCGATTCGATTCGATTCGATTCGATTCGAGGGGATAGTGCTTTATTAATCTCTTTGGGAAAAACTCCATCAGGGAGATTAAGAATCAGTAGCAGTTGATTGTTACAGGTAAAAAAAAAAAAAAAGATATAAAAAGAAAATAGATCTAAATTGATAGTAATTGATCTGAATAATAAAAATAAAAAGTAAAAAAGTAAAATTAAGAAAAAAAGTAAAAATCCCTTAAACCACATTTCTCCTCCATTCTGGTGCTTGCATTCAACTTCACTAAGTCATCTAGACCATGCTTAAATGCACTGGGTTGCTGCCCTGTGATCAGCTGGTGAGCTATGAAGCAGAAAGTGAATATGAATCATTCTGTATATAAATCACTCAGATTTGATCTCTGGTCCATTTTTCACTCCTGTTGCCCCGTAAAAATAATCCCCTTAACTCCTGCAGCTCTTTTCCTGCTTCTTCAGAGCTGTTTGACTTTTTGAACCTCTTCAGGACCAAAAATCCAAACCAAACACAAAGCCACCCCATCCTCCTCTTCCTCCCATCACCCCGTCCTCCTCTTCCTCCCATCACCCCGTCCTCCTCCCCCTCGTCTCCCCCGTCCCCTCCCTCTCCTCTGCCTCACGTGCAGTTTCTATTTTTATCTCGTGGAGGTTTAATTTTAGCTCGTGTGTGTGTGAGCAGCACGTGTCGTCCTCTGCGTTCGGCGTGTGGCTGAAGGACATCGCCCGGCGTGTGTGTGTGTGTGTGTGAGTGTGAGTCTGTGGGTGTGAACACACAATCATACGTGTGTGTTTTAACATATGGAGGCTCCACATGTGTGTGTGAATCAAACATGCTGTGTGATGGCATGTGGCAGCTCCTGCAGATGAAGGGTGTGTTTGCCACGTGTATGCTAATATCACCCTCTCTCTCTCTCTCTCTGTCTCTCTCTCTCTCTCCCTCTCTCTCGCTCGTCTTTTTCAGGCTGTTTTTCTATATTTATCATCCTTGAGTATTTTTAGCCCCACGCTGCCTCTGCTGCTGCTGCTGCTGTACAAAATATTTATGTGTGAGTGTGAGTGCAGATGTTTCTGTGCTTTAATGTCAGACATGTACCCAAACAGCTCACTTTCGCAGTATAGGTGGATTTTTATCTTTCAGGACTTCCTGATCGTACTCCTGTTGCGTCCTTCATCTCCTTTGGCTTGAACTAAGACTTGTCTAGGTCCACCCGTCCTTTGGGCATAAAGTTGATAATGGTGAAATCAACCGTAGTTCGGCTCTACTAGTACTCAAATTTAAAGTACATGTACTAAACATTGGTGAACTAGTGAGTGAGTGGCTTTACAAGAGAAGCAAAAGTGACACTAGTACTACAAGTAGACTTTTTGGGGTCTACTGGTACAAGTAGACTTAAAAATGTCCACTAGAACTACTAGTTAGCCTTTAATGCTAATAACAGGGCGGGGAAACCAAATCCAGGTATCTCATTAGCTTTCGAAAATATAACAACCAATCAGGGTGCTGGATTTGCTTATAACCCCTCCTACTTCACTTGCATTGGTCTCCTAGTACTACCAGTGAATCTTTTGGCTTTACTAGTACACTAAAGCGACCTACTAATGAGATATTTTTTACTAGTGATCATAGTAAACTAAGTGTTAGTTTGACTAGTAAAGGTTTTCATCACACTAGTGTGCAAGTAGACCTTTCTAGTAAAACAAAATCACCTTCTAGTAGAAAATTTTGTGTTACTAGTTTTACTGGTAGACATAAAAATGTTACAACTAATAACTCATAGCTTAACTAGAAGCATTAGTAACCAAAAAACTGTACTAAAGGGGCATTTTGCTTTACTAGTAAGGTCTACTTGTGCACCAAAAACGTTCGATTCGATTCGATTCGACTCGACTCGACTGGATGGTACTTTATTAATCCCTCTGGGAAAAACTCCGTCAGGGAAATTGAGAATCAGTAGCAGTTGACTGTTACAGGTAAAAAAAAAAAAGATATATAAAAAGGGAATAGATCTAAATAAAACTATTAATAGATATATAAAATTTTAAATTAAAAAGTATATAAGTAAATGTATTAATCAATAAATTCACTAGTAAAACAAAAAAAATGTTTACTACTCTTAAAATAGTACTACTAATAAACTTAAAATATCTAATAACCAATTTTTTTTTAGTAGACTTTTTTTCAACTAGTAGAACTGTTGCTAGTTGTACTAGTAGACTTAAAAAATGTAAAAACTCAAAGCTTTACTGGTAGCACTAGTAGCACGAAAATGTTTACCAGGATGCTATTTTTGGAGTAAGCTCGACCTGCTCCTTTTATTAGTACTCCTAGTAAACTCAAAATATTTCACTAGCTGTACTAGTAGACTGTTTTTGTCTACCAGTAGTACAAGTCAAGCCAAAAGATTCAGTAGTAGTACTGGTAGGCCTGATGCAAATGAAGCAGGAGGGGTTATAACCAAATCCAGCTTCCTGATTGGTTAATGTATTTTCGAGAGCCAATGGGAAGCTTGAATTTATTTCCCCCGCCCTCTTATTAGCATGTAGCTATGACTCATTGTTCTAATGTACATTTTTACGTCTACAAGTTGACCAACACCAACTTGTGCTCTATTTTTGAGCATTTGTGGCGAGTTTGCAAACGCCACTGAACACCAGAAGTGTTTACTATTTCAAATTAAAGCCTTCGAATGATCTTGTACTTAATGTCATGATCCACCTCTATGCTCACACTTTATTGGAGCTCCTGTTACTTCAAGACCTCCTTCCTAAAAGTCTTCTCTGATTGGTTGACCGGCCTGCTGTGTGGTAATTTGGTAATTTTAAGCTAATGTGCCTAAACAGAAGATGAAACACTGACATCACAGTGGTAGGTCTATGTGGAGTAGCTGGGAGAACAAGATGTTTTAGGAGGTGACTGGTGTCTTTCGTGTAAGTGGAGAGGGAGGTCCTGATGCTGTGGGCTTTGTCTTGTTCATAGAAGTGCTCTGTATTACAGGGAAACATGTAAACACACTAAATGGCAGATAAACTTAGAACTTTGAAGCACATGGTTCCCAAAAGTGACAGAATTATAAAGTAGGGGAATGTTCCTCAAATATGTTGGCAGCTTTGTAGAAGTGATGGAGCCTTGGATCAGCGGTTTAGGCTTCTGCTGGTCCTTAGTGCCACCTGTGCATGGTTCAAACCCCACAGTCCACCTGAGTATTGTTACCATCCCTTGACTGAGGTCTCAAAGCTCAGATCATCTCAAACTGTTTATGAGTGCGCTCTACTGCCTTCAGATCTCAATCCAGTGGAGCACCATTGTGATGTGGTTCAACCTGTACAGGGCTCCAGACTAACTTTTAGCATTGGTTGCAACGGTGCACCTAGAAAAAATTTTTTAGGTGCATGAGCACAAAAATTAGGTGCACCCAAATTTTTCAAAGTGTCACCTTTAACGCCATAAGGTAACCAATTTATCACTGTCCATAACTTTTATATAATGTAAATGATTTTTAAACAAGAATAAGAAAACCTGACACCACAGTCAGGCTCCATCTTGGCTCATTTGCATACTAACAGCTGATTGGATGATGACTGAGGACTGTGTGTGTGTCTCGGTACATGCGTGTGTGCATTTGTTTGGGTGGGCCTACAGGCTGCAGCTTGTGAAGATGCAATGCAGAGACAGACAAAAAAGAGGGAGCAGATGTTGTGTCGTGTCCGTTTTCTGCAGATTTTTCCACTACTGCAGTTACTTTTGTCAGCTGACATTTGTAAGAGTACGCCTAACATTTTTTCTTGGTGCACCAGTGAGCCCATGAAAAAATGTTAGTTGCACTCTGGAGCCCAGCTGTACCTAATGAAGTGGCCTGTGGGTGTCTTGATATTCAGAAAAAGAAACAAAAGTCTTTTACAGACCGACAGTTTTAAATCAGGCCGGTCTTTAAAATAGTCCAGATGTTGGGTTTGCTGTTGTTGCTCAGTTTTGTTGGTCCTGGTCTTGGAGCTCCGTTAGTCCAGCCCGGTTTGAGGCGTGAATGGTTTTTGTTTGTCTGAATGAGATCCTGCAGAGACTGAATGAACGAGAGAGTCTGTGAATGAGGACTCACTGTCAGGGTTCAGCTCGGCTCAACGGCTCCACCTGCAGGCCAGAGGAGGGAGGGAGCGCTGCAGACTGCTCACTCACACAAATGAATATTTCTGATGTTTTTATTTGACCTTTATTTGTCCTCATGATGCCTGAACGAGGAGCAGACGATTCTTATATAGGGACAAGATTCTCCTGGGACTTCAGGAGAGGATGAGTCTGAATGTAAAGAGCTTAAAGAAACATTTATGACAGGATGCAGGACTGTGATGGTGAGTTTGTGTGTCTTACTTATTGAAGGATGACAACTTTGTTCACTAAGAGGAAGAAATCAAAATCAATATTTGATGTGGGAGGAGTAGGGGGGAGTGGCAAGAAGACTGAGGACGTGAAGGAGCAGTTGTGGCAGCCAGTAATGTAATCAAATTATTTATTTACACCAGTATGAATATCACCTTTACACTTTCACAGCTAGAATACTAGAGCTGCAACTATCGAGTATTTTTGGAATCGAGTACTCTGTCGATTATTTCTTCGAGTACTCGAGTACTCTAACAAAATATACTTTTTTGTTTTTAAACAAATAAATCAATTGTATTCAATGCAACATGTTAGGGCTTTCAAAATGAGCAACCAAATGCCATTTATTCCTCAGAAAAGGGTTTTTATTTTAACAACTTTCAAAGTTTAAACCAGTACTGGCTTAAAACAAAGCCAATACAATACTGATTTACAAAGCAGTAATATAATTCTGCAATTATATTTGAGAAGTGTGTTCTGGAGGGCATTGTGTAGTTTGGATTGAAATCCTTGATCATGTTCTTAAATCCTGTGTCCTCCACCATGGAAAGAGGAGGCATGTCTGTGATGAGCATATTTAAAATGCTGTAATAGTAATAGTTGCAGCCCTAACGACGTGCTATCATGCTAAGCTACGTGCTAGGCTAACTCCATTTGACATCAGACACACTGCACTGTGTTTTCTTTTCGTCCCTTCTTGTAGTGACCACACACTTGGGACACTCTCTGCCATTTCTTCTGTGGACTCTCTCCTTTCTGTCCCTCTCTTTTCTCTTCCTTCATGATTTTACAAGCCGCGCAGCAGCGGAGGTAGCAGGCGCGTTGTGCCACAGAAATGACCGTCTGTGTCAAACACCGTGCACTGTATAGTAGTCCAGATATATATTTATATGTATAATTATATATTAAACGAGGCTTCGAGGCACACAATTTAATCCGAGGATATTTTGTAATCGAGTACTCGCGAATATTCGAGGAATCGTTTCAGCTCTATAGAATACTGTACCGTAGTTATACTCTTGTCTTCTTTCAACTCGGCTCACTCTAAACCCTCTTAAAACTGGTAAGGAACTACAGTAGTTAAGTTAATAATAATAATAATAATAATAATAACTTTATTTATATAGCACCTTTAAAAACAGAAGTTCACAAAGTGCTTTAACATACAGGTAGAAAAAGGCAGAATAAAATCATCAATCAGGTCAACAGGGACCCCAAGAGTCAGAGGAAAAGGCACAGAGGGTCGTGTTAACTAAAGCAACAAAATGAAAGAAAACAGAATAAACTGGTCTGATTGAAACAGCTGGTAAAATGCATAATGACAAGGACAGTAGATAGATAATAGATTTACAGATACATAGATTAAGACTGTTAAAGGTTGACGACATCACATCAGGAAGATAGAAAAGAAGAGGGCAGATAGAGGACATGTAAAAAGAGAAAAAAATCTAAAATAAATAAATAAAATAATAAAAAATACTACTAATAAATAAATCAATAGATAAAATGAAGTAAATAAAATAATGATAATAAAAACAGTATGTCAAAACAGAAAAAGAAAGTAAAAACGGGGATAAAACTGTGAGAAGGATAAGAACAGTAGAGCTTAAAATAGTAAAACAAGTGAGTTAAAAGAGTAAAAAAAAATGTGGAAAGGAAAAAATCATGTAAAAGCAGGTCTAAAAAAGTGGGTTTTAAGATGTGATTTAAAAGATGTCACTGATTCAGCTCGGGCAGGGCGTTCCTAAGCCGAGGAGCTCTGACAGAAAATGCTCGATCACCTTTAGCCTTCAGCTTTGACTTTGGAACAGCTGATCTGAGGATCTGAGGCTGCAGGTCGGCTCATGAGGAGTTAATAATTCAGAAATGTAGATTGGACCCCGTCCAGGAAGGGCTTTAAAAATGATCAGTAAAATCTTAAAATCAATTTGAAAGTGGACAGGGAGCCAGTGGAGAGAAGTGAGGACAGAGGTGATGTGATGTCATCTGTTAAAACCAGGTAAAAGCCAAGCTGCTGCGTTCTGGACCAGTTGAGGCCGTACTGCTTTAATTTCACTGCACCGGGGCCATGGTGATCAGCAGCAATTTAATGCTAACTGGCGTGTCTGACGTTAGCTAAGAGCAAAAAACAAGCAGTGGCAGTGGTAACGTCTACTTTGGATTTGTAAAGCTCTTGTATGTAAGATTCCGACTTTCTGTTCTCCAGTGCCCTCTGTGGACATTGAGTGTAACTGCACCGTCGTGAAACACAGCACCTCACGCCAACCTGCATTTGCTGACATACAGAGGAAGAAGAAGCCAACAGGACATCCCAAGAGACAAATAAACCATGTGGACTGATAAGGTTCAGTCTGATTATGTTTCTTTTCAAGCGTGAACTGTCAGGTGTGAGCTCAGAGTTCGCATGTGTGTTCTGTAAACTTGACTTGTAGGCTGTGCCAAACAAATGACACGCAGCGTTTATTTGTAATGGGTGTCTATTTGTCAAAATGTGTGTTTATTTGGAACCTTTTATTTTATATCTTACTGTATATTTTATTTCTATTCTTTCTCTTTTTATTTTATTTATCTGTTTGATTTTATCATTTATTTTGTATTTTATTTTTGTTTTTTATTTTGTATATCATAACTGTAAATACATAGAAAGATTTTCTATCTTCTAATTTTTATGTATTTAATTATTTTTTTTAATTTTTTTACTTTTTTATATCATGTGTTTTTTTTATACCTTCTACTTTAGAGTGCTACTGGAACCTTAATTTTCCCAAGGGATAAAAAAGTTCTATCTAATCTAATGAATGTTGTTATGATCTGAATTAGCCACTTCAGGTTAAATGAGTTATTTTTTTTTCTCCACAAGGAGGTTATGTTTTTGCTGACATTTTTTTATGTTTGTTAGCAACTTCTAGGAAAAACCACTAAATGGATTTACCTGACAATTTTGACCAGATGTGTTTTGGTCCAAGGAAGAAGCTGTTAAATTTTGGTGCTAATGCATATATTTGTCTGATATTTTGCATATTTTGCCAGAATTTGATAAACCATATCTCTGCCATTTTTCAATTATTATTTTTCCAGTTTTACAGGATAATTTAAGGGTCCATGTCTCTATCATCAAGGTGAATTTCACCTGGATCTGGTTCATGGTTCAGATTGATTTATAATTGGAAATCTCATTGAAGACACTCAGTAATTCATAAAATAATCCAAATATTAAGTGATGTTTCCAAAACCCGAGTTCATACATGATAAAAATCTCCATGTTTGGTCTGGATCCTGGCTCTGTTCTGGATCTGGTGAACCATTTACCTTCACACTCAAAGGTAAGAACATTTCTAAACTGATTTTAAATCTTTTCTTCAGGCGGACAGTGAGACGGTGAAGAAGCTCCCCTCCATCAGAGAGGACGAGGAGGGCTCGGGCTCCGAGGGCGAGCGCTCCCCCGTGCCCGCGATGCCTCCCCTGGGACGGCTGGGGCGAGGTCTACGCTCCCCCCTACGTTCACCGCTACGCTCCCCTCTGCTTCCCCCCAGGACCCCCAGATTGGGAGGAGACCCCCCCAAACCTCCCAGCAGCCTGCAGGTGCCTGTGGTGAGCTATGGCGGCCTGCAGGGGGAGCTATCACCTCAGTAAGACTTACAAAACACAACATGTTTAATTTAAAGGCTTCAGATGTTGTCCTGTAGTCCTAAGAAAACAACAACAACCCTGACTCAATTACTCATAATTAGTGCAAAGGTCCACCTGCAGGGGGAGCTCTACCCTTTGCCAAAGAAGAAAAGGAATGTTTTTGACAGCCTCCTGTAGGGGGAGCTCTAATTTAAACAGAAGCAGACTTTGGATTCTTGTTTCACATCTTAGGGTGCTTTTACGCCAAACTCTTTTCGAAAGCTCAGTTTGTTTGGGCTGTTGTGAAAGCTCACGAAAACTCTGGTACAGGCCGAGAACCAAAGTCTGGTCCACCAAAAATCAGAGCCTTGGGTTCACTTCCAAGTGGACAAGAGTTTGATTCACAACAAGGCAAGCAAACAAAAGGGGTGAATTGCTGCTTGGTTTTGTGCCAAATATCACAATAGTAAAGCTGACGTACCATCAGCAGAATGTGGCTAAAGTTAGCACCACTAGTACCTAGTAGCAGTGAATATACAAGTAGCCCAAATGCAACTTTATCTTTATTTAATGGGCTGCTTCAAACTAGACAGTATTATAAAGCTGCGTTTCATTTACATCTGAACTGGGAAGATGGGAGTGGGAATGACGTTATATCTGAGTCATCAGTGTTCCAGTTACAAAGACGGGAAAACTTGCCATTCCACCAGACTATTGTTGTTAGCCGTTGTTAGCACACCCTATGTTGGAGTTTGCACATACCACATGAAGAATGTAATTAAGACTATAGCAGCATGTGGGCCTTGGAGGTTATTACGTGCAGCTGGTTGAGAAGCAAGAAAATCCACAGCTACAGCCCCCTGGTGGAGGGAGGGTGGTACCACAGCATTTGCTTTGGAAGATTAAGTCCCAAACCAGAGGAGATCAGTCCTTTTCTGTGCCTGCTCCCAGGCTATGGAGCTCCCTTTAAGTCCATATAAGACCCAGCTCTTCAATTAAAGGGATATACCTGCATTTATTTTGTTTTCGTGTCTTGCCAAACTCCAGAGTCCATGACGTGAGATGAGACGTTAGCAAACAAGTCGATTCTTTTGAACATCTCGTAAGTGAACGATGAGAACTGATTTGCAGTTGTGAGTGAGCCATTTGTTTGGGAGCCATTCTTAGATTTGCTGGCAGTTTGCATTCAAGGATGGCCAGAAAAGTGTCTGACAACCGCAAATCAGTTCTCAGTGTTCACTTAAAAGAGCTGTCCAAAAGACTTGACTTGTTCGTAAACATCACATCGCTGGCACAAACCACCACGGAAGTAGGTCAGCAAAACAAATGGCCCTTTTCCATTAGCCCTACTCTACTCTACTCGACTCTACCCGGCTCTACTCTACTTGCCTTGTGCTGCTTTTCCATTAGCCCCAGTTGCCGGCCCACCAGGGTGCAGTGTCGCCGTAAACAGCTGAGCAGCACTGCGGTAACGTCATTTTAGGCGCGACACAACAATCTGTGGCTTTTTGTCACAAACCGAGTGAAAAAGGAAAGCAGAAGAAGGCTGCAGGTGGTAAGAAGAAATACCCCTTGAGAAGCACAGGAGAGTTTTGGAAGCTATACAACAGAATGAAGCAGAGGATGAGAGCAATCCAGCTGCAAAGAAAAGACGTATGAGGGTAAGCTAATGGTAGCTACCACTAGCATGCTAGGTCGTCTGGTCGTTTGGAACCAGAGCGGAGTAGGTACTAAAACTAGCTTGTTTTAGGAGGTACCAGGGTAGTGGAAACACGCTGCAAATCAAGTAGGGCCGGGTAGAGTAGGGCCAAGGCATGCTAGTGGAAAAGGGCCAAAAGTCTCTGTTTAGGAGTAGAAGAAGATAATGCAATGATAGTAGAATATAATGTTACATAGACCATTTAGAGTTGCTGAAGAGTTTATCTAACGACTGTAGGCAGACACAGGCTAACGCTACCCATTGGCTCCCAGTGTTTGAGTGAAGCTAATTAGCGGTGGGTGAACTCTGTCTCGTCCTTGTTACTTCATGCAGAGTCCAAAGATTGGAGTCTATCTGATTGTAATGGACTCAGGAGTGAGGCAAGGCACAAAAACAAAAACAAATGTCGGCATGTCCCTTTGAGCTAACTCCAGCTCTCCTCTTTCTTGTATTATTGTCTTTTAGATTGCGGATCGGAACGGAAAACCAATTCCAGTTGAGAATCATTAACAGCTCCATAAAAGAATCGATATCATGAGTCGTTTTGCTAATCAACTCCCTTATCAATTCCTTCACTGACAGGGTTCAGAAGCATCAGAATTGTTGTTCATTTTGTACAAAAGGCACCTACTGCACAACCTTAAGTGAACGGAGACACCAACAGCTTGCTGAAGCAGTTATCTGTGCTGTGACATGTGTTTGACATTGTTGACACTGAAAATCTACAGGCCAACATTTGACCACACGGAAAATCTGCAGGAATCAATCAGGGAATCGTTAAAGATTAGATGAATTAGCAGGATCGTTAATAGCACCGGTATCGATTAAATCTTTTCAATTCCCATCCCTATTTAAGATGGTGTTATGGTTGTGTTGGTGTCTTTGGTTTTTAGTTCTAGTCTGTCCTGCCGTATGTTAAACTTGTCAACTTAAGAAACTTCCATGTTGTTCCTTCTCACATGGTTTCAGGTTCATGGACGGCGTGGAGACCGACAGCCAGACTGGGTCGGCTCAGACTTTTGATTTCTCTCCGAGCATGATTCACAGCCTTCCCCCCAGCCCTTACTCGGCTGCACCAGGTAACACACCTGCATACACGCGCATGTGCACGTGCACATACTGGATGTTAAACATGAGTCATGACCTCCACTCTGTGTCTGCAGTTTTCTGTGAAGAAGCTGAAACTCTGCGGACCATCAGTAAACTCAAACAGGAGGTAGGTGACCGTGAGCTAGGCCTTTACAGCCTCATGTTCACCAAAGAATAATCTTAATGTGACATCAGCACGTAGCTCTGAGGGACTTTCTTTAAAGTTTGGTCACTATGACAAAGGACAGGTAAGAAAAGATCAAAGGTAAACGGTCAAGGTTTGTTTGTTAGTTTGTTTATTTAAAATGATCCCCATTAGTTGCTACCAAAGCAGCAACTAATGAATTCAATAGTCAAACATAACAGAACATTAAAAGACAGCAAACATTTTAAAATAATACGATCTACCCCCCTACACACACATCAGGAACTTATAGTGAGTGTCAAAGATGTCAAAGACACATGAAACCTCTGCACCACTTTAATAAGAGAACTACTGAGCCCCTAAGGTGCTACGGAGAAAAAAAAATTACATTGTGCGCACGAGATACTAAAACGTACACACGATGTATTAAAACGTGCGCTTGAAATACTTAACCGTGCTCATGTTTAGCTAAAATGTGTGTACGAGATACTAAAACATGGGCATGATATATTAAAACGTGATATATATGATATAAAAAAACATATATTAAATGGTTTTGCAGTGATGTATAGTTACATCACTATTGTGCAAAAAAGAGAGAGGACGTCCATTTATTTTGCTTAAACGTGCGCACGTTTTAATATATCGTGCATAGGTTTTTTTTCTGTTTTATTTCTCCGTGGCACCTTAGGGGCTCCGTAGAGAATAAAGATGCCCAGTTGTAACTTAAAAATATGTTTCTTGAGCAGTTCATTCCACATTTTGAGTTCATGGTAATAAATTGTGTCCATCCAGAGTTCAGTCTGGAGTGTTGACAACTGTTTTGTAAAAACAAGGATACGATGACTAAGGTCATGGAGCCTCTTGATCATCTTTAGACTTTGAATGTTAGCTTATTAATTTAAGCTATAAGGGATATCTGAGATGATCCTCAGATTTATTAAGAAATATTCTCTTTCTTCTCTTCTTGTGAAAAACAACATGTGAAGTCTGATATCACAAAAGCACTTTCCCTTTTGATTTCCCTGAAAGTGTGGCAAAATAATTTGACATGGAACAAGGATAAACAGACTGGATTTTGAAGGTCAAGGGTCAAGGTCATGTAGTTTTCTGTTTTTTCTACTTTCCGGGGATTTTGGTCAAACTTTCACACCTGTCTTGCCGTATCGTAAATACAAAATCTCAGAAACATCTAGACTTTTCTCCAAACATTGCAGATGTCCTCTTTGACCCAAGGACAAACTCAGATTCTGGAGGTCAAATGTCCTCAGGCCTCATGATCATCTCTCACACGTGACCTTCATATGTGAGGAACTTTGAGGGATTTCTGTCAAATTTTGCTCAAATGTCCTCTCTGACATGATGATTGGCTGATTCAGTTTGGGAGATATAGGCCTGTCTTATTATTGTCCATATTATTTTGAAACATAATTTTTTATTCTCACTCACTTCAGCTGTGTGTGTGTAAGCATGAGCGGCCCCGTCTCCCCTTCAAAGATTGAATGATTGGCAGATGGATCACTAACCCTAGTCCCGCTCATTCCGATTTAGAACCAATGCACCCAGGCATTGAGACAGATGCATGGAGTGAGCCATCTTCTCATCCAGCCTGTTTGGCAGAAAGAGAGGAGGAAAACATGTCATCTTAAACAAACTTACTGAGGACTTTTTTATTTATTGTGCGGTTAATTAATTTATTGATTATCATGACAGGCCTAGGAAGGTATAAGGTCAGGAGCACTGTACTTAACGACTGTTTTCTCAAATGATTCTTGATGATATTGATCAATAACTCAGCAGATATTGAACAATTTTAACTCACTGTCACCATGGTAACCGTGCATCTTTTCTCCTCTAGATGGCCGTCCTCTCTCGCCAGGTGAGCGCCGTCACTCAGGAGCTGCAGGAAGTGACGAGCCTCCTCAAACCGCTCTTCATCAACACCTCGAACCTCGTCGTACCTGGGGCTGTGACTCCGCCCCCCAGCTGCTCCCCAGCCCCGCCCCTCTACGCCCAGCATGAGGACGCCGACCGGTCCCCCCCACCTGTAAAGACTTTACCGGAAAAGTTTGATCCTCCTCACGGTCCAGTGGGCTTAAGCCCCGCCCCTCATGCTGGTCCAAGCCCCGCCCCCTCAGCCCCACCCCCTCCCTCCTCTTCGCCATCCCTGTCTTCTTTTTTAATAGACTCATCTGGGCCTGATGGGGCTCAGTCTAAGTCCTGGTCCAACCTCCCCACCCTCTCGTAGTTCCTCCTTCAGGCTTGATCAGACTGCAGACAGATTTTGACCCAATGGTGTTACCACCAATCGCCACCTGGTTTGTGCCCAAGTATGGACGTCAGGAGCAGCATGTGCCCTTGCAGGTCAAGTTGCAGTTGCATAAAGGTGTTGAGCAACGTCTAGAGGAGGTCGATGGTCAACAGGAAACAGCCAAAATCTACCAAACTCAAGCAGCCACTGGAGACGACTAAACATTCGAACCATTGAAACAGAGAATTAAAGACCAGCACCTGAGGCGTTGATCTAAGTTGCTTTTCTGGTCTAAGAAGATCAACAGGTTTTTTTTATGTTGAGTACTGTACTTAAGTACATTTTTTGAGTATCTGCACTTTACTTGAATTTTCTTGTTTCTGCAGACTTATGACTTTTACTCCTCTACAGTTTGAAGACAAATATTCTTTTAAGGATGCTATGAGGAGTTTCTAAGTAATTACAACAAAGTCTGACTTTTAGATATATGCCTGATGGAAATACACACTTTAAGATGAGTTTATAGCATCAAAATAGGTTATCTATAAATGCTATTCCTTAGCTTCTTGGTCAGGTCAGACAGGGCTGGACTGGCCTGGATACTCAACTTCAGGAACAAGACAATTAAAACTAGAGCAAATTTATATTATTCAGACACGTCTTAGAGCACTGAGCTGTAAGTAGCCATATATAGCCGGCTACAAAATTGCGATACTAAGTTTTCCAAAAGCTGCTTGTTGTCACACATCAAAAACTACCGCTACGTAACTAGAAAGAGATACATTACCTTGTCACTTTACATCCTGTAAGTTGTTGAAAAAAGAAGTTGTAAAGCAATGCAGAGTTCTGAGGAAGGTCCGAGCTGCATTCATTAGCATCACAACAAACACGCTTTGGCTTGGGTCACGTCTTTACCACAGTCGCCGCACGTGCTCATGAGTAGCAGAGTCTTTATGTCGCCGGAAATAGATTCTCCTCATAGCACCTTTAACTTCACTGCATTTCTATGAAGGTTCTCGTAACTTTTAACTACAACTTTGAAATCAGAGGATGAAATGTCTTTTCTCTTCTAAAATGGGATTTACGTGTGATTTGCTCAAAGCTGTACCTGTATCTCGTACATGCACCACTCAGATCAGCATGTAAACGTTTAGCTAACATACTCTTGGCAGTAATGATGGTTAAGACAGGTACAGATGGTGATTCCACACCAGAACACTCGTGACCATATCTATCCATGTTTGAGAACGTCAAAATGAAGATAATTCATATTATTTTAAAATTATGCTCTGTTTGCTGTGTGCAAACTTCATCACCGCCTCCAAAAACAGTTCCACCTGTGAAAGTATGTCATGCTGAGCAAAAATATGAAAACAGTAGTGTTGTGCTCAAGACTACTCTATCCGAGACCAAAATGCACCGAGACCAAGACTAGACCAAGACTTTTGGGAGTCGAGACCGAATCGAGACCAAGACTGAGACAAGACCAAGACCATCAAAATCAAATTTTAAAACCATGACAAGGTTGAACAGTTAAGGGGGCTGTCCCTCAGTCACAACACCTGGAAGTCGGCAGTCATCACAGGGGAAGTAACACACGAATTGAAGCTTTTTGCCGTTTTACCAAGTGTTCCTCCTTATTCACATTAATGAAGTTGAACAGCAGATCAGTGCTGGTCTTGATCGGTCTTGATGGAAAATCCCGAGTCCGGCCAGTCCGAGACCGAGACAAGACCTTCAAAATGTGGTTCGAGACCAAGACTGGTCTTGAGTCACACAACACTACAAAACAGCAATAGCTGTCCTTTTGTCAAGTCTGTCGTGTTTCAGTAAGAATTTCTTTGGGCTATGTAGCATAGTTACCTCTGCCAAGGAGGTTATGTTTTCGGGAGAGTTTGTTTTTGTCCGTCCGTCCGTCCGTCCGTCTGTGAACAGAATAACTCAAAAAGTTATGGATGGATTTTGAGGAAATTTTTTAGGAAATGTTCAGCATGGGAAAAGGAAGAACTGATTCGATTTTGTTGTTGATCCGGATCAGTGTCTGGCCGCCATGGCGAAAAATGTGATTTTTGTGGTAACTACTGAACTAAAATAGATATCATTATGAATCCAATTGCTAATGGTATGTTTTCATGGTCAAGGAATCTAAATATTGACATGAAATAAAGGCAGGACTAATATTTATTGTCAAAATCACAATATGGGGGAGGACTGTGGCGCTGGCAGAGGTCTGCGCTCTCCTAGTGATTTTCTAGTTTACAATATTTTTATTCTACGGGTTCTATAAGAAGGTTCAGTTTTGTAAATTAATTGCGGTAATGATAAAATTACGCGTTGACAGTAAAAGCAAAATGTACTTTTGATACTTGAGTATTTTCAGGACTTTAACTTAAGTAAAAAATTAGCTGGACAACTTTCACTTACATTGGAGTATCATTTGACCACGAGTATCTATACTTTTACTCAAGTAATGGAGTTGAGTATTTCGTCCACCACTGGCACAGGTGAAATCACACTGATACGATAGGATGACTCTTCAGTGAAGAGACTGCAGGTTAGATCCCATTTATACAATGACAAAAACAACCAAGAAAAGAGAGTTTTTGTTGTGTTTGCGTTTTCTGTTTACGTGAGAACGATGCCTAAAGTTCTTAAATCTGCGAGCTTTTGAAACCATGTTCAAGATTGATACGCTTTGAAAATGTTTTCGTCTCACTGAAAATAGGAATTGGCTAATAAGGGAAAATGGCAATGCGTGTTCACATAGGAACAACAAAAACTGCTAACTGTGCTACGTTTGTTATCGCTCCTCCAACAAAATGTGGATTCATTGCCTCAGTACTGTGACCATCAGAGAGTGCATTAGTGTGCAAATGTGTGTTGTACATTGCCAAGTACTGGTCTGGCATGCTACCGCATTTTCAGTCGTTGTCGCGGATCCGTAGATTTTTGGTGTTGATCCGGATTAGCGTAAAGCTGCCATAACAAAAAATGTTATTTTCATGAATAACTACTGAACTAAAATAGATATCATTATGAATCCAGTTGCTAATGGTATGTTTTCATGGTCAAGGAATCTAAATATTTAGATGAAATAAAGGTAGGACTAATGTTTATGGTGAAAATCACAATATGGGGGAGGACTGTGGTGCTGGAGGAGGTCTGTGCTCTCCGAGTTCTTTTCTAGTTGTACGTTTAACAGTATTTTAACGTAATCTCTACAGTTACCTACTGTAAAAATCTATGCTGTAAATTACTGTAAATTGCAAAAGGTTGTGGGAAAACATTTTTATTTTTTGCAAAGTTAACAGCATTTTCCGTAAGATCAACAGTTTCCTGCTGTAAAACGTCTGCACATTAAATTACTGAGAAGGAAGAGAAAATTTCATTTTGACCAAGAAAACTGACCAACAGCAGGCAAAACTGCTTTAAGCAAATGTTTCACAGTTTTAAGTTTAAAGTTTGATTAAATGTATTTTCTTGGCAAAAAATTCGATTTTTTTGCCGACAAAATGACATCTTTCTAATAAATGGTCAGTAAAATAGATTAAATATAGTAAGATAAACTAAAATACATCACTGTCATTTAAAATGCATTTACAAAGTTGTTATTTAAAATATGGATATGCTACTATAAATGAAAAAAACAGAAAGGATGCTGATTTTGAAAATGTAGCAATTATTCGGTCAGTTGAAAGACAGTAATGATACCTTGAATAAAAGTACACTAGTAAAAAAAAACAGCACATACAGTGATAATGTTGAAAATTAAAGTGGAGTTATGCTACTGTAAAGACATTTACAGTATCTCACTGGAATCTTGTTGCCAGTAAGTTACTCTAAAATCTACAACCACCTTTTTTACAGTTGTAAAATGGCCGGCCGACAAGAACTCCCATCAAAAAATAATACCATAGTATCATTACAGTATTTCAATAAAGTTTATCTGGAACTAGGAATACGTGGCATATGAGGAATGTTCAAGAAGAACTTTTTATTTTCGAAAAGTTAATGCACTTAAAACATTTCAAGGTAGCATCCTTTTGAACTGTGGTATCATTTTTTTACTTGAGTTCTTGTAGGAGGAGAAAATACCCTTTGTTCTTGGTACAATACTTCCCTGTTAGCGGCTGGTTCTGTTACAGACTGTGTCTTACTGAGGGAACTTTCTACTGTATCTAATGGACTTAATGGACATACGGAGCTTATACAGCCCCACTTTAAAAGTACTGAATTGTCCCTTTTTTGTCACAAAAAGGTGCCTCTGGATTCAAATGCAGATCAACACCGAAATGATGTAACTTCCTTGATCCACATTTGGATCATCACCAAAATGTAAATATTTCTTTGTGTCATGAGCAACATTCCCTGAAATAGTCTTCAAAATCAGTTGAGAACTGATTTAGTTATGAGCAAAAATGTTGAAAATCTTAACGTCTTATAGTGTTAATAACTGTAAATGGGCCCTTAGACAGCAGCAGGGTGATTGGCCAACCAAGGCTGTGGTAGACTCTGGTTGGTTCAGGTCTTAAATGGATGAATGCACGGCTGTCGTTAGTAGGTTGATCCGAAGTTTTAAAAGTCGTTTTTCTTGGCTTTGTCCAGTGATTTTTGCAGTGGTCGGACAAAAACAGCAGTGCGGTCTGATCAAGCCCTTAATCCAATGGAGGCGGGGCTAAGACATGGTCGATTACCCAGCATGCAACACAAATCTGCATGAAGACGTCAGCATGAGACAAGTTAATGTAAATAGATGAAGTTCAGACTGTTATCAACAACCACCTGTTGATTAATGTAAATAAATAAACTGTTGTATTTAATAATGAACGTGGTAAAAGTAAAATAAAGAGTTTTTTTTATACAAATAACTCAAATAGATGTTTGGCCGATCACATGGCAACAACTCAGTGCATTCAGGTATATAGTCAAGGTGACCCGCTCAGACTGAACATCGAAATGGAGGAGCCAGATGGAGAATGGTCTGAAGAAAAGACAATATCCAATAAACAGTAGTTATCTGGTCTAAAATGTCTCACAGATGGGAAAATGCTCTTTTCAAATAGTAGCTCTAAAAGTATTACACACTGATAGTATTTCAACTTTTTTAAAATTTATTTTGTTTCATCCAACATCAGTCCAGAACACAAACATCAAATATCCAAGAATATTTAGATATTTAACCCTTTAAATGTCTGGTTTTTGTCATGATGCTGCCATTTTTACATAAAAACTGAACAGAAAAAAGAGATTATTTTCAATATTCTAAATGCAAAGCACATTTTTGTGTGCTGAATTACTGCAGATATGTAGATGACTAGAAACACATTGATTGTCTGCATTCATATTCATTCTCTGTTTCATGTGGTTAAAATTGCGCCACCGAGTGGAGGGCACTCAGAATGATGAATATCAAGGCAAAAGCCCAGATACAATCAAATTTGTGAAAAATGCTTTAATGGAGGTGAGATGAAAATTGCAGTTTAAATGGGTTTTAATGGGCCATTTTTTGCCTTTAACACTCTGAGTGTAACACGTGTTTGTACAAAGTGTATTTTAGACTTCCTGTAGGAGTTGAGCTGGACAGAAGTTCAAATACAAATATGCAATAATGCAAATCTTTTGCCACATGCATGAACACAGACAAAAAGATCCATAAATGAAGAATGAAAAGCTCAAAAATACGTTCGTCCTGTCAGGTGAGGGGTCTTGGAAGGCCATCAGGGGGACCCTGCAGCTTGTTTCCCAAACTATCAGTTTATTCTTAAACTAATTAATAATAATAAATAACACAAGTTCAATTCACCTGTTCCTTTTTTGCTATGTGCTGACAAAATTTTATCAGTTTATGCAGAATTTGATAAAAGATCTGATGCTGTGAAAATAATAGTAATAAAACAAATTAGACTTGACATTTTTATTAACTGTCTTAAGAGGACCCATTTTGGTACTCCAGGGACTTTAATGTTGATTTCTGAATAAATTTTCACTACTCCAAGAACAATTAATGCATCAAAATCAATACGGTTAATAATTACTGACCTAGTTAAGTCTGTAATAACCTCACTATCAGAATCATGACGAACACAAAACAAAAAGAAAAAAAATCTTCAACCCCAAAAAACAGCAGATGCATTTTGAGCAACAAATTTCGAAATAAAGTAAAATACCAAAAGCAAACAAATAAAACAGTTAACAACTGAAAATAATAAACAAAAAAAGTAACAAAAGAAATTAAAAACTTGCAATCAGAAAAATGGCCACCTAGGAAATAAATAGTAAGAAAAAAAACATATGAACAGCAAAAGACAAATGAATAACATGAACATGAACATATAAGACAACAAAAACCAAAGAAAATAAAAATAGAACAAACAAATCCAAAATTACAAAAGTAAAAGAAACCGAAACGGCACATAAAAGACCTTAAACAAATTACAGAAAATATAACAAATTAAAATCTTTACAAAAGCAAATTAGCACTTACCAAATGAAAACAAAAAATAACAACAAACAAAAAACAGACAAAGGAAATACATCAAATATGAAAAAAACAAAACAAAACAAAACCAAAAGCAAGCAAATAAAAACAAGGGGGGAAAAACAACAATAATTTACAATACATTACCTAGAAAATCTACAAATAAATGATCACAAATTTGAACAATATTAAAAAAACAAACAAACAAAAAAAAACCTCAAACTCATAAAAGTGGAAATGGAGGATGCTGTCTGAGCAGGAGGATATTTGGGACTAATGACTTCTGCTTTACACTTAAGCATTATTTAAATGTATTTGTCTTGATTTTCATACCTGTTAACTGTGCATTAAAGCAACTTCAACAACCAAATGTCCCTTTAAATATTGATGAAAGATTTCTGCTTCTGATCATGAATATAGGAGAGGTGATGTAAGCATAAAAACTATTATTATTATTATTATTATTATTATTATTATTATTATTATATTATATAATTATTATTATTATTATTATTATCATTATTATTATTATTATTATTATTATTATCATTGGTGTAGTGGAACAAAAACGTTGAATAAGTAGATAAATCACACTCTATATCGCCAGGGGGCAGTAATGCACCACAGGATTGTAATAAACAAGACGAAGAAGAAGAGGAGGCGGGGCCACTAGAGGGCGCCAACGTTCTCTATGCGCTCTGTTAGTTGCCAGGTTTGCTTATTATAAGCGACTTTGGGCTTCCTCTTTTAAAACAACGCTTTTTAATGTTGGTAGTTGCATGTTGTTGTTTTTTTCTTGTTCCAAAGTGCAGTCACTCATTTTGAGTTGTTGTGCCCTCAAACCCAGGAAGAATCTGATCTTTACTACCATTATAAACTCAAATCAGAAGTTACATAAAGTATTTTGTCCCACTCCAAACAATTGTAATTCTTACTGTAAAATGAGGCAACCACCAAAAGAAATCTTTAAAGCCAGAATTAAATTATTAAATTTAAATCTAATGTAACCACCTGACTTTGTTTGGTTACAAAAATCAAGATTACAGTAACAGAGTTATAAATAACAGCAGGCCCCTACACCTCTGTATAAAGAAAAGGATGTTATAGATCAGGGGTGTCAAACTCAATTGCACGTGGGGCCAAAACTCTAAACACACTTTAGGTCAAGGGCTGAAAAGGAAAAATATTTATTGAACACATTACAACTAAACTTTTTTTTAAAATAAATATGAAGAAATGGACACAAATACTATTATTACAGAATAAAGAAAGTGAAACTATAAATAACTTAAAAAGCTTTTGCCTTCCATAAAGATATCTCCTGTCAAAATAAAAAGTTGGAAATAAGAACATGCAATAAAAAAAACTGAAAATATTTTATAAAAATTGTGCTTTTGTTCCCAGTTGTCTATTTTCAGCAAGGCAGCTGTTGCACTGCATTATGGGATCTGTAGTTTGTGTGTTATCAGCACTGCATACCGCCAGGTCATTAATAAACTAAAAACAAAAACTGTATAAAACAATCTCGCGGGCCTGATATAATTGTCCATCGGGCCAGACGTGGCCCCCGGGCCTTGAGTTTGACACGTGTTATAGATGTTCCAGTTCCCAAAAAAGGAAATTAATAGCTGATTCAGAAAAATAGCACTGTGAAATTAAAATGTAACGTAGATGAAACTCCAGACATGCTTTATGTAGATTTCTCTTTAGAAAAATAGTTATATATCACATAAAAATGACTGGCTTGTTTTTGTCTTACTTCAGTACAAACCTGGCAACACTGCTGCGCTCTTATTTTGACACCGTTAAACCGGAAGAGGAGTGGACGCGGATTGTTGCTGTCATCTGTCGACTGTACGGAGAAACAAAGCACGTCAGGTGAAGAAATCTCCTCTTATAAAGGTAACTTAACACCTGTTGCTGCTTTTCTTTCATCACACGAAGCTAAATGTTGAAATAGTCCCGTGAAGCTGCGCGTGCAGGCTCGGTGGTCTCGTGCTGTGAGTCGTTCCAGTATCACGAGCTGATTTGTTTTGGTACATTAATTTGTTATAGAGATGTTTAACTATTTAACACTTATATTAAAGAGAATTTAGACACACAAACAGGCCTAAAACACTCCTGATAGCTCATATAACTGCTAATAAACCACTAAACTAGCTGTAAGGCTAATGCAGTGTGCTAATGTGTCAAAGCAGCAGCTAAAGCTAAGTTAGCCTGTCGAGTTTAACTAAACCTGAACCCGGGTTAGTTTCATACCTGCGGAGTTTAAGGAGATAAATGGAGTTATCACTTGTTGCTTTAGCAGCTAACTCATAAGTAGCTCCCCTGTTAGCTCTCTGAAGCCCTAAGCAGCTTTAAAAAATGAGGTTTTTCCCAAAGTAGATGTTCAACTAGGGTTGGGCAACATGCACGAAAAATATCACGACACAAACTGAACATCAGTGAAGTTAGGACGTAAAATTAAAGCAGAATAAAGTGTTTAATAAATCTTTTTGGACACATTTTAATGATCAAACTGATTATACTTAATTAACTCTGCTACTGATGTTATGTTTTTACTACCATATGTTTGTTTTCTTTGTTTATTAGCAGGATAACACAAAAACTACTGGACAAATTTTGCTGAAATTTTCAGGAGATGTTGATTAAGATGTAGATTAAATCGCAATATGGCTTGTTGCAATCTTCAAATCGCAGAAGGTTCAATATTTTTAGCCCAAAATGTGTTGAACATTTTGGCATTGTGATGTAGTTTCATGCCTATTTTTTTTTTTTACCTCTTCATACACTTTTTTCCTGCTTTTGGACCATTTTTACCTTTTTTTTAAGCGTGTTTTTACAACTTTATGCCTATTTTGCCCCATTTTTGGAATTTTTACATGGTTTTTGAATTTTAATTCCAAATTTAATTCCCAATTTTGCTGCCATAATCAATTTTCCTTAGCCACTGTTTTATTTTTTATTTGCCAATTTTTCGCCATTTTTTTGCAATTTCATATCTATTTTGCACCTATTTATTAACCTTTTTCCACTTTTCATATACCCAATTTTTGCAATTTCATACCTATTTTGCTTCTGTTCTTCACTTCTCCACTTTTTCTCAAATCTTTTATTCTTAGATTAATTTAATGTCATATTGGTTTTACTATAAAAAGATCTACTGCTTATGTTTGTTTAAGAATACATAAGATGAGGAACATTAAAACAATTGCAGAGTAAATCGTAATATTGGGGGAAAAAATCACAATTAGATTATTTTCTCAAATCGTTCAGCCTTATTAAAGGCCCAACTTAGAAGTAATTAGATTTTTGTGGTGATCCAGATAACCTCCTCTAGCAAACGGTGATTTTTGCTCAATAACTGTTGAATCAATAATGATGTTGACATGATTCTGAGAGTTAAATGTGTGTTTTCAGGGTCGTGAATCAGATTATGATGGTAACTTATTCGGATATATTGCTCATAGATGTGGAGGTTTGAGCTTTCTGAGTGTTTTCTTGTTGGTTTTATATCTATAGAACCAAAAGCTTTGTTAAATGTTGGAAATAAATACATTAAAATATCAGTATAGGTGTGAGGGGTTCTCAGGTTCTCTACATTTTTTATGCCTGAATAGCTGCTACCTCTGCAGAGGAGGTCATGTTTTCACTGGCGTTTGTTTGTTTGTTAGCAAGATTGCACCAAAAAAATTACTGGAAATTTTCAGGAGATGTGGATAATAGCCCAGTTTAGAGATTATTAAATGGTGGTGATCCAAATGAATTCTAAATATTAAAAATGATCATAGCTGTTTTGCAGTCCTGTTGTTATACCTGCAAATCCTTTTCCAAAAAAAAAAAAAAAAAAGAAAGAAAATAGGCCAGAATGAGAAACCAGGTACTAGTCATGGAAGAGCCACTAAAAAAGTAAAAAAAAAGAAAATAGAGGTTGAAGTTGTTTTTCTAACTTTTTGGGGGGAAAAAAAAACAGAATTAAAAAGTTGGAATTTTAATGTATTCTACCTTTTTTTGACAAACCTAAAAAATGTTTTTAGCTTCTAAATTACATGTCACCCTTGATTTTTTTTCCAGTGACCCTGATCCTCGAGGGACTGGGATGGGATAAATAAATTATTTAGTTGTTGAATTTTTGTAGAGGTTAAAGACATTTTTTTAGTCTGTGGAAGATGTCTGGATAAAAGAAAAAAGTCTAAGTTCTGATTTTTTTCTTCATCAAAATCAGACTCTTGGCATTTTCCTCAGAATACTGAGATTAAAATCAAATTCTGACTTTTTTAACAGACTCAAAAATGATTTTAAACCTCCAATAAAATTTTAAACCTGTATTTTTTCCCCCCGTGTCTGATCCTCTTCCTTAACTTTCTGTTGGAGTGGTTTATGGTTGTTTTTTTACTTTATTTGAAGTCTAAAACACATCCCTAAAAGCCGGTACAGAAACATGTTTACCTCTGTTACTTTATAAGTTTGTTGACTGATAATCGTTGAAGCTCCGGAGGACAAACTCGTCACTTTCTTGATTGATTTACAGCCTCATGTGTTCAACAGTTTTTTAATATTTAATCATAAAGAATATTTTTCTCAATGAAAATTATTTTAATTATATAAATTAGGGTTGGACATTGATTAAATTGAATTATTCCATTTTCTGCAGGAAATTAAAAAATATTTTTTCCTTGACTTAATCCTGTCATAAATTGTGTCAATATTTAAAAATAAAAACACTAAAGTAGGTGTCAGGTTTTGCACAGGCACTTTTAAAGGCTTGTATTTATTTTTTAAATTTGATAAAATATTGATCAGACAGTTTAATGTTAATATACAATGAAAACATCCCAGGCTTCAGAGTTTATGTAGACAAACCGACCTACATTTGAACTACACAATCAAGATTTTACGACACACTTTGTGAATACAAAACATTTTTTGTGCCATCTTGTGTTCTTAGAGGGGAAAGAATCAATTAAAATCATAAATCGAGTGTTTTGGAAAATGAAGGTGTTATTATTTTTTCACCATATTGTACAGCCCTACTGCCTGCTCACTGGGAAGAGCTAATGTTTTGTTTGAGCTTAAAAATGTAAATAAAATGTGTTATATATTTTCAAACATTACAACAGCTTACAGTTAGAGTAAGTCAAGAAAAAAAAAGATTTTTAAACGAATAATATTTAACTGAAAATAATTTGTATTATTTCTGTATTAATTAGTTTAATAGATTTATTGCCCAGCCCTACCAGGCAGTATAGAAAAATAGAATAAATAGTATATATTTATAATAAGTATATATTTATTTCTGTAAAATGAATAATATAACATAGGAAGATGGAGGATGGGAAGGAGCAGTAGGCAGCCTGTAGCAGTATATTTTAATTGTAATTTAATTTTAATTTTATTTTTAAAAATTATATTTCCGTATATTTATTAATGGGTTTATTTAGATTTTCTCTTATAGGATAAAACAAATTAGACTTGACATTTTTATTACACTGTCTTAAGAGGATCCATTTTGGTACTCTACAGATTTCATTGTTAATTTCTGAATAAATTCTCACAACTCCAAAAGTAATTAATGCATCAAAATCAATTAGGTTAATTATTACCGACCTAGTTAAGTCTGTAATAACCTCACTATCAGGATCATGACAAACACAAAACAAAAAGAAACAAAAATAGTGCAAAACAAAGTAAAAGCAGATGCATTTAAAGCAACAAATTTCGACCAAAAAATAAAATACCAAAGGAAAACAAATAAAACAATTAACAAGCGAAAGCAATGAATAAAAACACTAAGAAAAGAAATGAAAAACCTGCAATCAGACAAATGACCACCTAAGAAATGATGATAAAAACAAAATATATAAACAGAAAAAGACAAATGAAAAACATCCATATTAACAAATAAGACAGCAAAAAAGAAAATAAAAAAATCAACAAACAAATCCAAAACCAACTAACAAAAAAGAAAAACAAATCACACGCATAGAAAGCCTTTAAACAAATTATTGAAAAAAATAACAAATTAAAATCATAAAAATAAACAAACAAAAAAAAAATTTACTTCTGACAAATGAACACAAATTCAAACAAAAAAACTACAACAACAATAACAAACAAAAAACAGACAAAGGAAATACATCAAATATAAAAAACAAACAAAACCAAAAGCAAACAAATAAAACCAACAATAATTAACAATACATAACAATCAAATTTTTTTTATAAAATCAAATCAAAAATAAATAAAACTCAAACTTAGATAAACTTTTATATATCTTTTTAATCAACTGCTAATGGTTCTTAATTTCTCTTGGGGAGTTTTTTCTTAAAGGGATTCATAAAGTATTATCTAATGTAATCTACTATAAAAGGGATAATCATAATTATTAAAATAAATACAATGATATTAATAATAAAAATGATAAATAACTAAACCAAAATTAAAATAGAATCGCATGATAAAAAATAAAAATAAAAATAACATAAAAAGATGGAAATAATGATTTCTAAAATATCAATATCCCATAATAATAATAATGTATTATTAAAAGTGTTTTAGTTAATTAGCTTCTGTATGCTGGTATATTAACCACTACAGAAACATAAACAGTTATTTTGTTTTTAATGATGTCTATTCAGGGCAGCTGTGGCATAAGCCTTCATTGTTTGGTTACGTCTTAACCTGTTTAAATATTTTATTTTTTGAAAAGGTCACAGTTTAAAGATAATGATTTAGCTGGTTGAAGGTCTCATTGCTGCTGATATCTGACATTCTTGTGATATGTCACAAACACCCAGAGGCAGTTTTTCACATGTGGGCTGAGCTTCCTTATCGTCACGTTTGTTCTGCAAAGATAAAGAGATGGCAGCTCCACTTCTGTTTATGCCGCCATTTTGTCCCCAGGTCTGCAGAGGTGAAGAGAAACAGTAGATCTTTGTCACGGTGCAGATACGTCAGATGATTGAGCATTTTTATACTGAATAATAAGGAAACAGTTTGTAATAATCTAATGTAAAGGAAGAAGGAGGGGCTATAACCACATCCAGCACTGTGATTGGTTGGGATATTTTCGAAAGCCAATGGGAAACCTGAATTTGCTTTTCCCCACTTCCTTACCAGTAGACCCAAAACAGTGTACTAGGAGTGCTAGTGACACTTTCTACTTCGTTAGTAAAGTCTTCTCTTGCATAGGAGTGAGTATTGGCAAGAATCTCCCTATACAATACGAATCACGATACGATAATGTCATGATATATCACGATATCACAATATTGTGATGTATTGCAATATTCTACAGTTAACTAAGAAAAAAAACTAGAGATGGTGTTTATGTAAATGACACAATATTACTCAAAACTACATGTTTTAAATTTTATTGTTTTTGAAATATGTCAAATGCAGTGTTACATGCAAATACTTAACCTAAAAACACAGAGTACATCAAGTCAATTAAACTAATGTTGCAAAGAATTATTATTGTTTTCCCTTTAACAAATTATTTAAAGGATCCAAACCTGCAGTGCAGCGAGGCCTGTCGTGATAACAAATTTTGCTGGACGATTATTGCCGATAAACAAAATTATTGTCAATATTGTTTTGAAACATCATTTTTTTATTAATGTTATTATAATATATGTAATAACGTGAGTACACTGTATCAAAAGCAACAAACTTTAATTTCTTAAGAGTATATAGCTGTAATTGGAAGGTCAAGAGCTTTTTATTGAAATAAATTAAACAGACAATACATTTGACAAAAAAAAAAATAGAAAAAAAAACCCCTAATCAAAATGAAATGGACTCTGTTTTTGAAAAAATTGCATGTAAATAAAAATCATTATACTAATCAAAAACAATGAAAAATAGACCCTGTCTCTGTAAAGAAAAAAAACTCCAATAAAAACAATAAATAAAATGCAGTTTATACAGTACCTGAATTGTTTGTGACATGTCAGTTTGTACTGTCTGTCAAACATTTGTAACATTGTTTGCTTTCAGTCGTATTGAAAGGCTGCATTTGTTTTGCAATGTAGTGAACAACACTGTCTGTAAGCGCACCATTTTGCTGTTTTATTTATATTTACTTTGCAGACCAAACGCCTCAGTAAGCACTGCCCGTCAGGACGAAGGCTCCGCTGCACCTGCCCTTCTTCGTCGCTACTACGTTACAACAAATCCGACATTTTGGCTTGTCGGTGTTCATCAGCTCACACCTTGTTCATTCTGTTTAAAACCAAAATATTCCCACACTTGAGCTGTGGCAGCCGGCTTAAGAACCATCGCTTTCGTGCCATCATTCATGTTAGTATTTGTTTCCTCGTTACTCCTCAGGACGCTCACTTCAGCTCTCGATGTGTGTATGTGCGAGTGGCCCCGCCTCCCCCACAAAGATTGAATGAATGACAGATGCTCGCTCTGCTATAAATCCGCTAGAGAACCAACGCACCCAGGTGTTGAGAAAGTCGCACAGAGTGAGCCATCTTCTCATTTAGCCTGTTTGGTAGAAAGAGAGGAGGAAAACAGACATGCATGCTTGTGTGGATTTATCGAGGCCGGCAACTTACCAAAGGACGTTTTATTTATTGTGCGGTTAATTGATTTCTTGATTACTGTGACAGGCCTAAGTGCAGCTCAAACTGTAGTTGAACACATGAGGAACAAAGTCCTTTGAGTTAATGACAGCACAACACAGCAAAAAAATCACATTTTTCTCATCTGTCTGAACTGAATAAACTGCATGAAAAAAAAGCTACATAAGTGTTTATAAGTTGTATTTTATTTTCAACTCTGATAAAATGTGATTTTTTTTTGCAAAAAAATCTTTGTTCAGATTAGGGCTGAACGATTTGAGAAAATAATCTAATTGCGATTTTTTCCCCCAATATTGTAATTTACTCTACAATTGTTTTAATGTTCCTCATCTTATGTATTCTTAAACAAACATAAGCAGGAGATCTTTTTATAGTAAAACCAATATGACATTAAATTAACCTAAGGATAAAAGATTTGAGAAAAAGTGGAGAAGTGAAGAACAGAAGCAAAATAGGTATGAAATTGTAAAAACTGGGTAAAAATGATATGAAAGCGGAAAAAGGTTAATAAATAGGTGCAAAATAGGTATGAAATTTTTAAAAAAAAAAGGAGAAAAATTGGCAAAAAAATCCCAAAGTGGCTTAGGAAAATTGATTACGGTAGCAACATTGGGAATTAAATTTGAAATGAAATTTCAAAAACCATGTAAAAATTCCAAAATGGTTTTGACAGTGGCAAAAAAAGATGAATGGGGGCAAAATAGGCATAAAGTTGTAAAAACAGGGTTAAAAAAGGTAAAAATGGTCCAAAAGTGGGAAAAAAGTGTATGAATATAGGTTAATAAAAATAGGCGTGAAATTGCAACAAACAACATCACAATGCCAAAATGTTCAACACATTTTGGACTAAAAATATTGAACCTTCTGTGATTTGAAAATTGCAACAAGTCATATTGCGATTTAATCTAATTTGCAATTAATTGTTAAGCCCTGGTTAAGATTTGAAATATTGATAAAGTGCCATTAAAGTGGACTCTCTTGGTAACAAATGTGTTAAAAATTCCTGGATCTGCATCTGGATTCCCAAAATTGAATCTTTTTTTTGGCAGGACAACATTCTCATAAAATTTAGTCATAATGTGTTTATAAGTTTTTAAGTTATCATGTTCAAAATGAGAAATATTACGTTGGTCTAACATATTGACACCATGAGAGCATAATTCAGCAGCATCGTCTCTTCTGAAACAACAACCACAGAGCATCCCGCCTCTCTCTGCTAAAAAGGACAAAATGATCCCGCTGGTTTCTCATCCGCAGCCTGATTTTTCTTTCCTTTTTTTCCTGCGAACCAGTCGTCTCCCCCTGAGGACGATTTGACTAAGCTGCTTTTCCTCTGCAGCTCTGCAGAGACGTGAGGAGGACAAGGGGAACGAAGGGGGCAGGGAGCTGCTGCTGCAAACTCCTCCTCACACGGAGGCCGAGTGTTTGTGCTCGGTTATCCTGCAACATGATCCTCAACAGTCATTAGCTGACAGGTGGATAAACGCCACATGTTAAAGGGATACGCCAACATTTTTATGTTTGCATGTAGTGATGTATGAAATGAAAAATTTCAACAGATCGATAATTTCCTGCTTCTTATGGCCGACACGGTTTCTGTTAACAGATTCGTTTATGTTTGATATTTAATGAAATCTTTTTGCATGTTAAAATCTTGATCCAACCACTGAGCTGTTAACCCTGTAACTCCCAGTTAGGGCTGTAACGGTTACCGGTAAATGGTAAACCGCGGTAAAATTTCCCTTGGTTATTATTACCGTGTCCTGTTTTAACTACCGAGGTACCAAGTTTGATCACCACACTGTGTCAATAACTCACGGTGATGCTGCTCATTGCCTGGAAAAGCCTGAACTATGTGTCTGTATCAAGCAGCAGTGGTCCCTCAGACGGAGATGCGCATGTGCAGTTTGCATTGTTTGGCCTCTGAGTCTGAGAGCGAAAGTTAGAGACGCTACAGCAGAGACTTCCTCACGAAACGGACTCTGAAATCTATTCGAATTTTGGGTTTTACAAGGATGCTGAGGGGAAACTGCTTGCAGACAGTCACCCTGTCTGAAACATGAAGCTGCGGCGAAAGAAAAAGATGCACGTGAACTGCAGTGAGCGGACTGAGCTGTAGAGTGAGAGAGAGAGAGAAGATTGGTGGTTTATCTGTATTCTCTGTCAAAATAATGTATAAATCTTGTAAATAATAGCATTAGTGTTGTTCTGGAGTGCCGTTCGTTTGCTATGTATTCGCAATATTTTTTTATTATTTTTTTTTTTTTATTTGCAAACATTTAACGAGACATCCACAGGATCAAAGTACAGTATGAAGAATATGGAGTTGAAAATACATAAGATAAAAGACAGTTACAAGAGACAAAAAACAAACAGACAGACAAAAACAAAGCAAAACATTAAAACAAAACAAAACAAAAAAACCTTAAAAAAAAACACAAAAATATATTTTTAAAATTGTCATAGTTCGTGTTTTATGGATTTAATCAATCGCAATTTCAAAATATTAAAGGAGATATTGAGGAGATCTGCCAGGGAGAGGGGAGACCAGAGGAGAGTCATGAAGGGGGCTATAACTGCCTCAAGGACTATCATCAGTAAAAAAAAAATAAATAAAAGGTCTGGACACGGTCTGATATAACGAGCTGTCACATGGACACTAATGCTGCAGGCAAACATGTAAAAAAAGGTTAAGTTTATATTTTGGTCGTCTCAAAACTTTGAACATGTTCATTTACAATTGTTTATAAAGAGAAAGCTGTTTGAAGTTCATATCAGTTTTTTTCTTTTCTTGTAATTACGGACTTTTAAAGCACTGATAAAATAATAATGACAAATACTTGCCAGGATTGTTTACTTTTATTTCTCTTTAAAAAAGGTGAAAAAATGTACTCAAAGAGAATTTCTTGACTCGATTATTAACAAAAAGCAAAAAATAAGTATTATGATTATAATATTAAAGGGGTTAAATGATTTCATTTGTGTGTTAAAGTACTTTTTGAACATTTTGAGTACACTGCAACGATACCACGATAATGACAACTGTGAATATTTTGGTCACAATAACCGTGATATGAAATTTTGTACTGTTACATCCCTACTGCCAGTTTATTCACCCAGTGAAAATGTAAAGTTTTCATGATGGTAGGTGTCAGGTTTTGCACAGGCACTTTTATAATTGAAAATTTGAGTAAGTTCCAAAAAAAGGGAAATTATTATTTACTTCAATGAACATAAATGTTAAAAATATGGATATTTTGCAAAAATTTTGTAATACCTGTAAATCACTTTTCCAGAAAAAAATCCCCCAAAACAATAACAAAAAAAAACAACCAAAAAATGGGAATAATGAGCAACCAGGTACTGCAAAATATAAAATTTTTAATATATTCTTTTAAGTCTGACAAAAATCAGAATAAAAAAGCTGCCTTTAATAAAATGTCAGCTCCTGGCAGCTATTGCAAATCTCAAATGTTTAATTGACCCTGATCCTTAATCACAAAAAACAATGGGTCAGATTAATAGTTTCTTTTAAACCGTTAGTCCGTGTTTGTCCACATTAAGCAGGTTAAAATAACATGTGGATCTGTCCCTCTGCAAAGACCAAAATAGATTAATGTCCGCCAAAATGAGGGCTTTTCAGAACCCCTTAATCCGGCCTGGTTTGTTCCAGGACAATACAGCTTTAGCTAAATCCAGTCTCTGCCTGTTCAGTGAGGTTTGGAGCAGGCTGGTGTTTCTAACTGCTCATTTTGTGGTCACCAGATGTTGACGCAGCAAAGGAAACAGACTCTTCAAACTGGTTTGGTGTTGGTTTAGTCAGACACGGGGAGATAATGATTAAGATGATAAACCTGTCACTCTGTAGACAAGAGAACGAGGCTGATCAGACGAAGTGAGGACGCCTTTGTCTGGAAGATAGAGGCTTTTTCAGTATATCATTTTAGTGTCTCCTGAGGCCACAAATGTTCTTTAGGGAATCTTGTAGTCTTGTCCTCGACGGCCGTTTAGGAAGATGTTCCTGTGCCATTGATAATGATGACACTTTTACCAGTGATTGTAATAAACATAATAATCAAACAGCAACAACATTATTAGGGTCCTCGCCTAAAGGGGAAGGACCTCTTCTTGGTCCTTCCCCTTTGGGCGAGGACCCTATTGTTTTTGCTTCGTTTCTTTCTTCTTATAATTATACTTTCAGACGCGAAAACCGTAATTTGACCCCCTAAACATGCCAAAAACTCACTAAAACGCGCACACACCTCAGACTCAGTGAAAAATTTTATAAAGTGGAAAAATTAACCCCCAACATTCCAAAATGTGCTCTCTAGCGCCCCCTGGAAACACTAAAATGGACCTCACAGCCACTAGGAATGTTGTAGCAAGATCAAACCAACACCAAAATGTAGGTCTCATTGACGCCCACAAAGCACGTGCTGACACCCCTGACCAATCTCAAACAGGAAGTGGGCAATTTGCCCTTCAGAGTAAAATTTCAGGGTAAAAATATGCCAGACGGAAAAATTATTTCCTCCTAGACCGTAAATGGCATCAGCTTGAAATGTGGACGGATGAGAGAGGAGATATTGATGAACAAAAGTGATGAAGGGATATGTTGTTTCTCAAACAGTTTTCGAATGATGAGCCCTCAAACTTTGTGAATCCCAGAGAAACCCTTCGTGCCTTGCCATTCAAATGAATGGCAGAGACAAACTCAGAATCAGACATCCTGTGTCAGTTAGGCCAATACAGACAAAACAATAACTCACACGGCTTTAAAAATTACACGGTTGGATTCCTGACAACATTTTACAGAAAAAGGTAATGATTTTAGAGAGATTAGGTCAAAATTGTGGCAGCTATGAGACGTTGTTTCACATGTTACCACTCAGAGCGCAGGTCCCTCAGAGCGATTTGGCAACAGGCCAAAAGTGACGTCACCTTCTGTCTTTGATCTTCACTAAAGGAGGAACAATAGACTGTCTCATACACAGCCATTATAAAGACTGAGGCTCCAGACAGAGCAGCTGATATATCAGTCTAACTTAGAGCAGTTCAAAGGGATGAAAAGGGATGAAACCCTCAAAATGGAGATCAACAGGGCATGAGGGACCTGCAACAGAGTGAGGACCCATCCAATGCTGCTTACAGCTTTTATTATTATTATGACTTATTCATCTCTTCGATTACTTTTATTACCACTTTTATTAAAGTTGAAAATTTTGTTAATAAAAACAAAAAGAAAACATTAATATCAGATATTCTGCAGTTCTTTCCTCCAGTTTTATTTGCTCATATGAACCTAAAAATTCAAAATGATCATAGCTGTCATGCAGTCCTGTTGTAATACCTGCAAATCCCTTTTCCAAAAAAAGGAAAAAAGAAACAAAAAATTAGCCAGAATGAGAAATCAGGTCTTGCTTTACTAGCAGTACTAGCAGTACTAGTAAAGACTAATGTTTCTCTAGTAGTATTTGTAGACTTTTTAGTTTTATATAGCAGTACCAGTAAAGACAAAAGAAGCTCTGGTAGTACTAGTAAAATGTTTTTAGTTTACTAGCCCTACTATCAAATCCAACGTGATTTTCAGTAATTTTAGAAGACTGTTTTTAGTTTACAAGCAGTACTAGTAAAGACAGACGAGTCTCTAGTAGTACTAGTAGACTATTTTTAGTTTTTTAGCAGTACTGGTAAAGACAAGAGAATTTTCTTTAGTACTTGTAGAATGTCTTTATTTTACTAGAAAAACTAGCAAAACCTATTTAATTTTCAGTAGTATTAGGAGACAATTCTTAGTAGGGATGGGAATTGATAAGATTTTATCAATATCGATGCTGTTAACGATCCTGCTAATCGATCCAATTCTTTAACGATTCCCTTATCGATTCCTGCAGATTTTCCATCTGAGCAAATATTGGTCTGATTTTCGTGGCAACAATGTCAAACACATGTCACAGCATGTATAACTCCCTCTGCAAATTGCTGGTGTGTCCACTCACTTAAGGTTGTGTAGTAGGTGCAGTTAGGATTAAGTCACAATTCTGATGCTTCTGAACCCTGTCACTGGAAGGAATTGATAAGGGAATTGATAAGCAAAAAAATTAATGATGTCGATTCTTTGATGGAGCTGTTAACGGTTCTCAACTGGAATTGGTTTTCGATTCCCATCCCTAATTCTTAGTCTGTCAGCAGTACTAGTAAAGACAAAAGATTAACTTGTAGTACCAGTGGACAGTTTTTAGTCTTCCGCTCCCTTATTAGCATATAAGGCCTACTAGTAGGACTCGTGACTATTTACTAACCAACACACTAACCACTAACCAACAGTATCACTTTTATTCTGCTCCACTGTCGTGCCGTTTCTTCCAGTTCACTCCAGGATTATTCTTAGAAAAAGGTTTTGCTGTGTTTGTGTGTTTCGGTTTCTCCGAGCTCCAAACACCTTTGTAAGCACATTGTTGTTTCACTCAGGAAAAAGATTAGAAAAGAGGAAGAGATAGTGTCTACCTCATCTAAAATCCTACCCAGAATGCTCTTCTGCGGCCTGTGGTTTTCCTGGATAACCCACAGATCAGTGCTCGTTTCTCTGTGTGGGTCAGCATTTGTGGGCGGACGGTTTCTGTTGGTTAGGAGCAGTATTTATTTAAAGCAGCGTGCTGTCAGCAGCCATAACATCAAATAAGGGGTGAGGGGTGAGTGTGAGAGAGCGAGGAGAGAGTACAAACAGGAAGAGAAGCGTCATCAGTGCTGTATCACTGAGGTGGGCTCAAGCATCAGCTCGTTACTCACTAGGGCTGAACGATTTGAGAAAATAACTGCAATTTTTTTTCCCCCAATATTGCGATTTACTCTGCAATTTTTTCAATGTTCCTCATCTTATGTATTCTTAAACAAACATAAGCAGTAGATCTTTTTATAGTAAAACCAATATGACATTAAATTAATCTAAGGAGAAAAGATTTGAGAAAAAGTGGAGAAGTGAAGAACAGAAGCAAAATAGGTATGAAATTGTAAAAAAAAAAATGGGTTAAAATGGAATGGAAGCAGAAAAAGGTTAATAAATAGGTGCAAAATAGGTATGAAATTGCAAAAAAATTGGGAAAAATTGGCTAAAAGTCCAAAAGTGGTTTAGGAAAATTGATTACGGCATCAAAATTGGGAATTAAATTTGAAATTAAATTTCAAAAAAACATGTTAAAAAAAACAAAAATGTTCCTGACAGTGGCCAAAAAAAGATGAATGGGGGCAAAATAGGCATAAAGTTGTAAAAACGGGGTTAAAAAAAAGGGTAAAAATGGTCCAAAAGTGGGTCAAAAAGTGTATGAATAGAGGTAAAAAATAGGCATGAAATTGCAAAAAACTACATCACAATGCCAAAATGTTCAACACATTTTGGGCAAAAAATATTAGGGATGTCCCGATCCGATATTGATATCAGATATCGGTCAAAAAAACAAATATCGGATTATATCGGCCTGCATCCTAAATCTCCGATATCAGCACTCCGATACAAGCAGTCCATTCTAATATATTTATTTTTTATTTTATTCAGTTGTAGAATATGCTTATGTTTAAGTTCAACACAGTGGTTATTTTGCAATTGGTGAAATATGTTTTTGTTTGATTTATTGAGGTCACTTTTCAGGGTCTTCTAATATTTTTTATTCATGTTGTTTTAATTGTAGTATATTCTTATGTTTAAGGTTAAAACTTATTTAAACTATTGGTTAATAACAAATGGGTCAGTTTTTCTCATACCTACTTTTGCTGACTACTGTTCTCTGTTTGAGTAATCTGACCTGATCAAGCCTTTCTTACAGTCCATACTACTAAATAGGTAATAAAAGTCTGTATGATTCCTGCTGATATCGTATCGGATTGATGTCGGTATCGGCCAATACTCAAGGCTGCAATATCGGTATCGTATCGGAGGTGAAATATTTGTATCGGGACACCACTAAAAAATATTGAACCTTCTGCGATTTCAAAATTGCAACAAGAAGCCATATTGCGATTTAATCTAATTTGTGATTAATTGTTCAGCCCTATTACTCACAGACACAGGCACTGGAATCAGCCTCTGGACGGGCTTCAGGAAATCATGGATCAAATCAGTCCTGCTGAAACGAGGCCACAACAAATTATAAAATGCTCTGAGTGTTTGAGCCTCACTTCAGTGCTGCTTTTGTATATACAGAGATCTGTGTGTTGACACAGCAAACTGTGAAGCGGACATGTTGCTGTGGCATGGAGCGCTGTTACTAGGGATGTAATGGTATGAAAATTTCATATCACAGTTATATTAGAGCTGAAACGATTGCTCGGATAATCCCGATTATTGGATTACAAACTATCCTCGGGGCAAATTGTGTGCCTCGAAGCCTTGTTGAAAATATAATTATACATATAAAATATATATCTGGGCTACTATACAGTGCACGGTGTTTGACACGGACGGTCATTCTGTGGCACAACGCGCCTGCTACCTCCGCTGCTGCGCGGCTTGTAAAATCATGAAGGAAGAGAAAAGAGAGGGACAGAAAGGAGAGAGTCCACAGAAGAAATGGCAGAGAGTGTCCCAAGTGTGTGGTCACTACAAGAAGGAACGAAAAGAAAACACAGTGCAGTGTGTCTGATGTCAAACGGAGTTAGCTTAGCACGTAGCTTAGCATGATAGCACGACCTCAATGCTGCAGCACGTCAACAGTAAACATCCAGTCTGTGCGTCAGAGCGACACAACAGGATGACACTCATGATACATCAACAGAAGCAGCTAATGTGACCAAAATCGATCGCCAAATATTTGATAGAGTAATCGATGACAAAAATAATCGATTGTTGCAGCCCTAATTGTGTTCCTTGTAGTACTAGTTGACTTAAAAGTGTTACTAGGAAAAACTCAAAGCTTTACTAGTAGTGAAAGTTACACTTTTTGCTTCACTAACATCTACTGGTGCACTAGTTGACCAACTGCTCCATACTTTACTATCGAAGTCTACTCGCACACTAAACCTGCACTAGTAAAACAAAAAAATGTGTTGACTGGTGCTACTAATAAACTCAAAATAACTCACTTGTAGTACTGGTAGACTGTTTTTAATCGACTAGTTCACCTTTAAAGGAGCTCTTTCCATCCCCCTTATCAGGCAAGGGGGCATGTTTGAGTCTACTGGTAGTACTTGTGCACTTTTTCCTTAACTAGTAACGTTTACTTGCGCAGTACCATGTTTACCCTGCACCGCTCTGCTCATTGTGCTAATGATTCTATAAATTGTCCAGTATGTCGTCTTAGTGCTAACTTTGTGTGTCTCTGGTGTCTCTTTTCTCTCTTTAGGCTTTAGCGTCTTCGTCCGAGGAGCCACATTGTTGTGTTTGCCAGCAGTGTCCGTGTTGGTGCTCGTAGCACCGCCCTGCAGACTGCGCGATGTCTTCAGAGCTGCTGGTCGACCTGGGTGATGACTCGGCAACTGCTCAGCTAGGACAGCTTAAACTCGCCACCATCGAGGACCAGCAGTGGCCCGCTGACGAGTCCAACTACAGCAAATCAGGTCAGAGAGACAGTGTGAACTAAACAGCACTTTTTAATTAAGTTTTAGTTTTAGTCTTTTGCCTTCCACACCTTTTAGCTGTTATTGTTAATGGTTTTGATTTTAGTCTAGTTTTGGTCGATGAAATCTACTTTAAATTTAGCTGACTAAAGGTATTATTATGTTTCTGAAGTCATGTTCTACACTTGGATAAAATTAAACATTTAATAACCCTTTATTGAATGATAGTAAAGTTCGAATGTCTAAATGAACAGAAACAACAACATTATCTAATTGGCCTGTAATGAATATGATTGACGGAATGAATGCCCAATCATCTGCTCGATATATTTCCAAAAGGTTCTGCTCATCTCCACAAGACAAGACAAGTGAAATAAATGAATGTGCCCATTTCAGTTTTGACCAGACTCTGTATTAAAACAGTGGTCATGGTTCACCTAATGGTCCTTTTCTACTAGCACGCCTTGGCCCTACTCTACTCGGCCCTACTCGATTTGCAGCGTGTTTCCACTAGCCTGGTACCTCCTAAAACAAGCTAGTTTAGTACCTACTCCACTCTGGTTCCAAGCGAGCTGAGTCCATACTAAAAGATGACGTCACCGACTGCCGGCTACTGATTGGTCAGACAATGTCGTCATCGATGAGTCACGAGCGCGACGACCTAGCATGCTAGCAGTAGCTACCGTTAGCTTATCCTCATCCGTCTTTTCTTTGCAGCTGGATTGCTCTCGTCCTCGGCTTCATTCTGTTGTATAGCTTCCAAAACTCTCCTGTGCTTCTCAAGGGGTATTTCTTCTTACCACCTGCAGCCTTCTTCTGCTTTCCTTTTTTACTCAGTTTGTGACAAAAAGACACAGATTGTTGTGTCACACTCAAAATGACGTCACCGCAGTGCCGCTCACCCCGTTGGGCAGTCCACTGGGGCTAATGGAAAAGCAGCACAATGCGAGTAGAGTAGAGCCAGGTAGAGTTGGGTAGAGTAGAGTCGGACTAATGGAAAAGGGCCGTATGTAATTTCAGTCGGGGTACCGGGTTTTTAAACAGTGCAGCTTTTCAGGCTTATCAGTAGTCGTCTATTTTAAAGGTGCAGCTTTCGCTTTACTTAACGTTAGCCACGTGCGATGCCACTCCGTCAAACAAGTCTGACATTCTGCAAGTAAACACACAAATGCATGGAGGAATGAGCATGGAGTTAAACATGGAGGGAGACAAGAGAGGAGAAACAGGAAAGGGCTGACACTGAACGCTTCTAAGTAAGAGACCATGGACTAGAGTTTTATAACGGAGAGAAACAGGAAGAGGAACTGGAGAGAGCCTCCACAATCAACATGTAGACAATGTGAGACTGTTGATCCAGCTGATGACGGGTCAGTTCTTGGGGAATAAAGTTGGTGTATTACTTCAAGAAGGGACCATGTTATTTGGTGACTTTGACCTTTACCATGGTTGATAGAAGTAAAGAGGACCTGTAAAATAAAAAAAAACAATCATAACATGTTGATTTAGACGAAGTTTAAGTGATCAGGATCATATTAAAGCTCCAGACTTTTCCGTGTGATGTGTTTCCTGTTTGTGTTTCAGAGACCGACCTCTCCCAGCCCTTCGATGCCGGCTCTCCTCACCTACCGTGGGATCATCCGTTTTACGACATCGCCAGGCATCAGATCATCGAGGTGGCAGGTCAGTCGTCCAATCACAGCCTCCTACTCTACTCTCTTTACTAATTTGTTCAATAAGTTTGTTTCCAGAATATTAACAAAATTATTGATCATGGAATATATTTATATTGGCTGTAACTGCAGGAAAAAAATAAATAGAATATGTAAAGTATATGGCATCGACAGGACGATGAGAGAAACTGACAAATAATTTTATAGATTTCACTTTTGTTTTTTAGGTCAGAGCATCCAGAAGTCTGACTATCTGCTTTTGAATCAGAATTGCAACTAACAAAGTCAGAATTTAAGGATTTTTGTCAGAAATTTGTAATAATAAAATAAAATAAAAAAAGAGTCTTGGGATTTATGTCTGAATATTGTCTAATTATGTCTAATATTCCAAATTTAAAATCAAAAATTTCAGATTAAAGTCAGGAGTCTGAGAGTTACACTTAGATTTGAAATATCAAAAGTAAAATTTGAGATTAAAATCAAATTCCTGAGATAAAAGTCAGATTTTAAAATTATTGTTCAGGTTCTGAGGTTAAAGTTGGAGTTCTGAAAAATAAAAACTCTGTAATTAAGGCAGAATTTTAAGTTCAGGGTTAACATTTTCAAAATTTTCCTTGAAATTTTCCAAGTTGTAATCCTGAATGTTGTGAAATTGTGAAAAATTAGTGATTAAGATTTAGATTTTAAAGGTAAATTCAAAATTTTGAGATTGAAGTTTGAATTCTGAGATTACTTCCAGAATTCAAAGAAACAGTGTCAGAAAATAGAGGTTAAAATCAGAAATATGTCTGAGTTATAAAATCAATGTCAGAATTTTGAGATTGAAGTCAGGACTCGAAAGATAAAAGTAGTAATTTTAGGACAAAATCCAGAATTTAAAAAATGAAATCAGATTTCTATTTTTTTTTTTTTTAATTGAGCCAGGATTTTGAATTAGAAGTCAGAATTTGGAAATTGAAGAATAAATCCAGAATTCAAAGAAACAATGTCAGAAATCAGAAATTCATTTCAGAGATTTGAGATTAAAATTTGAATTTTGAGATCCCTGTCAAAAGTTTAATCTGTTGAAGTCAGGACTGTTAGACCAAAACCATAATTCTGAAAAAGGAAGATAAACTTTTGAGATTCAAATAAGAATCTGATTTACAGCCTGTATTCTGGGACAAAATTCAGGATTTTGGGATTAAATTGTAATTCTGGAAAAAACAAGTCAAAAATTTTAATTGAAATGTAAATGTAAATGTTCTTTATTCATACAGCCCTTTACAACAACCCTTTCAGTGAACCAAAGTGCTTTACAATAGGTGGAAAAAAAACAATAAATAAAACCATTAAAAATGAAAAGAAGCAATAACAGAAATAAAAACAATAAAAACAATGAAAAGAATAAAAGCAATAAGAGTAATAAAATTTAGACAGGAATTGAATTTAAAGTCATAAAAGCCAGTTATTTTTATGTTTATGTCAAAACTATCTGATTAAAGTCTGAGTCCTGGTCCTACAGTCTGGAAATCAAGTCCAAATTCTGAGATAAAATCTGAATGTTTAGACTAAAGTCAGAATTTTGAGATTAAAGCTGGAACTCTGATTTTTAAATCAGGTTGATTTCAGACTTTACATTTCAAATTCTGACTCTCTTATGTGATCTGAGTTAAATCTCAAAGCTTTTTTCCTCAGAATTTGGACTTAATTCTCAAACTTTTCTTTTATAAATCTCTAAATCTATCATAAACTGTATTACCCTCTGAAGTAAGATCACTGAAGCCGAGGTGAAGCTACCAGCCCTGACTGTGGCCTTCCTGTCTCCCTCAGGCGATGACCACTTTGGCAGGAAGGTGATTGTGTTTAACGCCTGCAGGATGCCCCCGCAGCACCAGCTGGACCACCACAGGCTGCTCATGTAAGGACCAGCAGAGAAGCTGCTGTCACGGTTTTGAGGAACTTGTTGATGTCTGTGACACCCTCAGCGTTTATCTGCCACATGTGTGGAGTGAAAACGACTTCCTCTTCAGTTTTATTTCTGCTTCTGTGAACACGAACCGCCTTTTGTTACTGAAGGAATGTTAAAGGAGACATATCATGCTGATGCATGATTTAATACTTACATATAATAAATTTGAAAACAAGACCTTACACCCCCTTAATTTTCAAAAAATTAGATATTGTATTTTTTCTGATATCCTAGAACGAGATTTGATGCCTCTGAAAATAGGTCATTGCGAGATGACTGCGAGATTTAAATCGTCATGACGACATGAGGTACATTTCTTTTTATTGGAGTAATCTGATAAAACACTTCCTCCTCTGTGATGTCTGTTAACCACAAAACCGTCACCGAGGAACACATTCGTCCAGCAGGGGTATATAAATCCCTAGCTCACACTCACTCATTACCAGCTCTGGCCTGTAAGGGGACTCAATACGCGGTCGCTGCTTTGAGCCTGCCAGAAAATACAGTAGAAGAAGAAGGACAGGCTGGCTCTACCCCCGATAGAACTGACCAATCAGAGCACAAAGGGCTGTGACGTTGCGAGGTAACTTTAGGTCAGCCTTAGATACTTGTGTTTCAACAAGTGCTTGGTAATGGCCTAAAATGAGGATATTGAGAACGCTATTATGGGGCAATGAAGGAACTAAATGACTTGTACTGAGGGCAGAAATGCTTTACAGGCATCCTAGTCTGGCATAGTGAAAATGAGAAACAAGCATGATATGTCTCCTTTAAAGGGCCAGTTCAGGGTTTTTGGTACAAAGCATTAGCATTAGTATTATCCACAATTATCACGTTTACATGAGAACTTTAAGTCTCCTTTAATTCAGAGTAAAACTTAAATCCTCTTTTAAAGGATTAGCAGGGTTCCCACTCGTCCTGGAAAACCTGGAAAACCTGGAAAATGATTACCCAATTTTCCAGCCATGGAAAACAAATGGAAAATGAGGAAAAAAGGGAAATGTCCTGGAAAACTATTTGTCTTCCTTCTAGCTTGAAACATAGGAAATGAAGTAAAAATGTACTTGGTAACTAATGTACACATAGCCAGAAAATGTGAGTAGGTAAAATAATGCAAGTTAAGGCATACAATATAAAAACTTGAAACAATGGGGACAAAAAGAAAAAATAATAAAAAATGACAAAATAAAATTTAGGCTAAATTAACTAAATCTATTCACGAGAAAGCACAGTAAATAAAGATTAAAAAATATGTGTACGTATCATGCTGGAGAGTTAGAAACAAAGAAATTCTAAGATCAGTATGATCAATAGCTAGAGATATTGTTCATCAACTTCTAATCTTGTTTTTTAGAAGGCTAACTAGAATTGAAACCTTCCCACAACAACAATGTAACTTCAGTTGGTTATGTGACACAGGAAAAGTCCTGGAAAATGATTTCCAAAAAAGAGTGGGAACCCTAAATAGAAAGGACCATGCAAACACTAATTCTGAATGAAAATGAAAATTCAGAATAAAACTTAATTCAGAAGTCAGTGGTTGGTTTGTTCTGGTTTTAAATCTGAGGTAAATAATTCCTCGATCATGTATACGTTCATTCTGCCTTAAATTAATTCTGGTCGTTCTGCACATGCTCATTCTCTTGTCCTGTTGGGATGATGACGAGAAAAAGATGGCTGCCTGAGGCAAGAGTTTGACTCCACGCAAGCCGAGACAGTTTATTTAATTTACAGCCTTAAAAAATGTTGAAATAATGAAAGTGTGGATGGACGTGAGCATTAAAATGTGGACCTTTTAAAAGCTGTAGCATCCTGATGGTGTCCCTGATGGAGACGCTGAACTCAAGTTTTTCTTCCTGTAGATGTTAATACGTCACTACGTCACGCCCACCCCGTCCAATCAAACCATTCCCAACCCTCAGGCCTAAAATAAAGGCAAATAAACATGTTTTACATCTAAACCTTTATTCAAAAGTATTATTTCCATGTAAACACGAAGGACAAAACTTTAATTCTGAATTATTTCATTCTGAATAAAAACTTTGGCCATTAACACAGATCAGCTCTGCATCTCTACAGAAACAGTCGGCACAGAAGCTAGGGCTACAAACAGCTGGACTTAACCTGGGCACGATTTAAAGAGTTTAAGAGGAAAGAAAAACACCTGCTAAAAAAAGTTAAAATAAGCTAACTAATCTTGTTCTTGTGGTTCAGGTACCTTAAAGGAACTCTGGACCAGTACGTGGAGAGCGACTACACCCTGATCTACTTCCACCACGGGCTGACAAGCGAGAACAAACCATCGCTCGGCTGGTTACGGGAGGCCTACAGAGAGTTTGACAGAAAGTAAGAGCCGATAGGGGTGGGGAATATTCAGAGTTTTAAAGATGCAAACATCTGAAATGAAGTAAAGAAGATTAGTACTTCAGTTGAAGGTGTTGTTGTAAAAACAGTGATATTCAAATACAAAGTCAGCTGATGTTAGTTTCACTTTCTGAACAGTTTGATAAACAGAGATCAGGGGTCCAAACGAGGAAAAACAAGACGAGCAAACCAAAGGGGGAGAACCGTGGCTCATACAAGTGCCACCCAAAGCTGCCCAAGTGCAGATTTATCTTTATTTTATGGTTCATGAGGCGTCACACAGGAACTAACATAGAAACTACAGCCCCAACTAGTGGCCGGAGGCGAGATCACACTACAGCTGAGATTAAATCCAGAATTCTGAAAGGGATGTTTTAATTTTGAGATTCAAGTTTAAATTCTGATTTAAAAGTAGAATGCTGAAACTAAACATCAGAATTTTGAGATTTAACTCATAAGTCTACATTTGGATTCTTTTTTTTGTCAAAATTGACTGATGTAGGTCACAGTTTTGAGTTTAAAGTAGGGAGACTTAAGATTGTTTCTGAGATTAAAGTCAGGCTTAAATAAAAAAAGCTCAGTTATCTGAGATTCAAACAGAACAGTTGGATTAAGTCAAAAATTCTGAGACAGATTTCAGTATTTTGAAGCTAAACCCTGAATTCTGAGATGAAAGTCGGGATTCTGAAATTAAAATCAACATCCTGTGGTTATAGTTATAATTATGAGTTGAAGTGTGAATTTTGAGATTAAACTCATAGCTCGGATATATAAAACAGAATTTTGAGATCTATGTCAGGATTCTGAGGTTAAAGTCAGAAAAATACGAAATAAGCCAGAAATTTGCCATGAAGGACAGGATTTTGAGTTTAATGTCAAAATGATGAGATTTAAGGTGGAATTTTGAGGTCAAATCCAGAATTTTAAGAAAAAAAATCAGAATTTCTAACATTCAGGTCAGAATTTCAATTTAAAATCTGAATTTTAAGATTCCTGTCATAATTCTGAAACTAATGTCAGAATTCTAAGACACAAAGTTTGGCTTTTTTTCATGTTAAATTGAGTATTCTGAGATTGGAACAAGATTCAGATTTGAATGGAATTATAATTCTTTGACTTAAGTGGAGATTCTGAAATCGTAGCCATCATTCTCTGAATTTAGAGATTAGGATTAGGATTTTGAGGCTAAGGTCAGAGCTCTGGGATTTTATTTCAAAGAAACAAATCTAGAATTCTAAAACTCAGGAATTTGAGATCAAAGGTAAAATAAGTAAAACTTTTGAGATTCATGTCGAAGTTCCGAAGTTAAAGACAAATCTTCAGACAAAATAACAAATTCTAGAACATTCAGACTTTAAGGAAAGAAGTCAGTTATCTGAGATTCCAACAGAACAATTAGATTTATGTCTAAATTCTGAGATAGATTTTAGAATTTTGAGATTAAACCCTGAATTCTGAGATGAAAGTCGAGATTCTGAAATGAAAATCAACATCCTGTGGTTAAAGTCATAATTATGAGTTAAAGTCCGATTTTTGAAATTAAACTCATAGCTCGGATATACAAAACAGAATTTTGAGATATATGTCAGGATTCTGAGGTTAAAGTCAGAAAAATACGAAATAAGAAAAAGGACAGAATTTGGAGTTCAAGGTCAAAATGGTGAGATTTAAGGTGGAATTTTGATGTCAAATCCAGAATTTTAAGACACGAAGTCTGTTTTTTTTTCCAGGTTCAATACAGTATCCTGAGATTAAAGCTAGAGTTCTGGATTTGAATTAAATTATAATTCTTTGACTAAAGTCAAGATTCTGAAATCGTACCCATCATTCTCTGAATTTAGAGATCAGGGTCAGGATTTGAGGCTAAAATCAGAGCTCCGGGATTTCATTTCAGAGAAACAAGTTTAAAATTCTAAATCTCAGGAATTTGAGATTGAAGGTAACATAAGTAAAACTTTTGAGATTAAAGTTGAAGTTCTGAAGTTAAAGACAAATCTAAAGACGATTAAAAATTTCTAGAACATTCAGACTTTAACGAAAAAAGTCAGTTATTTGAGGATTATGTCAGAACTATGAGATTATTGTCAGAATGTTTGATCCTCATTTTAGTACTGACGTTAAAGAAAAGAGGCAGAATTTCAAGACCTTATTGGGAATAATGAGCAACAACAAACAGAGATTCATTTCGACTCTTATTTGTGATCCACGACTTAAATCTGAATATTGACAAGTGCAGTTTGAAACCAAACCAAGAGAAAAATGAAACGATGCTGCAACTCCAACCGGACCCAACCCGAGGTTGCTGAACTTTGGTGTTTTCTGTGTTGTCATTCGTGCTGACTGCCTCTCATGAGACCCTGGGGTCCTTGATTTGAGTAAATTGGAGCAAATCGATCAGCAACAGGCCGATGTCGATGTCGGTTTATTGAAAGAGTTGTTATCGATTCTCAGCTGAAATTAGTTCTTGGTTCTCATCTCAAATATGAAAAAGTATAAAAATGACTTGAATTCACTAAAATTTTTGAAGTCCTCCATGTTTACTACTTTTATGTTGCTCTTGATCATCTTTACCAAACTTTCTGATGTGAGACATTTTTCGTTTTAGGTATAAGAAGAACATCAAGGCGCTGTACATCGTTCACCCCACCATGTTCATCAAGACTCTGCTGATCCTCTTCAAACCCATCATCAGGTTCCTCTGCCCTAAAATATCTAAAATATTCTGTTTGGATTTCAAAAGCCTTAAATTGAGTTTATTTGAAATATGATCTATTGAATGTTAGAGTACCAATGTATTAATTAAATCAATTAATTTGGATTATTTTCTGCAGAAGATTTCAAAATAATCCAAAAGTTTTCTTTTAATCTAACTCGTATAGTAAGTTGTTACAATGTTTGGAAATTTGAAAACTGAATATTTAGTTTTCTGGATGGTAGGTCAGGTCAGTCAGGTTTTTCACAAGCACATGTTTAGACTTGTACTTTAAATTAGATTAAGTCTTAGTCAGAGTTCAGTCTGATGCTGTGGAAATTCAGCTGTCACACTACATGAACATTTTATGAAAGGATTTCAGCATCTTTTTTAACTTTAAAAGACGTTTCACATTGCCCAGTCCTACTTTAAAGTAAAAAGAGTCAAACCTTTGGATTATACTTGATAGTGCTGGGTAAATTAACGATTTAAATTTGTTTTTATTGCAAGATTTCACATGAAAACATGTTTACAAAAAAACTATTTATCATTTATACTCATTTGACTAATACTGATGTAATTTCTCAAGAGTACAAAGTCTTTAATTCATGATTAAGAATTGTTGCTGCCAATATGAGAGAATAAAACATCATGTTACTTGAAAAATGAAATATTTGCAAATTTAACTGCCAACATTTGGCTAATATATTAGATTGAAATACTGGCAAAAAAAATCAGTATTAAACCGATAATATGATGTATGCGTAAGAGAAAAGATTACTGAAGAAATACTCAAATTAAATCTTAAAGTGTCGAAAATAGAAACAGAGCCGACAATATGCACTCGTCTGTTTATGGGACTTCAGTGACATCTAGTGGCTGATGCGAAGAACTACAACAACTGAGGCTAACGCTTTTTTTAACAATCTTCATGTTACTAAAGCAGTGAACATTGTGCTGAGCTTCTCTCCTGTTTTTGTTCTCTTTGTTTCAGTTTTAAATTTGGCAGAAAGATCAACTATGTGAGCTACCTGAGCGAGCTGGAGGACGTGGTGAAGTGTGAGCAGCTCGTTATTCCTACTCGAGTCAAAGAGTAAGAGACAATCACACACTCACAACATTTTATATCTCTGTGGTTAAACAAAAAAAAACAGAAGTGGAACTTCTGAAAAACAAACTTGCACGTAGTCATAAGAGGGAGTTCTGTTATTAAAATCAGAAATCAGAGAAAGTGTCTGGATTCTGATTTTAATCTTAAATTTTTGTAGAAATGTCAAAACTCTGACTTTAAAATCACAAGTCTAAGAATCTAAAGGAAAAAGTCTAAACTGTTGGAAAAGTGTCCAAATTCTAAATTCTAACTTTTTTCCCTGCCAGAAAATCTCTTTTTTTATTTCAGAGATTGTATTCAGTGATCAAAAGTATATTTGACATGTCGTTAATTTAGTCCTGGATTTCTACCTCAAATCTCTGATTTCTAAAGCTTTTTCCTCCCTGCAGAAATTTGAGTGTCGTCTCAGATTCAATCCTTTTTTTTTTTTTCATTTTTCTATGTTTTCTGACTTTTTTCTTTGAATTCAGAGGTTTAAGAAAAAAAAAATCAGAGACTAAAGTGTAAATTCTGACTTACATCTCTGAATTCTGATTTGATAACTGATTCCAACTCTTATATTTGAATTCCACCTTTTCCCAAAAATTCTGTCTTTAATCTCTTAATACTGTGAACAAAGTCTGTTTTCAGAGATGTAATTGTGAATCGGAATTTAGTCCCTGATCTGTGAATTCTTCAATTAGAGTTTGATTTCTTACTTTAGCCTCTGAATTTCCACTTTGACATCTGAATTCTTGTTATAATCTGTGATTTCTGACTTAAATCACTGGATTCAAAGATAAAAGTGTGAATTCATAGATGTAAATTTGTCATTTATTCCTGATTTTGTTATCCGTCTTATGTTTTCAATCTTTGACACTCATCCCCCCAGTTGTGAAATTTATCTCAGAATTCTAAGTTCTGTGTAAAAACATCTGATTCCTTGAAAATTTCAGAATTGTCACTGTAGACTTTCTGGAAATTGTTGCATTTATCTGTTGAATTCAATATCAGAATTCTTCTCTTTGATTAAGACTTAAATCTCTGACTTCTCACTTTTATCCCTGAACTTTTACTTTCTTTCATTCAAAATTCCGGCTTTTATCTCAGAAGACTAAGAATTGTAGGAGGAATTTACAAATTCTGCAATTAAATCCAGAATTCTGATTTTATTTCCAATGCAAACTTGACTTTCAAAATAAAAGCCTATTTTTTATTTATCCTTGTAAAAATAATATTTATCTGACGTACTCTGTCCATCTGAAGCGTTTATTCTTCCGTAGTATGAATTTTTTTTATTTTTATAATGAATTTAAATTTTAATTTCTCTCTATTTCAGCTATGACAACAAGTTGCGGTCGTCCTTGAAACCGACCGCCCAGCCCCCCATGTCCCCTCCTCGAAGCCCACCGCTACCCAACCAGGTGTTCGGAGTGCCGCTAACATTGTGAGTGATTAGCATGTTAGCTTTTATTAGCACATTAGCTTCTGAATGCACGTAAGCTTCTATTAGCATGTTAGATTCTGTAAGCATTTAGCTTCTATTAGCATGTTAGCTTCTGTTAGTACATTAGCTTCTGTAAGCACGTTAGCTTCTATTAGCTTGTTAGCTTATGTTAGCACATTAGCTTCTGTTAGCACAATACCTTCTGTAAGCATGTTAGCTTCTATTAGCATGTTAGCTTCTGTTAGCACATTAGCTTCTGTTGGCATGTTAGCTTCTATGCGCACGTTAGCTTCTATGAGCACGTTAGCTTCTGTAAGCACATTAGCCTCTATTAGCATGTTAGCTTCTGTTACCCCTCAGCCTGTGTTTTTCCTGACCTCCGTGTCTTTCAGGCTCAGACAGAGGAGTCCAGAAGACGACCTTGTTCCCGTGGTGATGAGGGACACCATCGACTTCCTGTCAGAACAAGGTGAGCCTCCTTTGCACTCGATAAAAACTCAAGAATGCGAAAAGTAGCGGCTCTTTTACAAAGAAGTAACTTGTTCTGCCGTAGGTTTGGAGATCGAGGGGATCTTCAGGCGGTCGGCTAACGTCACCCTGGTGAAGGAGACCCAGCTCAAATATAACTCTGGTAAGGCAACACGGGTCATGGTTTGGAGGGTTTGGGCAGACATGCAGCATCCTGGACTTGGGTACTAATTTCTGCCTGTGTTTGCCGTGTCAGGTCAATCGGTGGACTTCAGGGAGATTGAAGACGTCCATTTGGCAGCCGTGATCCTGAAAACGTTCCTCAGAGAACTTCCTGAACCTCTGCTGACCTACCAGCTCTACAACGACATCGTCAACTTCGCCTGTACGTTTTTAGCGCTGTGTGGACATAAAGCTAATTTTAGTGATATCAATTAATATCAACAAATCTGGAGAGCAAGGACTCAGTTTAAGTCGACTAATGCAGGAAAAGACTTTACCAGTGAGGAGATAAAATAAGTCCTGGAGATGTAGATTTCAGAAAATAGTGCAGTTCCCCAAGTGTCCACTAGAGACTGGTGCTCAAAGTTTTTCCATCCCATTGAAAACCATATAAAAATGCAAGAATTGTTTTTTTTTATTATTTATTATTTAAAGCTATTTTCTTTATGTTTCAGCAAATAGTTCTTTATGGTTAGTAGCATTGAAGTTGTGATGGACAAAGTTGTAAGTTGTTGCAAACCATTTTTTTTTTAAGAAACATTTTATTGAAGTTTTTAACTTCCAACACAACACACAATATCCCTCCCTATGACCAGACAGTGCTGCAAAACAAAGAAAAAAAATACAAAATGTACACAACGCCACATGTAAGTTATCATCACATCCACAAAAGGAGAAACACAAAAGTTTTATTAACAAAATAATAATAACAATACCAATATTGGCTATGACAGATAAGCAAATGTACAACACTGAAAATACAATTAAAAAATAAATAAATAAATAATGATAATAATAATAATAAAATTAAAGAAAAACATCCCCAGAGCTAACATTTGCACATTCATTCACACAAACATATACCCTCAGCCATGAAAGAAAAAATAAAAAGTAAATAAAAATAAATAAATAAAAGTAAAATAGAATAATAAAATATATTCCAAACCATTTTTTAAAAATAATTTTTCTAACTTTTTATGAGGGAAGAGAATAAGGTGGAAAAAAGAATCGCAGACTGTCTCCACATATTTTTCTTTTTTTTTTTAAATGTGCTAAGGATATTATAGTATTACCAGTATTTATAGACAATCATTCATGAATGAGTTATCTCTTTATTTATTTTATTAATTCTATTTTATTTTATTCAATTTTAAATAAATTTCCTTTTATAATATTATTTTTTATTAATCTATTGTTATTTGTTTTATTCATTCATTTTTTTATTTTTATATTTTTTTTTTAGCATTTTTTATTCATTCATTTATTTGAATGTGTGTTTGTTGTTGTGTTTTTGACCTTTGCGATCCAGATTATTGTGTAACTCTTTAAATGTTCACTGTGAAACATGACAATAGATGGGTGTTATTTTAATATGTTTTTTAAATAGGAAGCTTAAACCATTTAAACTAACTTTTCTCTTTAAGAGCTTTTACTGATCGTCTGTTTTCCCACAGCTGTGTCAGAGGACAGTCAGGTCGCTGTCATGAGGACGCTGCTGGAGTCTCTGCCCGAGGAAAACTACGCTTCACTGAGATACCTGATCACCTTCCTGGCCCAGGTGCACACCTGTGACATCACTTTATAATTTAGTTTTAGACTTTAACCTGAAAAAACATCTTTAGTTTAGTCATGATGCAGTCTCTAACTTAGTCTATTTTTTAATTGTTGATGAAAATGTCCGTTAATTTAGTTTTTGTCCATGTGCACTTAGTTATAAGTTTTAACCAGGGGAATAGGTTGTTGACTAAAAAAAGGACAAAAATAATTATTAAAATAATAATGAAAATAATTATTCAACAAAATAACAATAGAACAAGCAGCAGTTAAAATAGTAAAAAAAAATTTGGTGTGCAGCTCAGGTGGCAGGAAAAAGTTATGAATCTGAATGTTGTCCCAAAGTTCTGAGATTAAGATTACATCTCTGTATTCAGACACAAATCTCAGATTTCTGATTCATAGCTTTTGATTCTGAATTCTGTTTTTTCCCACTACATTCTGACTTAAGTATTTGAGTTTTGAATGCAATGAAATCCTGGTGTTGCCTTGTCATTCATTTTCAACTTTACTGACTTCATGACTTTATATTTAAATTCTAACATTTTAATTTAAATTTGCGATTTAAAATTTTAATTCCGTTTTTTTTTTTTCGAGATTCTGACATTAATGCACAAGTTCAGAGATTAAAGCCAACATTCTTAAAATTTTAATTTTGAAATAGAGGTTTGGTCTCTTAATTTATACATTTTTTTATTTAGAATACTGACTGATTCAAAGATTTTTTTGTGTCTTTGGACTTCATTCTCTGATTTCAAACTTATTTCCCTCCAGAATTCAAAGATTTAATTTAACTTAATCTTTAAATTCTCACTTAAGTCTCTGATTTATGACTTCTCCCTACCCCCAAAGAATTCTGACTTTAATTCTGAATTCTTTCTTTCATCTCTGATTTCTGACTTAAATCTCTTTTTTCTGATTCATTTTCCCACAGAATTCTGACTACAATCTCAAAATTCTGGATTTAATTTCCGAATTCACGTTTTTTTTCTAGATTTATGTCTTTAATCCCAGAAATCTGTCTTTACTCTCTGAATTCAGATTTAAAAGTCAGATGCCGGAGATTTCTTTATTTTGAATTCTGAATTCAGTCTCTGATTTCTGACTTCTCCCTTCCCCCAAAGGTTCTGAATTTAATTCTGAATTCTTTCTTTCATCTCTGATTTCTGACTTAAATCTCTTATTTCTAAATCATGTCACAGAATTCTGAATTTCATTTCTGAATTCACTTTTTTTCTAGATTTATGTCTTTAAATACTCTGTGAATTCAGATTTTAAAGTCAGAAGCCAAAGATTTCTTTATTTTGAATTCTGATCTCAGTCTCTGATTTCTAAGTTCTCACTCTGGACTTCTTGTTCAAATTCTTGAGGACTGACTTTTTACCTCAGATTTATGATTTAATCTCTGAATTCTCAATGACATATCTGATTTCTGATTCCCCACATAAAGTCGGACCACAGTCTCAGTATTTACATTTTTTCTTTTATCTCTCTGAATTCTGTCTTAAATCTCAGAATTCTGACACTTTTTGAATTAAATTCTATTGTTAATGCCTGAGTTCTGGCCTAAATCTCTCGCCCCAGACTTTAAAAATCAGTCTAGATGATTTTTTCGTCCCTCCTGCTGTAGCACCGTCACTCCAATGAAAAGAAAACTGTCTTGAAGAATCCTCGGTGTTTCCCGGCCCTAACTCTCGCTCTGGTTTCTTCTCTTCAGGTTTCGGCCAACAGCGAGGTGAACAAGATGACCAACAGTAACCTGGCCGTGGTCTTTGGTCCAAACCTGCTGTGGGGGCGGGACAACGCCATGTCGCTCAGCGCCATTGGACCAATCAACAACTTCACCAGAACCCTGCTGGACCAACAGCATGTGGTGTTTGCTTAAGCCCCGCCCACACGCCCCGCCTCTCTCTCCATCTGCTTTAGAGAATCAAACTCCTCAGAACATCCTCGGGAAAAAAAACCATTGTGCATGTGTGAAAAATCCGTTTTAAATCTCTGACGGGGTTTAAAACATTTCAGTCCGTCTGTTTATCTGTGGCGTGACGTTTTTAGTCTGTTTTAGTGCCAAAAACAAAGAAACGGCCTCCGGAGAGAGAGAGAGCGAGAGCGCAGACGAAAAGTCCAGATTCAAACCCAAACCACGAAGAGGAGGTGGAGGTGAAGTCTCAGGTCATTCCAGACGGTGACACTTGGTACCAAACCGTGACAATCTTTAAAAATGCTGTAATTAAATAAAAATAAAAACAAAATCAAATCAGGCTGCATGTAGATAAAAGTCCTGGTTCAGGATTCAGACTGTAAGGGAATAATCTGTCAAATATCCTCTACTATAGCAGATTAAATAAATAAATAAATTTTGGTTTTTAATCTTCTTAATCATTCAAATCAATCATATTTTTTTTTTTTTATTTTTTTGATATTTTATTTTTTTTTATTTTATTGTTTTTTTTTTTTTTTTTTTTTTTTTTTTTTTTTTTTTTTATTTTTTTTTTTTTTTTTTTTTTTTTTTTTTTTTTTTTTTTTTTTTTTTTTTTTTTTTTTTTTTTTTTTTTTTTTTTTTTTTTTTTTTTTTTTTTTTTTTTTTTTTTATAAATTCATTTAAGTTTAAAATTCAAATTAAAGAGCTCATCCTCATGGTTAATACAGTTTAACGCAGATGTTCAAGTTTCAGCTTAACAACAAAAAAAAGAAGAAAATTGCAAATATGAGAGAACGAATTAGAAATCTTAAAAATCCAATCCAAACTATGGGCCGGGCGATAGAGCCTAAAAATAAAATCCCAACTTAATTTAAGATTTACATCGTATTTAACCTAAAAATGTCTCAAAGAAAAAAGCTGGTAGTGACAGAATCTACATAAAAGTGTTTATTTCCTCCAAATATAAACGATCATTATATTCAAGGAAGAAACTGAATTCACATTTTAAAGATATGGAGTGGAAGCTTTAGTGGAATTACCTAAAGTCAAAAATTAAAAAAAATAAATAAATTTTGGGTTTTTTAATCTTCTGCAAAAATCATTCAAATCAATCATTTTGATTGATTGATTGCCCAGCCCTATCCAAACTATGGAATGTTTCTTTTGAGTTTTTCTTTTTAAACTACATTTTTTTGTCTTATCTAAAAGTTTGTGCAGGAAATCCTGAAGTGTGACTCACAAAATGACAAGTTTTGACCAAAACCCCACTTCTTTTTTTTTTTTAATTTTATTAAGTCCAAAAGAGGAAAATGAAAATTCTGTAAGTTGTCCCCCAGGAACATATGCATTTTGATTTAAATGCTTGAATTTTAATTTTTTCAAAACTAAAAAAAGCTTTCTATCTTTTTTTGTCACATCCAAACTTCTATTTTCCATTGAATTCAAGAGATTTTATTACAAATAACTTCCTCGTTCCAAAAATAAAATTTGCATCAACACTCATGAAATATTTTCTTTCTATTTTAGAAGATTTCAAAATTTAAAATACTCCATTTATTTAAAAAAAAAAAAAAAATCCTGTGAATTTTGAAAATCATTATTTTGTATTTGTAATTTTTTTTTTTTTTTTTTTTTTAGGTTTTTTTTCATCCAAAGTATGAATTGAAATGTTTTGAAGTTTTTGGTCCAAATTATTTTTTTGTTTTGCTTTAACAGCCAAGGTTTCTCAGTTTTAGTCTGAATTTCAAAAATTCTGTCTTGCAGAAATCAAACAATTGTAATTAAATTGAAATTAAAAATTAAATTTAATAACCAAACATTTTTAAAAGTACATTTCGAACCTATTTCCTGCAAACTTTCTAATATTTTAACTAAAACCTATTGACCCATTTTCTTACAGAAATTCAATTTTAGCAAATAAAACAAAAATAATTTCCAAACAGAAAAGTTTTCTTTGTTCTTGAATTTTTTGCTATTCCAAGACTTTAAGAGTGTAAATCAAATTGAAAATCATGTTCAGGTTTTAGTTTTTTTAAGGATTGGGTCAAATTATGTGCCAGCAAAGAAACACTTTCTTTTTCTTCATCAAACCACAGGATCAAGTTGACCTTTAGATTTGAAATCAGCACTTTGAAAATAATTAAAATCCTTTTTCACATTGATGTGCAGATTATTTTAAATTTATTAAATCAGGATTCATCACTCTCTGCTGAACTGCTTCTCCAAATGTTCTGAATTTCTTGATTTATCAAATCCAACAGTTAAAAAAAATCTTAAATATTGTAGATTAAATTAGTTTTTACGTACTTGTTGTAAAAGACCGTCTTCTCAGTTTCACTCTTTTGTAAATCCTTTGACATGATCACGAAATCAGCCTGATTATATATCAACATTATCGATTATTAACACACTAATCTTTTGTTTTGTTTTGTTTTTTTGATCAGCACATGCAGAATAATCCCTCCACGTGGAACTGATGCTGACGTGAAGTTAATTATTATTTATATTTTATCATATTTTAGTTGATGCTGTGCCACTATCCGAGTTTTTCCAAGTTTGTTTGATCGTTTGCATGAATCACATTTTAATCTGCCAACAACAGCGAGTCTGAGCTCTAATGTTTACTTTGTAAAGGAGTCTCAGCTCCTCTAGATTGGAGAGCAGTTTAAATAGGATTATTAAAGCTTTTTAAGATTCATGTATTTATGGTTATTAAGCCAGAATCAGCCATTCTGCTCGATTAACCATGTTTAGTTTGTGTCTTTTAAGGTAGCTTTAAGGTGGAAATATGAGACAGAACATCTTTGGCTTTTGAAATGTTAAAAACGGGCAAAAATAGAGCATTTAATGGCGTGTTTTATGAAAAAAAAAAGACTTCATAGTCTTCATAAAACAGCTCGATAGCACTACATTTCCTTTATTCTGTCTTTTAATCTTCTGGTCATTCCAAAACCAAAACGTCTTTTTCTTTTTTTCAGCTCCACTGTGCAGATTCAGCTTTATTTCCAGTTGTTTCATCTCCCAAAGCCTTAATTTAAACTCATTTTCTGCTCAAATAATCCCAGACGGAGCTCCGTGTCTGGATTTGAAACAAAATGGTGGTCATACGTGAAGATTTCTTTGCCAAGCTACGACAAAGTTGTTTTTTTTTTGTCTTGTAAATGGCCAAAAAAAGCAAAAAATTGCTCAAAGTAGTTGAGTTTTAGTGTCGTAATGTTAATATTCTCAGTATTGTGACTGAAAGCACCAAAAGTTTTAGTTTAGGCGGACGCTGGTGTGTACCTGTCATGCCAATTCTGTGTTGTTGGCATGTTTTTGTGTTTTTATGAGTGTGTAGGTGTGTGTCTGGGTTTAAATGTGTCTTAAAAACAGGGCTCGTGGCGCCTGAGAGTGTGTTTGTGTGTAAATACTGTTGTCTGAAGAATAGAAGCGGTTGTAAGGCTACGCTAGCTGTTAGCATCGCTGAACTGGACTAAAGAAACTCCGTAGGACAAGCTGACGCAAGAGCAAGGATGGACAACGTTCGGCCCATTTTACTTAAAATACTTCTGCGATAATCTTTGGTTATATAAATGTATTAATATCTTAGCAAGAAATCAGCGTCATTGTTGATTAGCTTTTGTTAAAATACCGATATGCTAATATGTCGGCACTTCCCAAACAAGTACCACTTCCTGTGTTCATATGACTGGGGACCAATCAGAAACTCAACACAGTTTGCTAAGGAAAAGAACAAATTTTGAGCATCACTACCCACAAAAACCTTTTTAAAAATAAAAACATAGCATAAATTTGATTATTGTTAGCTGAACTGTTTGCAAACTAATGCAGTTTAGGCCATGGTTAGGATAGTTCTGAACTAGCTTGTATATTTGTTAATGGAATAGTCATCAGAAATATGTTTAACATAAGTCTTTAACGTGGAATATCTACCTTTTTTTACAAGACTTTGTCAGTGTATTAATTAAAAAGTTTGGTATTGCCCATCACTATCATATAGCGTAACAGAATTTGGTTATTGGAATTTCATTTCTTGGAAAGAAACTAGCTTGTATCGTTGATTGGCTTTTGCTTTAAATAAAAATATGCTAACTTGTTGATCCTAGCAAGAAAATCAGCGTCACTGTTTATTAGCTTGTGCTGAAAATACCAACATGCTAACGTGTTGACGCTTCCTAAACGAGTTCCACTTCCTGTGGTCATATGACTGGGGACCAATCAAAAACTCAACACAGTTTACTAAGGAGAGAAAAAGAATTCTGTGCATCTCTTCTCAAAAAATATTTAAAAATTAAAAAAAACAGAGTTGATTATTGTTAGCTTAGCAGTTTGCAAACTAGTGCAGTGTAGGCCCTGGTTAGGATAGTTCCATCATTCAGAAATGCGTCTTACGTAAGTCTTTAACGTGGAATATCTCCCTTTTTTTTTTACCAAGACTTGATTGAGTTCGACCACGAGATGATTGGTCAGTGTTGTATTAATTACAAAGTTCTGTATTGCCCATCACTAACGTATGGATTAACAGAATCTGGTTATTGGAATTCATTTCTTAGAAAGAAACTAGCTTGCTTTATTGATTGGCTTGTGCTTTAAATATTAGCATGCTAATACGTTAACGCCAACTACTAGCGAATACCAAATGAGTTCTACTTCCTGTGTTGTGTGACTGTGGAGACCAATCAGAACCACGGCACGAGCAGTCGCTAGCAATGCTGGATCTGGCTTTTTCAGAATGCTGCCATGTTAGCCTGAAACGGTCCAAGGTAAATTTGTAGCATTTGTTTTCCCAAAGTTATCGGAGCAAAGCGACCGTGCTGTAGGGCTGAAAAACGCCCAAGGGTCCAACGGGAATGTCGTAAAACATGTCCGTCAAAGTGTAATGGCTCCTGTTTCAGGATCGGTTTGATTGACAGCAGCAGTCGTCTAAACGTGTGCGTGTGTGCGTGTGCTTGTGCCTTATCCGTTTCCCCACGTGACAAAGTGGCGAGCCATCGAAGTGCCAGTGTGCCCATTTCCACCATAGATTAAATCGACTCGAGCTGCGTTCAACAAACCCAGAGTTAGGGGACGCTTTTACACTGTGCTCAGTTTTTATTTCAGCATTTATTATTCCTCAGGTTTTATGGACGTGTGGATCTCCGTCATGGTGGCGGGATTTTATAATCCACAACAGGAAGTAACCTTTCTGCTGGATTAGGATCCCAGATATTAAAAGCAGTTCCTAATGAAATAGACAAACTGTTTAAACTTTGCTTGTTGATCGCAGCTCGTCTGTAATAAAAGATCGCAGGTTTGAGAAATATAACCTCTAAAATTAAGAAAATATTTATGACAATATTATTTGTTTGAAAAAAAATCACTTATGTCCACTTTTTTTTCTTGATTTCAGGATTTAAATTCTAAATCCTCTTTTTCTATTTAACGTAACAATTATCCTCCATCTTTATTATCCTATTTATTTTCAATTAAACATCAAGTCAACAAAACACCACTTTACGATTATCTGAATTCTACTTTTTAACATTTTACCATTTTGCACAACCAAATCTTTTCTGCTTTATCATCCACTTCTCATTTTTTCTATATTTCTGCCAACCTCTGTTGATCGATTACAGTTCGTCTAATCTATGGATCTGCGTACTGTAACTGTTGTCATGGTGACAGTGTAAACTCTTCTCTGAGAGATAAATCATGCTGATTTATTGATACGTAGTGATTTTTTATTTTCTGAACTCCTTTACTTTTGATATGTTGTGAATCTTTAGACTCGTATATGTATGATATGTAACAGTGATATAAATATACTGTGATATCCGTGTGTGGATTCAATAAACTGATGTTGAATGAGAGAACGCGGCTTCCCTGCTTTGTCGTTTTTAGATTTTAGCTAAAAATAGTTTTTGTCATTACATCCCTATAACCCAATCTTTATTATGAACTGTATAACTATAAATGAGACCCCCACCTGAAGCCAATGTTAGCCAATGTGAAACCAGAATAACAGATAAAATTAGACATACAGTGGCATGAAAAAGTATCTGAAGCCTTTGGGATCACTTGGATTTTGTGATCATGTTAAAAGTCAAAACTAATTAGTTTAAACTAATTAAGAACAAAAAATTATATGTTTTTTATATTTTTATTCGACACGTTATGTAAACAGTCACAGTGCAGGTGGAAAAAGTATGTGAACCTCTAGGCTAATTTCTTCTCCAAGAGCTAATTGGAGCCAGGAGTCAGCCAACCTGGAGTCCAATCAATGTGATTAGATAGGATGTGTTGGTTAAAGCTGCCCTGCCCTATAAAAAACACACCAGTTGTGAGTTTGCAGTTCTCAGAGGCATTGCCTGATGTGGACCATGCCTCGTACAGAAGAGTCCTCGAGTGTCAGTTGAAGACTTACAGAAATCCCTGGCACATACTAACATTATTGACAATTCTACAAAACATTACGCAAGAATGGATTTCATGGGAGGATACCACAAACGAAGCCATTGCTGCACGTTTGAAGTTTGCAAAAGAGCACCTGGATGTTCCACAGCACTACTGGCAAAATATTCTGTGGACAGATGAAACCAAAACTGAGTTGTTTGGAAGGAACACACAACGCTATGTGTGGAGGAAAAAAGGCACAGCACACCAACATCAAAACCTCATCCCAACTGTGAAATATGGTGGAGGGAGCATTATGGTTTGGGGCTGCTTTACTGCCTCAGGGCCTGGATGGATTGCTGTCATCGATGGAAAAATGAATTCCCAATTTTATCAAGACATTTTTCAGGAAAACTTCAGACCATCTGTCCACCAACTGAAGCTCAACAGAGGATGGGTGATACAACAGGACAACGACCCAAAGTATAGAAATAAATCAACAGTGGAACGGCTTCAACAGAATAAAATACGGCTTCTGGAGTGGCCCAGTCAGAGTCCTGACCTCAACCAGATTTAAATGCTGTGGCATGACCTAAAAAGAGCGATTCACTCCAGACATCCCAGGAATATTGCTGAACTGAAACAGTTTTGTTCAGAAGAATGGTCCAAAACTCCTCCTGACCGTTGTGCAGGTCTGATCTACAACTACAGGAAACGTTTGGTTGAGGTTATTGCTGCCAAAGGAGGTCAACCAGTTATTAAATCCAAAGGTTCACATACTTTTTCCACCCTGCACATGAAAACTTAGAAGTTTTTGTGCTGTGCTAGTTTAGGCACAGTGTGTCTGTCCAGTGATGTGACTTAGATGAAGATCAGAACATATGTGTGACCAACTTTAGCAGAAATCCAAGTAATCCCAAAGGGTTCACAGACTTTTTCATGCAACTGTATATTGCTGTTACATCTAAAACTAGAAGAGCACTCGGAGAGCACAGACCTCCGCCAGCGCTACAGTCCTCACCCATATTGTGATTTATATTATTATATTAGTCCTACCTTTATTTCATGTAAATATTTAGATTCCTTGACCATGAAAACATACCATCAGCAACTGGATTCATAATGATAACTATTTTAGTTCAGTAGTTATTCACCAAAATCACATTTTTCATCATGGCGTTTTCTTCTGGATCTAGTCCAAAGTTTTTGAAGATACAACAAGTCCGATTGAACACTCCAGATTCCACAGTATCTTGGCTTTATTTTGGCTTTTGTTGCAAGTCTATGTCTTTATTTGTTCCTTTGCTATGACGAAAATTCCAAGGATGTCTAAAGTTTTCTTGTTCTGGATCAGAGAATCTGGAATTTTGCCGGGATCCAGATCAGTCCTTGATATCTTGTAGAAGTATCTTGAAGTTCCCATCATAATCTGATTAATGACCCTGAAAACACACACCTAGCACTCTGAATCATGCTGCTATCATTATTTGTTTGACAGTTATTAAACAAAAACAATTGTGTGCTAGTAGTGGTTATCTGTATCAGCGCCAAAATCTAATCATTTTTAACTTGGACCTTTACCAACATCTCCTGAAAAAATCAGCTAAATCTTTCTTGTAGTTTCTGTTTAACTTTGTGAACAAATAAGCAAAAAAAAAAAAAAGTGTTGAAGATATAACTTGCTTAGCAGAGGTAACGGGTGACGCACAGGTATTGAGGCAAAAGAAAATCTGACCACACACACTTAAAGGAGAAGAGACAACTTTTCACTGAGGACCTAAAGGAGCAACATAAAGTGTCACTAGGGGTGGGAAAAAATTATTAATTATAGTCTAAAGTTATTGTTTTGATTCAAGGATGACAATATTGATATTTTTAATGTATGTATTTCAAAACATTTAATAAAGCTTTTGGTTCTATAAAAATTAAACCAACTAGAAAGCACTCGGAGAGCTCAAATCTCCACCGAAATGGCTCACATATGTCTGTTACATCTATAAACAATAGTTCTATGATAAAGTCACCATCATAAAATGATTCATGCCCCTGAAAACACACAGCTAGCACTCAGAAACATGTTATCACAATAAGTTAATGATTGTTTACTAATGAAGGTTGTCTGGATCACCATCAAAATCTGATCATTCTTAACCCTATAAAGCCAATTGTATCATATTTGATACATACTTTTATAATACCTCTGTCTACTCAATATGATCAACAAATTACAAAAAAACATCTGAATACAACCAGATTAATGATAAAAATGTCCTCAAATGGATTATCAGTTGCCAAAAACACCTGAAGTATCAAATGAAATATGAAAAATCTATATGTTGAATTTTATGGACATTTTTATATTTATAGGATTTCAGTAGAAAGTAAAACAAACATTTCAGCTCCAAAAAAAAAGAATTTTCTGGCTATAATCTATGCTCTTGGGCCTTAGGGTTATGCTGGGCCATTACTAACATCTCCTGAAAATTCCAGCTACATCCATCTTGTAGTTTTTGCGTAATCTTGCTGAGAAACTTGCAAACAAATGCCGGCAAAATTTTAACTTTCTTGGCGTAGGTAAAAAAAATAAAAATAAAAAAACATGGCAGCTCCGGAGAGCAGAGGGCTAAATATCGATTCTACCCCTTGTGGTGATTTGGATAGAGCTTTGAAAGGCAAAAATAAATGAACTGGAGGAGACAAATTTAAACTACTAATGATGTGACTGTGGCTGGATGTTGGTTGGTAGCTGGCTGGAACCTGGCAGTCATTTGGCTGGAAGGGGAAACGTATTAAACCAGAATGAGTCTTTTTGAAAAAGACGTCTCTTGAAAGGCCACATGAGTTTCACCAAAACCTGTCTGTACCTTTCAGCATTAGCCTCCACAAATGTGCAGGTTACCCATGCCATGGGCACTAACATCCCCCCCATACCATCACAGATGTTGTCTTTTGGCCTTTGCTCTGATAGCGGTCTGGATGGTCCTTTTCCTCTTTAGCCTGGAGGACACCACATCCATGATGTCCAAAAACAGTCTGACATGTGGACTCAGACCACAGCAGACTTTCCCACTTTGCCTCAGTCCATCCTCCTGTGTTCCTGAACCCATGGTCCTGGGGGATTGGAGGTCACGGGCATACAATGTTGGCTTTCATTCTTGGTGCTTTTTTGTGCAGATTTTTCTGGATTTTCTGATTTGATCACCTTAAATACTGAGTATCTCGTGTTTGTGGTCGTTCAGTTGACTGCAGGTTGGAGTGATTAGCTTAACTTTGAGTTCTGTTTCACACAGTGTCCCAGCTTCATTGGAGTTTGGTTTGTAAATGTACAGAAAACAAATGTTCTCAGAGAACGTGGAGATAATCGTGTTCTGACCTTCAGGATCAGATGTTTTCTTCCCACAGCTGTGGTCAGAGGGTCCATACAGAAGACCTCACTCTGGTGTTTTTTCTTTATTTTGTAATAAACTATAGTATTAAAAAAATGTTCATGTTCCCAAACAGTTCTTAAAGTTATACTTTAATAAAGAAATACACAGAAATATGTTCTGGGCCTTTTCCCTCAGAGCTGGTGAGGTCAGCCTCCTGCATCGTGTGCCTTTGACTTTATTTTCTCTGTTTTCTGTCAAAATAAAAACTTATAATATTACTGTTTACCGACAAAACTACTCTAAATGCCAAATAGATATTTTAGCACACAACTGACAAACATTAAACCAAAAATGTTTAATTTAAGCAGTAAAATATTTTAATAAAATTCTGATTAAAAGTGACCTAAAAAGTGAGAAGAGTATAGTTATTATATTAATATGGTTATTATATATTTATGTGGTTATTTTATTATTATTAGAGCAGATGTCATTTAGTGATGCACAGTATAGTAAAACAATGAGGTATATTTAAAGAAGAGATATGCAGTTCAGATAAATATAAGGAAAAATTGTTGGTTAATTGACCGATAAGGCCCATCCTTAAGGGGAAAAAAAACTTTTAATAAGTAAGTTGCAAGAAAATTAATTATATATTAATATTATTTACAACTTCATGGGCTTTATCAGACCGTTTGTTCATGATGCCACTATGTTTTTGCATCAAAAAATCAGATATTTTTAGTAAACTTTGTTCCAAGTAGATTTATTTTTTGAATTTTTTTGAATCATTGCATGCGTGCAAATACTCACGCATTTTCATTTGGTCAAAATGTCGCCAACTGCTGGAGGGCAGTGAAAATGATTAATGCCAAGGCTAACGCACAGATTAACACCCAAATATTATAAATTCCATGTACTATTTTTTATTGGAAGGAGGGTCAAAAGTTACAGTTTGAATGGGTTTCAATGGGACATTTTTTTCCCATAATGGTCTTAGTGTAACTCTTGTTTGTACTCCATGTACAAAATTAGTTTGAAATATTCAGTCTAGCTAAAATTCAGGTCATAAGCATAAACAAAACAAAATTTTCATAAAATGAAGAATGAAAAGATGTTCCTGAGCCATTACTAATAATGACATTTATCATGACGTTGTTACCAGTCATTGTAATAAACATAATAATCAAATAGTAACATTATTATTATTATGACTTATTCAACTCTTCAATTACTTTATTACCACTTTTTAACACTATCATCACTGTAAATGTATTTTATAAATTATCTTTGATTTTTAATTCAATAAAAACTATTTTTTACAAGCAGCCTTGAGTAAGCGTCTGCCTCAGTCGGACTTTTTCCCACGCTGATGCTCCTCCCACGTCCTGCTTATTTATTTTTTGCATTTTGGATCATTGCATGTGTCAATGTCGATGATTAGCAGTAACGTTTGTGCAGAGCCAAATACTCTCATGCATTTTCATTTGGTCAAAATGTCGCCAACTGCTGGAGGGCAGTGAAAATGATCAATGCCAAGGCTAATGCACAGATTAACACCCAAATATTATAAATTCCATGTACTATTTTTTATTGGAAGGAGGGTCAAAAGTTGCAGTTTGAATGGGTTTCAATGGGACATTTTTTTCCCATAATGGTCTTAGTGTAACTCTTGTTTGTACTCCATGTACAAAATTAGTTTGAAATATTCAGTCTTGCTAAAATTCATGCCATAAGCATAAACACAAGCAAAATTTTCATAAAATGAAGAATGTAAAGACGTGCCTGAGCCATTGATAATTATGATATTTTTACTAGTTATTATAATAAAATAATAATTAATTAGTAACTTTATTATTATATCATTATTTATTACTATTATTTTTTGTTGGTGTTGTCATTGTTGTAATTATTATTATTTATTCAACTCTTCTATTACCTTCATTATTACCACTTTTTTCTTTTATTTCTTTCTTCTTTTTTCTTCTTTCTTTTTGATTATTACCACGTTTTATCACTTTGATTATTGTAAATTTATTGTATAAATAATATTTGAATTTGAACTTAATAAAAATAACTTTTTTTACAAGCAGCCTTGCCTTCACTGCTATTTTAGTAAGCGTCTGCCTCAGTTGGACTTTTTCCCACACTGAAGCTCCGCCCACGTCCTGTTTGTCTGAAGAGGGGCTACAAAAGCCGAGGAGGAGGAGGATGAGGGACACTCAGTCACCTGCACAGGTTTACACGGTGAGTGAAGAGCTTGACTCCAGAACTTTCCACATCTTCAGACTTAAGTAAGAGTTTTGTTGTTTCTGCAGGAAGAAGATGAAGGTGTTCGTCTTTGCTCTGCTGCTCTTAGTGGCCTTCACGACCGGTGAGTTAAGTAAAAGATAAAAATTAATAACTGCAGAATAGTTCCCAAGGAATTAATGGATACCTGGGAACAAGTTAATCAAGTAAAGAATAAGACATTATCTTATTTATTCAGAGATAGAAACCACTAATTGTTGGTTTATTGGTTGGTAATGAGTAAGTACCTTTTAACCAGAAGGATAATGAGTTACTAACTGCTAGTTTAGCAGAGGTAGAGTAGGTAAGATGAATAAGTAGCTAATGCTAGTTAATGTTTATTTTGAATATTTAACATAAATCTGCAAATGAATCCATTTTAATGATATTTAAGAGGGCTTTTATTTTGAAATTGTTCAACAGAATATCCCTCTTATAATTGTAATGAAGTTTGTTTGGTCAGCAGTGGGCTTTTATTTTGAAATTTCACATGAAATTCGGTGGATCAGACGGTGGGGTGATCCTCAAATACTCTGTGTAAATAGTCTGTGGTCATAATTAGTTTATTTTTTTAATATTCAAGCTTTTATTTTGAAATGACACATCAGATTGCTTTGGAATTTTTGAAATACTGCACTGGAATTGATGTTGTAAAAAGCAGGAGGATTATTTTTTTTATAATTTAGCTAAAATAAATAAATCAATTTCAAGATGACTTTTATTTTGAAATTACAAAACAAACTGTCAGGTCAGCATTGAGCTTTTACTTTGAAATGCCACAAAAGATCGCTTTGAAATAAGCAAAACTGCATATATGTAAATAAATCCTTTGATTATGATATTTGAGAGAATTTCAGAATCTCCCTTTCCTGTTTGTAATCGAGCCGTAATCAATTTGTTTTTTTTAGCCATTACCGTAATGTATGTATTGAAGGGGCATTTTGATTTGATGTTTAATCTACTTAAAATGTCAACATCAGCCATGATTTTTATCGTGGGTTGTCGTTTGTGTCTCCAGGCGAGGCGTTGATCTGCTACAGCTGCAACTCCTACATCGAGTGCAAAAGCCTGCCACAGAAAGTGTGCACGGGACACGACGACGTCTGCGTGGCCCAGTACAGGACCGATTGTAAGTCCATATTTAAGCATCACTAACACACCAACACCAACACATGAAAATTCATATTTGCCTTTTGTTGTTTGCAGCTCGATACTCACGAAAGATGTGCATGGACAGATCTGAAGCCAACAAGCTGCAGTCGCACGGAAACTACGTGGTTTACGTTTGTGAGAGGAACCGCTGCAACTGAGCGGAAAGTCTTTACAGAAATAAAACCATGAGCAGCTTTCAGTCTCCTGTGATCACTGAGGGGCCCCGCTGTGGGGGCCTCGAGTCCAGCACGAATGTTGATAATCAGTTTTGAGTTTGCTGTCTGGATGGCAGCCATGTTTGCAGTTCAGCTCTAACACAACAGGTACTTACCTGACCCCGAGGTTTTACTCCGATGTACATTCTTTTATCTATGCAGGCAAGGCCTTTTTGAAACTGAAAATTTTAGTTATTTGAAAAAAGATAAAAATATTACAATAATATATATACGGTGGCCCGAAAGGTCAATGCGAATAAACATTTCAAAATAAACAAAAAAATTTCACAAAACGCAAAAACATTTATGAATGCGCAAAAGCAATTTAGAATATGCAAAAACATTTTTTTTCTATATTTGCACGGAATGTCAATGCGAATCAACATTTCAAAATAAGCTAAAACATTCAGACTGCGCAAAAACATATAAGAAATGGATAAAAACATTTATGATTGTGCACCAACATTTAAGAATGTGCAAAAACCTTTAACAATGCGCAAAAAGGTTTCACAAAATGCAACACAAAACATTCTTAAATGCCTATAAATGCACATAAACATTTCAAAATATACAGAAATATTTCAGAATGCGCAAAACATTTAAAAATACGCAAAATATTTATGATTGCCGAAAAACCTTTCAAAGTTCTAGTTTGTCCCAACACTTTAGAGACATCGTCAGGTGGAGAAAAGCTTCTAAAAAGAGCGCCTTGCCTTTGAGAGACCAACAGAGAAATCAAGGTGTGACTAACGGTAACGTTTGGATAGTGAGTTTTGTACGTCCATGTTTGTTTGCTCTGTTCTCTGAATCATCCTGATGTGAGCTGTGATGTCATTAACATAAACCTTCATCACTTTTATTTTAAATGCTTATCTAAACCATGTACGAAATGGATGATGTCCACTGTATATATAATCTGTTATTTTGTGTTTTGTCAAACTCAATATCTCCTATTTTAGGTTATTTTTGCTGTTAGATTTACAAACATTTCATTGATTTTGTCCCAAATTTTTGTGCATTTTTATTCACCGCCTAATAACTGTTACCGTTTCAAACCTTTAAATCCCACACCAAAATAATTTCTGATTTTTTAAAACATTAAATATCCCTGAATTAATTGATGACCTCTTACAAACAGTTGAGCTGGGAGTTAAAGGGTTAAGAAATATTTGATAATTGTTGATTTCGCTCTCAGAATCACAGCCATGTTTGCAGTTCAGCTCTAACACAACAGGGGCTCATCGCGCCCAATGTTAACAAAGAGAAAACCGTAAAGTAACATGTTTACATCCTGATCTGAATTAAATAAATGGAAAATATTCAATTGTTCCTCTTCTTTTGAGTAGTTAAAAAAGAGAAAAATAATAAAATATTGCCACAATAATATTGGCTCAAACCTGCAACCTGACAATCCCGACGAAGTGGACTTACGCTGTCACAGAGCAAAGCCTCGTTTAACCTTTACTTCACCTGAGTCGACTGTTAGCTATTATGTGACTGATAAGCTAACATCTCAAAGCTAATCCGACAAACATTTCATACTTAAAGTTATTTGTTGAAGTATCTTGCAGGATGTAGTCAGTAAAAACTTTGTGGAACGAGTTTCAAATGGACAGTGACTCGAGCCACTGTCTAAGAAGCCAGGCAGCTTCATAAGCCCCGCCCACAATCATTTTTTATTTTAAATTTGGTGTTTGATTTTGCAGCAATAATACATATACCTTAGATTTTTCTTATATTTACTTCTAATAAATGTTTTTAAAGACTTGTGTTTGTGGCTTTTTCTTTAGTTTCACTAAATTACTGTTTTATATCACTGATGCACGGTTCAGTGAGAGGATGCATAACAAATATAACACTGGTTAGACTCAACTTTATTTTTAACTTGTTTTAAAGACGCTATGAGGAGTTTCTAAGTAATTACAAAAAAGTCTCACTTTTACATACACTTTATTTCCAAAAGTATTCACTCACCTGCCTTGACTCACATATGAATTTAAGTGCCATCCCATCCCTAATCCATAGGGTTCAATCTGACGTGGGTCCACCCTTTGCAGCTAGAACAGCTTCAACTCTTCTGGGAAGGCTGTCCACAAGGTTTAGGAGTGTTTATGGGAATTTTTGACCATTCTTCCAGAAGAGCATTTGTGAGGTCACACACTGATGTTGGACCAGAAGGCCTGGCTGTCAGTCTCTGCTCTAATTCATCCCAAAGGTGTTCTATGGGGTTGAGGTCAGGACTCTGTGCAGGCCAATCAAGTTGATCCACAGCAGACTCTGTCCTCCATGTCTTTATGGACCTGCTTTGTGCTCTGGTGCACAGTCATGTTGGAAGAGGAAGGGGCCAGCTCCAAACTGTTCCCACAAAGTTGGAGCATGGAATTGTCCAAAATGTCTTGGTGTGCTGAAGCATTCAGAGTTCCTTTGACTGGAACTAAGGGGCCAAGCCCAGCTCCTGAAAAACACCCCCACACCATAATCCCCCCTCCACCAAACTTTACACTTGGCACAATGCAGTCCCACAAGTATGGTTCTCCTGGCAACCTCCAAACCCAGACTGGTCCATCAGATTGTCAGATGGAGAAGCGTGATTGGTCACTCCAGAGAACGCGTCTCCACTGCTCTAGAGTCCAGTGGCGGCGTGCTTTACACCGGGGCCGGTTCTAGGCATGCATACATGAGAGGACAGGCAAAAATGTGAAGGGGGCATCATGCACACACATTATGCACATCAAACTTGATAACTACTGAGTGCAAAGAACAGGCAAAATGCCCACATACCAATCCAACATGGCTAACTAGCACAGAGAAACACAGCAGGCTAACAGCCTAACACAGAGACTCGAACAAGGACTTCAGTGAAAACCACACCTATACAGACACGCAGGTGAGTGAAACAAGACAGTGAAACACCTGAGATCAAGTAAGGCAGGGTAAACACAGAAAGTAAAACAAACTACAGAGGCCACACAAAGAGAAAACATCAGGCATGAAAACAGGTCAGGGTTGAAAGAGATATGACCCCCTAGAGGGGTCCAGGGGTATGCTCCCCTGTAAGAAAACTTGGAATATTTCATATTTAAAAGCATCAATCTGATGGATTTTGAGAGAAACATGAAGCAGAATTACAGGATAGCATGACTCCAGAATAAAGTATCTATCTATGCAAGGTCACATTATACTATGTTAGAAATGAGTTTGGGAGTTTGAAGGAAAAGCTTGATATTTCCACTTTTAGATAAAACATACAGCAAATCGCTTCATCTCTACAGCTCTGTCCTGAGTAACATTCACCATGTTTAGTCATCATGACCAAGATCTCAAAAAAACATTGACATTTTTTCTGTGCAAAAATAGACTGGATAAAAAATGTTTTAAACATTAAATAATAATAAGAGCACTGGGAGACAACAAATCCATAAATAAATATTAAAGCACTGTTTCCCATCATAACATTTATATGTGAGCTGTTTTCTCAAATCAAAAGTTCATCATAGGAAACTCCCAATTTCTGTTAATCTCTATGTCAAGATCCTGAGAGAACAGCTAATATTTACTTAATACAGCACACCGGAGTAAAATAACCTGTGTGGAGTTTTGTCCACTCGGGGCCTCTGAACACTGAAGACATTTTAGCCACATTTTTACCTGATTTATATGCAGTCCATTGAAAATAGCTGAGACCCACTGTTGGGCCTCGACCCACAGGTTGACAACCACTGCACTAGTAGACTGCATTGGGAGCTTGATCTTATACCTATTCTGCCATCACGGAGAATAAAACCTCAGGTTGAGTTGATCATTTAGAAAAGCTCAAAACAAGAAAAGAAGAGCTGGACTGCTCAAGAATGTAGACTTTTTCTTAACCACAAGACTGCCTCGTCATTTTTATAATCGCTCTTTTCACTGAAAACCGTGCACATGAGCAAATAACACACCGTTTGAGTGACAATAAACACACAAAGTGATTCAGTACCCCTGTTCCGTGTGCTGCGCGTCTTTAAGCTCACCGGCACCGTGAGGAGCTCTTTGCACTAATATCTCCACATGCTCTCGCGGTTGGAGAGTTAATGTTTTTACAGAAGGCAAGGCTCCTTCAGGCGCATGCACATGTTGGCAGTTCACTGATAATCTCTGATATCATGTCGCGTTCATACCCCCCACCCCGTCTACGTTGATGTTGAGCTCTGATTTGGTGTAAATCTCAGTGCTTATCCACGCAGGCAGTTCATGCAGAAATGGTCTGTTGTCTGCGGCGCTACTGCCACTTTGAATTGGTTAATTAAATTATTAGACTTAGCTGGAGCCCAGCTCCAAGTTGGTGGAGCTCTGCACAAAGGTAGCAGAGCTCCGATATGAGCTCAGGAGGGCTCCAGCCCACTTTAACCCCTGGGCTCATTTGCATATTAAACAGTGATTGGGTGTTTACTTAGGGGTGGGTTGTTGCCGACTGCAGACAGACTGCCGGCTCATAGGATGGAGTGATGGGGTGATGGAGGGAGAGAGAGAGAAGATGAAACTGTGCTCTTTTTGGCAGATTTGATTTGAGGGGGCAAGCCCCTGCCTATAGCCGGCCCCACTTTACACCACTGCATCCACGCTTTGCATGTCACTTGGTGATGTGAGGCTTGGATGCAGCTGCTCGGCCATGGAAACCCATCCATGAAGCTCTCTGCACTGTTCTTGAGCTAATCTGAAGGCCACATGAAGTTTGGAGGTCTGTAGAGATTGACTCTGCAGAAAGTTGGCGACCTCTTCTCACTATGCGCCTCAGCATCCGCTGACCCCGCTCCGTCAGTTTACATGGCCTACCACTTGGTGACTGAGTTGCTGTGGTTCCCAAACACTTCCACGTTCTTATAATCCAGCTGACAGTTGACTGTGGAATATTTAGGAGTGAGGAAATGTCACCACTGGATTTGTTGCTCAGGTGGCATCCTATCACAGTTCCACGCTGGAATTCACTGAGCTCCTGAGAGCGACCCATTCTTTCACTAATGTTTGTTAAAGCAGTCTGCATGACTAGGTGATGATTTTATACACCTGTGGACATGGAAGGGACTGGAACACCTGAGTCTGATTATTTGGATGGGTGAGCAAATACCTTTGGCGATATAGTGTACATGCCTGATGGAAATACACACTTTAAGATGAGTTTTATAGCATCTAAATACGTTATCTATAAATGCTATTCTTTAGCTTCACGGTCGGGTCGGACAGGGCTGGACTGGCCTGGATACTCAACTTTGGGAACAAGACAATTAAAACTAGAGCACATTTATATTATTCAGACATGTCTTAGAGCACCGGGCTGTAAGTAGAGATATATAGGCTACAAAACTAAGATACTAAGTTTTCCAAAAATTGCTTGTTGTCACACATCAAAAACTACCACTACGTAACTAGAAAGAGATACATTACCTCGTGGCTTTGCATCCTGTAAGTTGTTGAAAAAATAAGTTGTAAAGCAATGCAGAGTTCTGAGGAAGGTCTGAGCTGCATTCATTAGCATCACAACAAACACACACTTTGGCTTGGGTCACGTCTTTAAGACAGTCGCCGCACGTGCTCATGGGTAGCAGAGTCTTTGTGTCACCGGAAATAGATTCTCCTCATAGCACCTTTAAAGTAAAAAAAAGAAACATTGAAAAAAGTATTCCTTTGTGATTTGATAATTCATGCATGAATTAAAGGACAACTCCAAAAGATATGAAAATGACTGGCCCTCGGTAATCTATTATCTTGACCACATATCCCTTTAAGGGTTGCAGGAAGCTGGAGTCTATGCCAGCTGACATGAGCGAGAGGATGGATACGTCCTGAACTGGTTGTCAGTCAATCACAGGGCCACGTAGAGAAACGGAGAGAATGAATCTACAAAGACTGTTGTAAACCACATTAGGAGGACAAAGATTTGTTTCAGAAGTATTTTGGTATACAATGTCTGCATAGTCATATATTGGTAAAATCAATTAGGTCACAATTCTTTTTCGAACATTTAGAGAGAAACACTCCTTGGAGTGGTAGCTTTAAAAAACCATGTATTTTCTTTGTGATTGATTCTATGTGAATTTTTTTTTTTTTTTTTCTATGTGAAATTTAAAGAATAGATGGGAGTCAAGCCAAACCTCCAAATATTTAAATTCATCAACTTTTTCTAAAACTATTCCAGCAAGAAAATCAATCGACTTTTGCAAAGACAGAGGTCGGGGGGAGAATAGCGTACAGTAAGATTTTGACTTATTCAGAAGAAGCTTGTTACAGGAAAACCATTTTTGCCTTAAGTTAAAGTCAGATTGTACTGTGCGTTGTAGTTGAGAAATGTCAGAGTTGGAGTAGTAGAGTACAGTATCATCGGCATATAACAAATTTTGAGTATTATGCTACGGCCACACTGGACGCGAATTGGCATATTTTAACGCACGTAACGCCTGTGATGCTCCGCGCATAACGCCCGAGCCTGGACGCTGGACCATTTTGACAAGCTGAGGGGCGACGCGCGTCACTGCACAAGCACAGTAGAGAGCCGGAGCTTGTCGGACTCAGTGATGACCCGTGCTGGCAAATCCAGCTGGAAACAAATATTTACAGAACTTACCTTCAAAACCTGTCTCCTCAGCCACTTTCACCCAAGCCTGCTCCTTTTGTTCCGGTCTCTTAGAGTACACACGTCGAATCGTATAGCTCCAGATCATGGCAAACAGCGCAGATAAACCTCTCCTCCATCTTTCAGAGGGGTTTGAGCTGGAGCAGGAGGCCAGAGCGTCACACATCATTAAATCAGTGACGTCGGGGGGAATGTCATCTGTGATTGGCTGCCGCGCCACATCGTCACCCAAATTTGTGTCGAAAGTTCAATATTTTCCACACGAGTGTTGAGGCGTTTGACGCCCCAAACGCACCGGACACTCCAAATGTGCCGCCCGGGGTAAATCTGCATCCAAACACATCTTTGCATTGACTTTGTATGTAATCTGGACGCACGTTTTTGCAAATCCACGTCTGGTGTGGCCACACCATTAAAGCAAACTTGTGGAAGAAATCTGATTTGCTGCCCTGAAATGAGACACACTGACTTCTATGTTGAAGGAAGGAGCTGATAAACAACACAGAAACAGATGAAAGACCAATAGCATACAACTTATCAAGGAGCAGATAGTGATCAACCATGTCAAATGCTTTTGTGAGATCAATGAATATGGCATCTGTTGGCATATTATTGTCTGTGATGATAAAATATCATTTGTGAATTTCAGAAGAGTAGTGGAGGTTGAAAAGTTTGGTCGAAAACCAGATTGATGAGGAGTTAATAAGTCATTTTCATTGAGGTACTTAGATAATTGAATAAAAATTAGCTTTTCAAATATTTTGTCTAGACTATTAATAAAAGATATTGGTCTATAATTACTGATGTCCTGAGTACACCTTTATCAAGAGGGGTTACTCGGGCACATTTCCAGGAAGCTGCAGTTTCATTAGTTCTCAATGATAAATTAGACAAGTGGGCTAAAGGAAATGATAAAATATGAGAAACCATTTTGAAGTATCTCATCTCCAGACCAGTGGTGGCTGCTGGTCAGTCAAGGAGGGGAAGCTCATTTTTTTCCGGCCTACATCATAAATTTGTTTATTTATTTAAATGATCTGTGACCCTGTTGTACCAACTAGGTGTCTTTTGTAGGGATTTTATTCCCCAAAACCCACTTTTGACCAGACAACACATTTTGTGACAGCACTTCCAGTGAGCCAGCTCACCTTGTCATACCAGGAATGCTGAAAAGACCTGTTACTTTTCCCCACCTTTTGCACTAAATCAATCTAAAGACTTGATCTGCCCTGCTGTTTAACTCAAATTTTCTCTTCGTAAGGAAGACTATCAAATGGGTTTGCCTTAATCCGGTCGACAACATTCATACTATCTGCCATGATGTGCAGCTTGCTAGCAGCTGGAGCAGCTACCTGAGACTACTGTTTGACAGGCTGTGAGTGTGAGTGACAGGGGGAGAAGCTCCGCAGCTGCTCGTTTGTGAAAAGAAAAAGTGACAGGAGAGAATCTTCAAACACAATGCTAGTCGTTTTTAAGAAAGATAAAGTCGCTGGTGATTGATTAAGCCTCCGGATCAGTCCAGAACAACTGAAACTTACAAGATGCCCCGGTGGAGGGTCATACTTCAAGATCGCTGATTGGCTCATTTCACTGTCAATCAAAAAGGATTCGGCCTCAGACAGATCATCCAATCATCATGCAGAAGCCGAGCGTCCAGGCCAGCCCACTGCCTCATAGACCCCCAGAGACGCTGAGCGTCCGATGGGCGGGACAAAGCCCAGCGTTTATCCAATGACCGTCCAGTTTCCACAGTGGAACAACCCACTCTATATTTAACTGCTGAAGTCTGAAGATGCTCAGCGTCCGACTGTGTTAAAACGCTGAGACGCTGCGGGGATGAATGAGAAGGAAGTCGCTCCAGTTACCTGTGATAAGTAGCTGATTCTGAATAAAAGATGAAGGTATTCTAGCTCATATTTAGTCAATGAAATGAACACACAGCAGGACATATAAACACTTTTTTTGAGGACATTTTGGGGGAAGCTGAGCTTCACTTGCAGTCTTAGAGCAATCACCACTGCTCCAGACCATCAGGACCAGCACTACAACCAGAATTCAAGCCATCTATCACTTGCTGAACTTCAGTAGGTGTGATTGATCTAAATGAGAAAGATTTGATACACTTATTCTGTGTTGGGGTGAAGTCTGAGTCTGGCTCATTGGAGAATGTGAACTTCCAACTGTAGAGAAGTGACGGCTGAATGCCTCTGCAATTTTAATAATACTGGCACAATCCAATTCCATGGTCCATCTTTGATTCATGAGCTGGACGAGTCATGTTTTCTCAGCTTCATGGTTTATTTTCTGTATTTATGGACACATGAACAGATATGTGCCCAGTTCTGTGTGGCATGTTCTCTAACTTGTTCAGCAAACATTATTGCTCCACACCTTCTGGGAAACACGCTCACGGAGCTCCATGTTTGCTCTGACCGTAAAGTCTTTCACAGTCTCAGAAAGTACAGTGAGTCAGATGTTTGGTTTGGGTTAAAACGGACCAAACCTCCTCTGAGCTCACAGTGTGGACTATAAAAGAGACAGAGAGGAGGCTTTTGTCATTGTCTCTGATCTGAGGAGCTCTGAGAAGGTAAGCATCCACTTCTTTATGTTCTCCAGTTTTCTGAGTTTTGACTTAATGTTTGGAAGTTTGGAAGAATTAATCTGTTTTTTTTTTTTTTTTAATTTTGGTGCCACTTAAGAGGACTTTATGCCAGCCTTAACCTGGTTTATGTTTGTTTTTGCATGCAGTTTGATTTAAATGGTTCAAATTTTGAGGTTTTGGAGCTGTGGGGACACAGGTGTTTCCTTTGTGGACTTTATAACTCTGATAACAGAATTTTACTCTTGAACCTCTGAGACATTTTCTGAATTTGAGTCTTTCTGGATTTTTTTTATTTATCTATTTCTAGTAATGCATGTCGGACACATCCAAGTTTAAAACCAGAGGCGTGTCCATCATGTCCTCATAGCCAGGTATGAGGTCAGCGAGGTCCGGACCTCACCTATTTTTTCCAATTTTTTTTTTTGCCAAATATACCCAACTGATTAAAACATAAACTCATAAAAACTTGAATCCTCTTGCAAATGTACCCGCAAATGAGCCCCGTGACGTGCTTGGCAGCGTGCCAGACTCCATTCAAAACCTAGAGTGTTTTTACTATTAGCACTTTGTAGACCACATCCCCGCCCATCTACACCTAGGTGACTATAATATATATTTTTTAGATAATTCAGCACTAGTTCGGCCTGTCAAATCATCTGATCAAAGTCAGTTTATTTACTTTTATCCACAGCGGAGAGCGCACCCGGCGCTGTTTTTTTTTTTGATGAGCGCTATGCTCATCAGCTGGCCGAGCGCTCGTCAGGATGATGCGACTACGCGTGCTTTGTTTTCAGCTCATATTAATTTTAATATACCCACTTCACAGAAAACAAGTCACAGAGAGCAGGTCAAACAAGTCCAAGAGTTAAAAAGAGAAACACTGGATTAATTTCTGGCAAAGAAAAAGAAAGAAATTGACAAAGAGGAACATGAAACCAAGGAGGATGGAAGAGAGAACAGGGAAAGTAAGGTGGAGCACAGAGAGGAGAGTCTCGTGTCTTGTGTGACTTATAGCCTAAAATATATATATATATATATATATATATATATATATATATATATATATATATATATATATATATATATATATATATATATATAAGAAAACAGATTTTTTTTTTGGCGCGTGCAAAGCGCACATCATGGACTTCACCTATTCCAAAATCCTGGCTACGGCCCTGCAGACATGGTTATCCTGTATGATCACAAGTTTTGGGAATATCACTTAAAATTTAAATTTCGAATTGTTGAATTTTGTAAATGGGATGTCCTATTATAAAGTTCAATGATTTTGTCGTGACATCAGTTTAAATCAGGTTCTAATGAAATTTACCTTGATGGTAGAAACGTATTGTCCTGTAAAACTGGGAGAGACTCAATCTAAAAATGGCAGAGGTATGTTTTTTCTTAAATTCAACCCTATGTTAACTTGAGATTTTTTTTACATTCTAAAAATTATTTTTCATCCAGATAAAAACACATATCAACACCAAAATCCAATCATTTCTAAGATGGTCCATTACCTACGTCTCCTGAAGATTTAAGCAAAATCCGTCCTGTAGTTCTTACATAATCTTGCTAAAAGCCAAAAAAACAAACATTAAAATATTAACATATTCTCAAAACATTAATTTAAACTATCAGAGAACGAGGAGCCTGAAGCAGTTTCCTGTGTAATCAACTGTCTTTAGGGTTTTTCTCAAGTCTACAGAATGTTTTAAACAACTTTGTTTGTTTGTTCTCGTGTCTGTAAAGGTGAAAAACTCTCCAACATGAAATCTGTCCGGCTTGCTGTTGTCCTACTCCTGGTCTGCGTTGGATGTGGTGAGTTCACTCTTCTTCTTCTCTTCATCTCAGGAAGGCTGAACAGAAATGGGCAGCCATTTTGTTTTCTCCTTTAAACATCTGAAAACTATGATGGAGGATTAGGGCCACGTTGAAAACTAAAAAAAAGGAAGGTTACAAGAATAATCTTGTAAATTACAAAAAAAGGGTCGAAAGGTTATGAGAAAAATTACGAGAAGAATAAAGTTGAAAAATTACGAGAATTAAGTCATCTTTTAGATCAAACTAGGAAACATCTACGTTGGTATCAAAGATATTCACAGATTCGGACTTTGCAGCTCAATAACTCATCAACAGAAGAACGTAATTCCAAACTTGTCCCCTCTTTTATTTGCTGATGGTACCTAAACCGCCGGCCCAGCGGCAGCGTATAGTATTGATAGCTCATTCGGTGGAAAATGAGCTTATAGCTCACAGTCTTCATTACAGTGATCAAAAAGAGGGGTTGGGTTTTGAACTACGTTCTTTTGTTGATGAGTTACTGAGCTGCAACATCCAGTGTTGCCAACTCCTAAGCATCGGAGGTAGCTATGGGCCAGCCCAAAAGTAGCTAGAAGTCGCCAGATTTTTTTTTTTCCAGCAAATCAGACATACACCTCCAGGAGGTGCGCAGGGGGGGACTCCCACGAAATTTTGTTTTTTTTTTCTCCCACGGTGTAAAAATTAGCTATATAGCTTAATAATGTAATATAAGGCAAGATATAAGACTAGAAGAGAGAGAGGAAATGCACTGAAGAATGAGAGGGATATGCACGAGACGAGAGGATAGAGGAAATGTACAGAAACAGAGAGAGGAATGAACCGAGGCGATGTGACGAGAGGAGACTGACAGACTGTCGTGTGTCTGTGAGTGTGAGTGAGTGAGAAAAAACAACAAGACAGCAACAGCCGCGCTGTTCTTACCTCCGCCCCCCTCACTCTATCTGCTTCTCTCTCTCTGAGTGGGGAAAGAGAGAAAACAGCATTTTATAAACTTTTTCTCTCGTGATCTCGGAGCCTCTGACCACCAAAAAAGGCGCTAGATTTGTTGCTAGTCACTTTTCTCTAATTTTCCCGCTGGAGGGGTCCAGAAAGTAGCTGAAAATAGCTACAAAATCACCATGTTGGCAACACTGCCAAAACCCTAACCTGCAAATATCTTTTTTAGTATACCCAAGTAGATGTTTCCTAGTTTTCTAAAGGTGACTGAATTCTTGTGATTTTTCAACTTTATTCTCTTAACTTTTCGACTTTATTCTCGTAATTTTACGACTTAATTCTCATAATTTATAAGATTATTCTCGTAATTTTACTACTTTATTCTTGTAATTTGAGATTATTTTGAAATTTCACAACTTTATTTTCGTAATTTATGAGATTATTCTCATAATTTTACAACTTTATTCTTTTAATTTATAAGATTATTCTCATAATTTTACGACTTAATTCTCGTAATTTATACGATTATTCTCGTAAGTTTACAATTTTATTCTCGTAATTTATAAGATTATTTTCATAACTTTAAAACTTTATCCTTTTAATTTATAAGATTATTCTCGTAATTTGAGATTATTTTGAAATTTCACAACTTTATTTTCGTAATTTATGAGATTATTCTTGTAATTTTTCAACTTTATTCTCATAATTTACAAGATTATTCTTGTAATTTTACAAATTTATTCTTGTAATTTAAAAGATTATTCTCTCAATTTTACGACTTTATTCTCGTAATTTATGAGATTATTCTCTTAATTTTACAACTTTGTTCTCATAATTTATAAGATTATTCTCATAATTTTACAACTTTGTTCTCATAATTTATAAGATTATTCTCATAATTTTACAACTTTATTCTTTTAATTTATAAGATTATTCTCATAATTTTACAACTTTATTCTTTTAATTGATAAGATTATTCTCATAATTTTACAACTTTATTCTCATAATTTATAAGATTATTCTCATAACTTTAAAACTTTATTCTTTTAATTTATAAGATTATTCTCGTAATTTATAAGATTATTCTCATAATTTTACAACTTAATTCTCGTAATTTATAAGATTATTCTCATAACTTTAAAACTTTATTCTTTTAATTTATAAGATTATTCTCGTAATTTATAAGATTATTCTCATAAGTTTACAATTTTATTCTCGTAATTTATAAGATTATTCTCATAACTTTAAAACTTTATTCTTTTAATTTATAAGATTATTCTCATAATTTATAAGATTATTCTCATAATTTTACAACTTAATTCTCATAATTTATAAGATTATTCTCATAACTTTAAAACTTTATTCTCGTAATTTATAAGATTATTCTCATAACTTTAAAACTTTATTCTTTTAATTTATAAGATTATTCTCGTAATTTATAAGATTATTCTCGTATTTTATAAGATTATTCTCATAATTTTACAACTTTATTCTTTTAATTTATAAGATTATTCTCATAATTTTACAACTTTATTCTCATAATTTATAAGATTATTCTCATAACTTTAAAACTTTATTCTTTTAATTGATAAGATTATTCTCGTAATTTATAAGATTATTCTCGTAATTTTATAACTTAATTCTCGTAATTTATAAGATTATTCTCATAACTTTAAAACTTTATTCTTTTAATTTATAAGATTATTCTCGTAATTTATAAGATTATTCTCGTAAGTTTACAATTTTATTCTCGTAATTTATAAGATTATTCTCATAACTTTAAAACTTTATTCTTTTAATTTATAAGATTATTCTCATAATTTATAAGATTATTCTCGTAATTTTACAACTTAATTCTCGTAATTTATAAGATTATTCTCATAACTTTAAAACTTTATTCTTTTAATTTATAAGATTATTCTCGTAATTTATAAGATTATTCTCGTAAGTTTACAATTTTATTCTCGTAATTTATAAGATTATTCTCATAACTTTAAAACTTTATTCTTTTAATTTATAAGATTATTCTCGTAATTTATAAGATTATTCTCGTAAGTTTACAATTTTATTCTCGTAATTTATAAGATTATTCTCATAACTTTAAAACTTTATTCTTCTAATTTATAAGATTATTCTCATAATTTATAAGATTATTCTCGTAAGTTTACAATTTTATTCTCGTAATTTATAAGATTATTCTCATAACTTTAAAACTTTATTCTTTTAATTTATAAGATTATACTCATAATTTATAAGATTATTCTCGTAATTTATAAGATTATTCTCATAACTTTACAACTTTATTCTTTTAATTTATAAGATTATTCTCATAATTTATAAGATTATTCTCGTAAATTTACAATTTTATTCTCGTAATTTATAAGATTATTCTCATAACTTTAAAACTTTATTCTTTTAATTGATAAGATCATTCTCGTAATTTATAAGATTATTCTCGTAATTTCACAACTTTATTCCCGTAATTTACGAGATTATTCTTGTAATTTTTCAACTTTATTCTCATAATTTATGAGATTATTCTCATAATTTTACAACTTTATTCTCGTAATTTATGAGATTACTCTCGTAATTTTACAACTTTATTCTCGTAATTTATGAGATTACCACTAGAAGGACTAAGGAGGGATCATTTGATCCCTATACCTTTGGTGACTACAGAGGGATCATTTGATCCCCCTGCCATGGAATGTGGTCTGTCCAGTATGCTAATAATGTGGCAGCTTCCTGCTGGGAGTTGAATGCAGATTGTCAGAGGAGCAGCTCTGGGGTGAGGTTGGGAGAAAGAGGTGTGAATCACAGTTTTACGTGAATTTCAGCTAACCAAGGGTAATTTTCCAAAAAGGAAGATGTAGGTTTTCCAGCAACTCTAACTGTGACTTCATTGCTTCTGACTCTGATCTTCCTCTTGAAAGCCTAAATGTTATTTGTTTTTTTTTTTGGCTTTTTTTGTAAATATTTTTATTAATAATATATATATGGCATGCCATTTAGGATATTAAAAAATGTATATAATGAAGTCTGAATATATGGAATGAAAGTCTGAATATATATAATGAAGTCTGAATATATAAAATGAAGTCGGAATATATGGAATGAAAGTCTGAATATATCAAATGAAGTCTGAATGTATAAAATGAAGTCTGAAAATATGGAATGAAAGTCTGAAAATATGGAATGAAAGTCTGAATATATAAAATGAAGTCTGAATGTATAAAATGAAGTCTGAAAATATGGAATGAAAGTCTGAATATATAAAATGAAGTCGGAATATATGGAATGAAAGTCTGAATATATAAAATGAAGTCTGAATATATGGAATGAAGTCTGAATATATGGAACGAAAGTCTGAATATATAAAATGAAGTCTGAAAATATGGAATGAAAGTCTGAATATATAAAATGAAGTCTGAATATATGGAATGAAAGTCTGAATATATAAAATGTAGTCTGAATATATGAAATGAAAGTCTGAATATATAAAATGAAGTCTGAATATATGGAACGAAAGTCTGAATATATAAAATGTAGTCTGAATATATATATATATATATGAATATATATATATATATATATATATATATATATCAGACTATATTCAGACTTTCATTCCATATATTCCGACTTCATTTCATATATTCAGACTTTCATTCCATATATTCAGACTTCATTTTATATATTCAGACTTTCATTTCATATAATCAGACTTCATTTTATATATTCAGACTTTCATTTCATATAATCAGACTTCATTTTATATATTCAGACTTTCATTTCATATAATCAGGCTTCATTTTATATATTCAGACTTTCATTCCATATATTCAGAGTTTAATTTCATATATTCAGACTTCATTTTATATATTCAGACTTTCATTCCATATATTCAGAGTTTAATTTCATATATTCAGACTTCATTTTATATAGTCAGAATCATTCACCATATATAGACACATCATAATAATCATATACTACATCTCCATTTTTATTTTGTACTCCCAGCATGTGGCTGCCTGCCATTAGTGGCACATTAGAATAACAACAGGGACTGCTCGGCCACCACATTCCAGGGCAGGGGATCAAATGATCCCTCTTCAGTTCTTAAAGGAGTACCCAAAAATCCCAGTCTTGCTAGTGTTACTCTCGTAACCTTCCTTTTCTTTTAGTTTTGAACATGGCCCTAACCCTCCGTTGTAGAAAACAGAACCACCTGCTTACTCTTAGTCAGTCTCAGACCAGGAGAATGCTGTGAATTAATGAACTGTACGTTTATTTTTGCAGCAGAGGCTCTGCGGTGTAATCACTGCACTCCTCGCGGACTTGGTGGATCCTGCTACAACATCAAGAAGGAGTGTGAGTCCGATCAGGACGTCTGCATTTATGTGGTCACGCAACGACCTGGTAAGTCAATCTTTAGAGAGAAAAGCCAAAAACCTGAGATCTATCTTCAGTGAAATGTCCGTTCACTCTGTTTTTGTCTCTTCTGCAGTTTACTCGTACTTCAGGAGATGCTCAAGGAAGGTTGACGCTCAGATTATGGAGGGTAACCCATATCTCGATGTGAAAATCTGTGAAAAAGACCTCTGCAACTGAAACATTTGGTCCATGCACTCTTTGACTTCTGCAAAAATAAAGACTTCAGTTGAGTTAGCTCTTGTGTCAAGTGTTCATTCTTCTAAAACGCAGCTCAAAATGTTGCTCCATACGACGGAGGATTAGGGCCAAGTTGAAAACTTAAAAAAAAGGAAGGTTATGAGAATAAAGTCGTAAAGTTACGAGAATATAGTCTATCTCAAACTAGGAAACATCTGCCTGGCTATATTTAGAAAGATATTCACAGATTCTGACTTTTTGGCTCAATAACTCATCAACAAAAGAACATAGTTCCAAACCAGACCCCTCTTTTTGATCACTGTAATGAAGACTGTGGGCTATAAACTCGTTTTCATCTAAACGAGCCGTCAATACACTGAAGCTGATGGCTCGGAGGCTTAGGGACCATCGGCAAATTACCATAACGGAGGAATAGTGTGAAAGAAAATTAAATAACTTCCCCATACTGAGAAGTAAAGTCTTCAAAATCACGGCAAATACAAAGGATCATATGTTATTCATACTACGGGTCATATTTCTTTAAGACTTATCAATAAAAAAAATAAAGCAAAAGCCATCAAATTATTGAGATCTACCAACCAAGTCATAACAAAACATGAATGGTGATCTCTTCTTCTTTAAACTACAGCTCTTACTTCAGCAGGAATATTTGATTTGATCTAAATGATGTTTTGTATATTTAAATGTGTTAATTAATATGCATGGATAATTATAACTGCAATGAATTTATTGTTGATAACTGTAGTGACACTAAAGCAACACTAATGATCAAACATCTCTTCAATCTTATACTACATCTCCATTTTTAATAGAAATGGTTTCATAATGTAATTTATATGACTTTTTAAATATTGATGGATACTCATTTACAGCTAATGATGATAAAAAACTGTAATAACTGTTTTTTGTTGCAGTGACACCAAACTCAGCCTGATGATCATGCATCACTCGGGCTGGGTTTGGTGTCACTGTAGCCAAAAACAGTTATTACAGTTATTATATTCATAACCTATTAATTAATATGTGCCAATATTTCAAAAAATCATATAAAATACAGGAAAACTATTTATTTAAAGTAAGAGCTGTATACAAGAATGGGCGGATGTGTGATCATCAGGCTGATTTTGGTGTCACATTTGGAGGAAACGAGTTTATAGCTCAGTCTTCATTACAGTGATCAAAAAGAGGGGTCTGGTTTGGAACGATGTTCTTTTGTTGATGAGTTTTTGAGCCGCAAAGTCTGAATCTGTGAATATCTTTCTAAATATAGCCGAGTAGATGTTTCCTAGTATGAGATAGACTATATTCTCGTAACTTTACAACTTTATTCTCTCAATTTATGAGATTATTCTCGTAACTTTACGACTTTATTCTCGTAATTTTTTTTTGAGATTATTCTCGTAACTTTAAGACTTTGTTTCTCGTAACCTTACTTTTTTTTTAGTTTTCAACTTGGCCCTAATCCTCCGTCGTAGCTCCAAGCTCTGTCTATTCCCATAACCATTACCGGGCTGCTCATGATGTGTTTTTCTCTCTAAAGATCGGAAATGCAGAAGGACCAAGGCCACCAACAACAATTTTGTAGTGGTTCATTTTTTTTAGTTTTTTTTTTTGAGTCAGTACTAAAGGCAGAATTCGACAACGGAGGATTAGGGCCATGTTCAAAACTAAAAAAAAATAAGGTTACGAGAAACAAAGTCTTAAAGTTACCAGAATAATCTCATCCCTCAGCCCGAGGGATGAGTGTTCATTGGGCTGAATTTGGTGTCACTACAGCAATAAATCCATTGCAGTTTTTATAGCCATATCCTATGAATTAATATATGCCACTATAAAAAATCAATATAAAATACAGGAAAACTTTCTTTAAAGTAAGACTTGTAGTATAAGGACAAGGGGACTTTATTCTCAGATTTTTTGACAATATTCTTGCATCTTTTCAACTTTATTCTTGTAATTTATGAGATTGTTCTTGTAACTTTACAACTTTATTCTCGTAAATTATTAGATTATTGCTGCAATTTTAGGACTTTACTCTCGTAATTTATGAGATTATTTTCGTAACATTTCCACATTATTCTTGTAAATTTACAAGATTATTCTTGTAACTTAACAACTTTATTCTTGTAATTTATGAGATAATTCTCATAAAATTTCGACTTTATTCTCATAAATTTATGAGATTCTTGTAACTTTACGACTTTATTCTCATAATTTTTGACTTTTTTTTTAACTGCGACTTTATTGTCGTAATTTATGAGATTATTCTCATAACTTTTAATTATTCTTAAAGTTTTTGAGATTATTCTTGTAATTTAAAGACTTTATTGTCGTAATTTTCTGACTATTCCTATAAATTATGAGATCATTCTCGCATCTTTTTTACTTTATTCTTGAAATTTATGAGATTATTCTCGCATCTTTTTTTACTTTATTCCCCGTAACTTATGACATTATTCTCGTAACTTTTCGACTTTATTCTCATAATTTTTTGACTCTATTCTCGTAACTTTGTGACATTATTCTCTAAACGTTTTGACTTTATTCTCATAAATTTATTAGATTATTCTGGTAACTTTTCAACTTTATTCTTTGACTTGTGCTGCGTTCCAGGCGACCTGTAGCTCGGATATTTCCCAGTTGAAATCTCCGAGTTACGACCTAAAAGCGTTCTAGGCAACATACGACTTCGGCTTAAGCGCAAGGAATTCTGGTATGTAAATTAACCAACATGGCGGACATTATAAGATTTATGCTTTATCAACTAACTCATTTGAGTGAAACAGAAGCGGGGAAATGGCGCATAATGTAACAGAAGTTTATACTTTACAGTGTTTGTCTTTATTAAGAGGCGGCCATATTGGTTAGGCAGTGATGTGACGTCACACGTCGTAACTTGGAGTACATCGATCTGGTACGAGTTCACGGGTCGTAAGTTACGAGTTCGACAGCCGTTCCAGTACATTTTTACGAGTCACAGGTGGGGAAAGCACGAGTTACGGGTTGCCTGGAACGCAGCATTAATGTCAAAACCAAACCTCCACCCTTGCCTCCATGTCCTGTCCACACCTTCCCCTTCAACCAGAAATTCTCATTGGATCTACAGGATTAATGTAGGTGTAGCCCATACTTTAACATGACAAACCTCTGCTATTAGAATTTATCCCTTTGAATTAAATGAATAAATTATTAACCTTAAAGGGACTGTGAGGAGAATCTATTACCGGCAACGTAAAAGACTCTGCTACCCATGAGCACGCGCGGTGACTGTTGTAATGCTGCCTTCCAGTAACCTCAGAACTGGGAGTGACATCATCTCAGAGCGTTTCAGTTAAAATCGGAAAAAACAAGCCGATCTACCAGGCTATTGTTAGCTGTTGTTAGCACGCCCTGTGTTGTTGTTCACAAATATCACATGAAGAATGTGATTATCACTATGGCAGCATTTTTGTAAATATAAGTCTAACAATACTATGTATACAGCTGATCTAGAGCGACACACCCCAGTCAGAAGTGCAAATAAACTGATTATTACTGGAGCTAAATAACTGTTCACACTGGGGCATCCATCTTCAACTGTCAACTCGGGGGTGGCGGGTTTCACTGCGTTCCCCGGAGGAAATTCTGACCTAGAGGGACGTTCCAGTTGCAGTTTCCTACTTGGAGCTCAAAATTCCTACTTGTGACTACAACTGTAACGCACCACAGACGTTTACAATCCACAGCGTGTGTTTGTTTGAGGCTAATGGATGCAATAAGGACCTTCCTCAGAACTCTGCATTGCTTTACAACTTCATTTTTTCAACAGCTTACAGGATGCAAAGCGACAAGGTAATGTATCTCTTTCTAGTTACGTAGCGGTAGTTTTTGATGTGTGACAACAAGCAATTTTTGGAAAACTTATTATTGTAATTGTAGCCGGCTATTTATTGCTACTTAAAGCCCGGTGCTCTAAGACGTGTAATATAAATAATAAAATAATAATAAATTTGCTCTAGTTTTAATTGTCTTGTTCCTGAAGTTGAGTATCCAGGCCAGTCCAGCCCTGTCCGACCCGACCGTGAAGCTAAGGACTAGCATTTATAGATAACCTATTTTGATGCTATAAACTCATCAATAGGCTAAGTGCGTATTTCGATCAGGCAAATAACTAAAAGTGAGACTTTTTTGTAATCACTTAGAAACTCCTCACAGTCTCTTTAAGATCATTAAAATCATTTAAGTCATTTTATGTAAAAGGGAATAATTCATTTGAGACAATTCATTTGAATTATAAACTATTAAAACTGTTGGATAGAAAGTCATTTTAAGTAAATATCATTCACAGTTGACTCATATAAACACGATTTCATCTGCTGAAAGTTCTTTTAGAGGTTTAAAGAATAAAAACTAAGTGCTTAAACAAAGATTCACTATGAACACTGTAATTTACGAGCTGCAGTGAAGGCCTCACTGAGACGTTTTCGCGCCAAAGCCTCCTCACGCACAAAGGAAGAGACAAAGTTCGAGAGTGTGGATGAGTCTGAAGGTTTTAAGGTAAAATAGTACAAAGTTCATCTATGCACTGACTCAGAGGTGAGTGTAAACACTGAAGGAAAGAGTTAAGTTAACTGTAAGGCAGGAGATGTTTATATTAAAGGTGTTAATAGCTGTGAGAAGGAGCTAACGGTGCTAACAACCTGATGCTTTGTATTAAGATGGCCTGTTAGCTTAGCCTAGCCACTTAGCTGACATGATTGTTGTTCTGTGCATCTTAATAAGGCTCTGAGTATGCTGTTTGGTTAGTAGGAGCTTGATGGTTTTCTAAATGGTTGTCTAGTTGATATTTATACCATTTGGTTCATGTTTATTTGATGTTTTTGGTAATTAAAGAGGTAAATATTTAGTGCTTTTCTCACTGTTTCCAGCAGGTTTAGCCTTAATGTCTGTAGATTACTATGAGCGTTCACGACTGTGTTTAAAAGGATTTTTTTCTGAATTAAAGGAGCACTTGTGACATTTTATTTTTTAAAACTTTTCCTTACTTAGGCATTAACGTAATATTGTGATTTGAGCGTGTGAAAGTGGTTATTAATGGAATTAAAGTTGATTATTTGGACAAGATTATGATAAGCACTTTGTAGGAAAATGAAAGAGCTTGACAGATATGGATTTTTTTGTGGCCAATAATGATATTAGGCAGAAAACAATTCCAATTACAGTTTAATCGGCTGATTAATTAAAAAATGCATATAGAATTATATATTTTTTAAAGGTCCCTTAACACTACAGCAATAAATATATGAATCACAAACAGAATATTTTACGAGTGTATAATAATTTTTGCTTAAAGGGACTGTGAGGAGTTTCTAAATAATTAAAAAAAAGTCTCACTTTTAGATATGCCTGATCGAAATACGCACTTATTGATGAGTTTTACAGCATCAAAATAGGTTATATATTTATGCTATTCCTTAGCCTTCCGGTCGGGTCGTACATGGCTGGACTGGCCCGGATACTCAACTTCGGGAACAAGACAATTAAAACTCGAGTAAATTTATATTATTCAGACACGTCTTAGAGCACCGGGCTGTAAGTAGCCATATATAGCCAGCTACAAAACTACAATACAAAGTTTTCCAAAAATGGCTTGTTGTCACACATCAAAAACTACCGCTACGTAACTAGAAAGAGATACATTACCTCGTCGATTTGCATCCTGTAAGTTGTTGAAAAAACAAGGTTGTAAAGCAATGCAGAGTTCTGAGGAAGGTCAGAGCTGCATTTTTGTTAGCGTCAACAAACACACGCTTTGGCAATGGCGCGTTCTAGTTGTAGTCGGGAGTTGGAATTTCTGGGCTCCGAGTAGGAAACTACATCTGGAACGTCCCCCGAAGTCTGAATTTCCTACTGAAACTTCGCCACCCCCGAGTTGACAATTGAAGATGGATGCCCCCAGTGTGAACAGTTATTTAGCTCCTGTAATAATCCATTTATTTGCACTTCTGACTGGGGTGTGTCGCTCTAGATCAGCTGTATACATAGTATTGTTAGACTTATTTTTACAAAAATGCTGCCATAGTGATAATCACATTCTTCATGTGATATTTGTGAACAACAACGCAGGGCGTGCTAACAACAGCTAACAATAGCCTGGTAGATCGGCATGTTTTTTTCTGACTTCAACTGGAACGCTGATAAGTCAGAGATGATGTCACTCCCAGTTCTGAGGTTACTGGAACGCAGCATTACGACAGTCGCCACGCGTGCTCATGGGTAGCAGAGTCTTAATGTCGCCGGAAACAGATTCTCCTCACAGTCCCTTTAAGTATAAAATAATTATATAACTTAGCATTATGCCACATGATTATTTCTACATAATTAATGCACTGTTTATGTGTTTTGATGCTTGCTAGAAAAGTCACAACACAGGAGTTGGCTGGTTGAGTAGCATTGTGTGTGACTGCCACTGATAAACAAGAAAAGCTGCTCCATTTTTAAAGAAACTACCAATGAAATTTGAGCTTTTACATCTGAGCCAGTAACTTCATTATTTTTTATTTATATTCAATATATTTAATTTTTCATTTTTATTCATTTGTTTATTTAAAAAACATTTTACTTAGTTTATTTTTATTTTTTATTTAGATTTATTTACCCTTTAACTAGCAGCTCAACTTTTTGGCCGAGGTCATCAATAAATTCAATGACATGTTATTTTTTAAAAAACAGAACAAATCAAATCATTGTTTGTTACTGTTAACATTTCAGGGAACAGATAAAACTACAACAAAAACAAAAATCAGATATTTACTTGTTGTGGGATTTGAAGGGTTTAAAGCGAAAAGTTGATTAATGACTAAAAAATGCACAAATGTTTGGGATAAAATTAATTAGAAAAGGCAGAAATGTTTGTAAAAAGTAGCATAAATAGCAATTGCAATATCTAAAAATAAATGACATTAACAAACACATTTTTTGATGAATGTATCATATTGGTTATTAGGGAATCATTTAAAATAATAATGAATAATAATAAACACATTAAATATTCCTGAATATAAACTTCTACCAAACAGTTAAAGGGAAACTCCGGTTTTTTGAAACCTGGACCTTATTTTTAGGTTTGTGCATGCTCATATACTCACTCAGACAAACATCGTGCAGCTCGGAGTCCTTCAGAAGTTATTTAGATCCAACCGATGTAGCCGCGCCTTAGCGGGGCCACGGCAATGGAGCTTCAGCGCGACATAATCTCTGCAAAATCGCTCGTCTCTACCACAGCCGGTTTGTCATTGCAGAGAAATCCTCCAGAGTAGTCAGACATATATTCCTGGATAGATCCATATGCAGCGTGTCAGCCGGTTTCAAGTCCCACTCTGAGCAGTAAACACACTCCTCTTCTGTTGCTATAACCAGTTAGCATTGAGTTGTGGACGTGCTCCTGTTTGTTGTTCTCGAGCCAGCTGTTCGTCTCTCTCCCTCTGAATTCTTCTTTCATGGAGCTCCTTGTCCGTGTACTCGGGCTCAAACCGGTCGTCGAAGTCTGACTCTTTGGCATCAGATAAATATTCTGCCATGTTGCTCAGCAATGGAGCTTCAGCACGGGACATAATCTCTGCAAAATCGCTCATTTCGGCTATATTTTTTCATCCATTGCCAGTGTTATCATAAAGTCAGCTCGTCTACCGTCTTCAGGTGGGTCAGCTGACCTGGTAAACAAACAGCGTCATAGCAGCGACACAAAAGTACAGCTGACCTACTGGCGGCAGTGCTGAGCAACATGGCAGAATATTTATCTGATGCAATCGAACTACAGCGACCGGTTTGAGTCTGAGTACAGGCGAGAGCTCCGGAAGAATAAGAGCGATGGATCTGCGGCGACTATGAACTCCTAGTCTGCAAGAGGATGGAATACAAACACGGTTAGGTTTTTAACTGAGGCCCAAAAACTTTAGAGGATTTTATATCTTTTTGGAGTTTTAAGTTTTATTGATGATAATGGTGAATACTAATCTGCTGAACGTGATGGTATTAAAGTTGTTATGTGCTATTAAATGTAAAACTCCAGGGTAACTAAAAATAAGAGTATTTCACTGTATTTGGAAGTTCTGGATCTTATAAATAAAATGAATTAAACAAACAATATAATAAATGTAACAAACAAAAAAAGAGAAAAAAACAATGAAAATGAAATGGACTCTCTTTAAGGAAAAATTGCATGTAAATAAAAATAATTATACCAATCAAAAACAATAAAAAATAGACCCTGTCTCTGTAAAGAAAAAACGAAACTCCAATAAAAACAATAAATAAGAGGGAGTTTAATTGTTTGTGATATGTACTTCCTCCCAGTCAATCTGTACTGTCTGTCAAACGTTTGTAACATTGCTGGCTTTGTAACCGTAAAGAAGGGTTGTATTTCTTTTGCAATGTAGCGAAGGACATTGTCTGAGAGCGCTCACCATTTTGTGCTTTTATGTATATTTTCTTTGCCGACCAAACGCCTCAGTAAGCACGAAAGTTTCCCCTTCTTCTTCTTCTTTGTCGCCACTACTTTCAAATAAATACGACATTTCGGCTCGTCCGTGTTCGTGAGCTCACACCTTGTTCATTCTCTTTAAAACCAAAATATTCCCACAATGGGGCTGTGGCATTCGGCTTAGGAACCGTAGCTTTTGTGTCATATCAGTGTTTGTTTCCTCATTACTCCTCACAACACTCACTTCAGCTCCGTGTGTGTACACGCGACCAGCCCGGCCCCCCACAAAAGATTGCATGTCCGACAGATGCTCACTCCACTATAAATCTGCTAAATCGGCTATAGAACCGATGCACCCCGGCATTAAGAACGATGGACAGAGTGACCCATCTTCTCATTCAGCCTCTCTGGTAGAAAGAGAGGAGGAAAACAAACACGCATACACGTGTCAGTTTATTGAGGCCGGCAAACTTACCGAGGATTTTTTTATTTATTGTTCGGTTAATTGATTTATTGATTATCGTGACAGACCTAAGGCAGAGTCAGTGTGAGCTAGCGCGGTTGCTAACCCATCATCAGAGCAGCTTCCTGAGAGCTGCAACATGCAACACTGAATCAGCCTAATTTAATCCAAAGTGGTTATATGAACCTCATTTTAGTGGATGGCTCTACAAGACTCATTACGGTAAGCATGTTTTGTACTATTAAAATATTAATATTATATTCATGTTGGTTAACTTTAGAAAATGTTGCTATTAAATGTAGCATTATGCTTTGTACTTCATTTTATAGCTGGGGCTTTTTGGGGTAGTCTTTAGGTATGTTTTACTGCGTGTGTTGCAGCTGTCACCAGTGGGCCACGCAAAGATCCTAAACCATCGCTCAAACATTGAGATGGCAGCAAGAAAAAGTAAAGAAAAATATTACAAATATTTTACACTGAGTAAAATGAAATATCTGTTATATTTAATAGCTTTCATGTTTTTCATGGTCTAGGCTTGACTGTCACTGAAGCCTTTTTGAGGCAGTGATTTAACATGGAGCACAAGGCAATAATCGGTGGGTTTAAATGCCTTTACTGTTACAGCATGAAAATGCCCACCATACGAATTTTGGACCCTTGCTTGATTTTGCCAACTTACTTGGCTGTGACTTGACCAAACTTTAGTTGAATTATTTAAATGTATATTTTGTGGTGTTGACAAAGTTTTCAACTCTAAATGGTATGTGCTATATTACTCTTTATTTTTTTAAGGGCTTGTTATAGATCCCACAGAATTGTTGATGAGATGCTGGAGATCCTGGCCAGGGTTGTGGATGAAGTTTTTCTAGAGGGCATCTGACTCTCTGCTGCCATTGGCCTTTAGGTGGATGAGTCCTGGCATATGTCCATGACCAGGCAACTGGATACACACATTAGGTAGGCTACTACTACAGGACTACTGTTGTCCAATGAATGTAGATCTGACCTCATGCTGGATACAAAAATAAAAATAATGCATCATTTAGGCACCTGGACAGAGAAGGAATCCTTTTTGTCAGGTTTTTGACTTGGTACCTCTAAATTATGTGAAGGCAGATACCATTGCAGAGACCGGCTGAGAGGTGATCGAAGTCGGAGCCAAACCAACTGACTTTTGGTTTCGGGACAGATGGTGCTGCTGTGATGATAGGTAAGATCTTAAAATAAATTTAATTTGAGATATAGTTATTAACTAAGTACTGATATTATACTGTAAAGATTAGGGCTGAACAATTAATTGCAAATTAGATTAAATTGCAATATGGTTGTTGCAATTTTCAAATCGCAGAAGGTTCAATATTTTTAGCCTAAAATGTGTTGAACATTTTGGCATTGTGATGTAGTTTTTTGCAATTTCATGCCTATTTTTTACCTCTATTCACACACTTTTTTCCCACTTTTGAACCGTTTTTACCTTTTTTTTAACCCAGTTTCTACAACATTATGCCTATTTTGCCCTCATTCATCTTTTTTGGCCACTGTCAGAACCATTTTTGAATTTTTACATGGTTTTTGAAATTTAATTTCAAATTTAATTCCCAATTTGGCTGCCATAATCAATTTTCCTAAGACACTTTTGGATTTTTTTTGCCAATTTTCCCCATCTTTTTTTTTGCAATTTCATACCTATTTTGCACCTATTTATTTATTTATCTTTTTTCTCTTTCATACCATTTTTACCGAGCTTTTATAATTTCAAACCTATTTTGCTTCTGTTCTTCACTTCTCCACTTTTTCTCAAATCTTTTATCCTTAGATTGATTTCATGTCATATTTGTTTTACTATAAAAGATCTACTGCTTATGTTTGTTTAAGAATACATAAGATGAGGAACATTAGAACAATTGCAGAGTAAATCCCAATATTGGGGAAAAAAATCCAAATTAGATTTTCTCAAATTGTTCAGCCCTAGTAAGGACTGCATGGTGTTGCCCGGCAGCTGCCAGACTCCTGCACTGTGTGGCACACTCATTCATGAAAATGTTCCAAGGACACCTTCAACACCTTCAGTCTGAAAATAAAGTTTATAACTGTTCCACACTGGCATCCACAGAACCCTGGACATGTTGACACGGATCAACCCTCAACCCTCCCATCTGGCTCTACTCCACCCTCTGACACCATCCGGCTGGGAAACGGGTTTGAGGTCCAGGGAAAGCTCAACAGGAGCCCATCCAACTCCTACCAGCCCTGTTCAGGCCCAACCATGGCTCCTACCGTCAGGTCCAGCCAGACCTGATGGCACTGCATGGCGCTACAGCCCACCTTAGCAAGGGGAAGGAGCTTCTCGCTATCAGGCTAGCCACAGCATCAGCCTACAACTCTGGTGATCGGGGACTCCAACATCTGGAGTAAAGACCTTTGGTCAGAAAATAATTGTAAGCAATCTTATATTTTTCCTTACTCTCTGAGACAAACTGTTTTAAAAATGGAATACAGCCTTTCTTTGCCTTGTCTTTTTTACAATTTAAGATAATATTCCACATGCCTGTCTTTAAGTTCATGTGTCCTCTTTATGTGCTCTTTGGACATTAAGAGGTGAAGCTCAGAAGATGGCCATCCCAAGACACAGCTATTTCAACTCTTCAGAGGAATCTAGTAGGTCTTGCTGAGGAGTCAGAGAAGACGGACCCTGTAGCAAAGAGCCTTTACCCCCAAATTCCACTGCACCCGAAAGCGCCGAACCACGGTCTTGCTCTGACAGGCAAAACCCACTGAAAGTGGCGCTCCGAGCAGCGGTGCAGCACACAGCCCCATAAGCTTCGTGATTTATTCAACTTCTATCTGCCTATATCCTTGTAGAAAAGTGTTTGGTGTCATGTATGCAATGTTACATTTTTTTATACCCCTACGATTCACTTTTCTTCGTCCATGGTGTCGTGTTGCCTCTGGGACCCTCTGACTGACTGCTGACCTGATGCTTGGGCCTCCGGTTTTGACGTAATGACAAACAATTGAGGAAATTACATGCAAGAGTCCGTGCACTGTGTTTTATTTTGAAACTCCTGGATACTTCACATGGTGACTTCTGGTCAGGTGCTTTCTTAATGATAATGAATTTATGAGGTTTGGAAGCGGTCGCACAGAAAATAGACCTGAAGCATATCTCTCGCACCTTGGTGTGCGCCGGCACTTCAGCAACGCAGCGCTGAAGCGCTGCAACGTGTGCAGTGCAATTTGCCTGATAGACAACAATGGGAGCAAAGTGCTCCGCAGTACGTTTCAAGGCTGCTGCACGCGGCACTTCACTTTCACGTTCGGTATAAATTGGGTGTTATACATACTTTACAACATACAGGTTTGTGACTGCTATCCACCTCTAGGCAGATGTCCCCCACCTGGATGTCCTCCACCTGACACGACTTTCACGTAAAGTTTTTCACAAAGTATTTTTTGGCTATCAAGAAATATGTACGTTAATTTTGACTGCCTACACATACACATGTTTATGGAAAATTATGAAAAATTAAATTATAAGACAGTAGCTTTAAAAGAACCTTAAAGTGAGATAGAGTAGTTAACCAGTGATGTTACACTAAGATACTTAGGGTGGAATCCTGTGGTGCGGTGGTGTTCTCCATGACCTGCAACAGACTGAGAAGACATAGTAGACAGAAAAAATCCTTCACATTCATAAAAAAACACGTATTTTACACAAATAGGAAATCAGTCTCATTATGGTGATGTTGTACTTAAACTTACATTAATGAAGTAGCCCTTGTCCTTGTCAGACCTTTTTCACCCTCTTATTTTTCAGAACACCTGTCCGGTGGCTATGGATTGATGTGAAGTATGCCAGTGGGTGCCTCGAGAAAACCCATACCTAGTTTTTGGGTCCCTGGCAGGTGCCATGGCTATGTCATCTGAACTGAGAGGGAAGAGGGGGGGAGAGATGGTATCTTAGCCATTTAATCAACTTAGTGATAGGTGTACAACAGAATGCAGACAAACTCGGCCTTACCCAGCAGTTCTGGCATCTTCTCTGCTAACAAGCCTGGACTGCTTGGCCTACTTCACCAGGCTTTGGTGCCCTTTGACAGTGTCTCTGAAGTCCATGTACATTTTCAAAGCTCCCGATGAAGAATTACTATCTTGTTGGGGCTGAGTCGACAGTATTTTGGGGGAGTGTGTGTGTGTGTGTGGGGGGGTTATTCTTGTTTTGGGTTCTGGATTGATAGTGCAAAACTTTGTTATGAATAGCACCTTGAAATCATGCCAGAAAATTAATGAATAAATATACTAACAGTGGAGCTTAGTATAAGCAAGAAAAGAAATATTTGGAATAATCCATCAATAAAATTCCAAAACATGAAACTGAACTGGGACAGTTGGAGGAAAATAGCCATTCATTACCTCTCAGAGAAAATTAAAAAACAACACTGTTCTTTCATTCATAGAGTTCCAGACCTGTTTTGCCTTCAAAAACAAGTTTTTAAAATTTTATTTTAAAGTATTTACAGCTTAGAAACAGGATTTTAGAAAAAGTTGAATTAAAATATGATCTGATCGCAGGACACTTTTTTGGTTAAAAGTGGTATAAAGAAGCATCTAATTATGAACTGTATACAACATGCTGCTGAAAGAACAGTCTAAACTATATTCAATGAATAAGCTGATAAATGGAATAAAGACCTTCAGTAATGATGCAAAATGAAAAAAATGTGTATTTCTCACAATAGCCTTACTAGAAATGAAAACCGATGTGCCATTACAAACTTTTGACAAAAATGTTACACAAGATCAAATCAATGTTGCTACCTGAACTCCTCTTTCAGTGTGTGAGGTGGAGATCTGTGACTCGCTGATGCACTCATTCTGGTCATGTGTTAAATTGATTAAAGTGGGGAATGAGATTATAGATTGGATGTCTTTTAAACATTAGACATTTACTCAACAGAAAAACTCTGCATCTTCCAGATTGCTGAGGCAGTTAACTAGCCATTGGGATGGTAGATTCTGTGCTCTGCCTTAGTTGATTTGATTTAAAACTCTGGAAAAACAGAGGCTCCTTCTCTATATACTTGGAAAGAAATGGTGAGATATAACGTGATAATAAAAAAGACACTAGCTGATGACAAGGATACAGTGAAAAGATTTAATGATGTATTGAAACATGTTAATGAAGCATTATGAAATCTGAATTATTGAACATTAAATCTTAGTTATGGGGTAAAGGGGAGTTCAGTAAAGAATCCAGGGCAGGGACCACTGTTGAGTGTTTATGTGTATTTGGATATATACAGGTGTACAGGGTAGGGCTGTAAGACATCATTATCGTATCTATATTGAGGTATGAACATTCAAGATAATATCAAAAAAGCAACAAAATAAACAATATAGATTTCCCCTGTGCTCGCCCTTCATGTATAGCTTCTAAGGCCACAATAAAACTCATTTTTGTGATTTGCCCTTCAGTGCAGCGCTTGACGCACATGTGTGGTAGTAGTTATCTGGGTCAGCCATGATGTCACCGGAAGAGTTAGTAAAAAGTATCATTGCAACAGAGCTTGAAAGTTTGGGAGCGTTTAACCAAAACAAAAGAGAAGAGTGTGCAATGCAAAATCTGCGAGGTAGAACTCGCCTTCCATGGCAGTACAACAGCTATGCAAAAGCATCTGAAAAGGAAGCACATCGTGGCTGATTCAATTTCTGATGAAAAGGGTCAGTCGCCTCGATAAGCTAATTGGCTAGTTTGCTGCCAACATTAGGGTCAACAGTATGGTGATCAGAAGTCCCTGATTTCCAGGGACAGCCCCTGTTTTGGATGACCTGTCCCCAGTTAAAGGAAAAGTTCGGTTCCTGCAGCTTTTACATTGTTTATAGAATGAAGTAGAACAATATACTCACCCTGAAGGCTTTCCTGATGCAAACAGTGCTTCAGGAGATATTTAGATCCAAAATCAAGCAGTTATCTGTAAACTCTGGCTTGAAACTGTAAGGACACCCATCATATTCAAAGTTCTCCTCTACAACATCTTCATCCGACAGATATTCGTCCATTTTGCACAAAACTGGAGGAAGAAAGTCGTTGTGTAGCCGGCGGTCGCCCCTGGAACAATAAGCCGTACTGCGCATGTGCGGAGGCACCCGGTCTTCTTCGTCAGCTCAGAGGCCAGCAGAGGCTCAAAGATATGTCTGGAGCGACTCAGACTGTCTTGGAGGAGTAATGCGACTGGACCATGATGGAATATTGGTGAAATAATGAGTTTTTGGACGATTAATGCAGTTTTAGGAGCGGCGCTATGCATGCCCTATTGTGCTACGTTTGTTTGGATGTCCGCTGCTTGATTTTGGATCTAAATATCTCCCGAAGCACTGTTTGGATCAGGAAAGCCTTCAGGGTGAGTATATTGTTCTACTTCATTCTATAAACAATGTAAAAGCTGCAGGAACCGAACTTTTCCTTTAAAGTTGTCCCCGAAAACGTGCCTGATTTTAATGTTTTACTATTGTGTGTCTACTAGAACAAAGATTATTCCTACAGCCATGTAGGAAGCAGAAAGCGTGAGGGAGCAGGCTGGGTGCAGACTAAGACAACAGTTACTGTGTTGCCAAGTCAGCTCATTAAAAGTGACTTTTCTCTTCTACTTGTGTGAATCCCACATGATTATCACCCAGCTGCCACTCCAAAGCAGACATGAGTGTGGTTGCTTGTTTGTCCTTTCCTCACCCCTGTTTCCTGGTTATCAGGCACACATGAATCAACCCAGCAAACCCCCAAACACACTCACGCATGCACGACGACGCAGGCCCCATAGTTGCCAGGTCTGCTCATAATAAGCGATTTGGGCCACCAGCTGCATGCTGCTGCAGTACGCTGCAGTTCATGCATGATGTGACCAGTGGACTTACCACAATAATAGTCATTTGTGGCAGCCCTAGTAGTCATATAATGTCGTATGAATATTGAGATATGAAATTTTGTCCATATAGTTCAGCCCCAGTGCAGGGTGATTCTTGTTGGGTGGTGGGTGATGGTGGTGGAGTACGAGACTGCATGAGCGGTAAATGGATTTAAATATAACTGTTTACTGTGTGGGGGTTTTGTGTTGGGGTACAAGTGTTTCATGTTATTCCGGCACCACCATGGAAGAATGTAAATTGTGATATATTATGTAATGCTATTGTACTTTTCAGAAAAGGTTATTTACCCTGTGGTGGGAGGATGAAATAAATAAATAGTAAAAACAATCCAAATAAATTACATTCAAATCTGAGCTTTGATTTGATCCGTCAGGGTCCAAAGTAGACCGTCTCAGTGGACTGTCCCTTTGGAGGATCAGGAGCCGAAGTGGGCCCTGAGTGAAGAAGCTTCAGCAGCAGATTTTAGTTCAGTTTGAAGGTCACAGAGACCTCCTGAGGACAGACCTTTAGGGGATGAGGAGGATCATAAGCATAAATGTATGGAAAGAGTCTCTCAGTGAAGGTGTGTGTGAAGGTGTGGATGTGTGTGTTAGTATCAGGATCAGAGAAGGACAGCCGTCCTCTGTCCCAGTCCAGACTCACCCGGATCTTCTCTGGACGCTTCTTCACTGAGAGGACAAAAGATGGATGTGTTGGAGACAGTGCTTTGTATTTATCATTGTAAAACCCTACTCTCCATAATCCAGAAAATATGCGTCCCTTCCTCTGGACAGACTCAGCTGACACACCCAGTATCCAGTATTTACTGTCTCCAACCTGGACGTCCCAGCTGTGAGTTCCAGAGCTGAAGCCCTCAGAGCCCAGGACAGAGAAGAAATAATCAAACCTCTCTGGATTATCAGGAAGCTGCTGATACTTTCCCTGCATCACAGAGGTCAGATCTTCAGACAGGATGAGTTTAGGATGAGCAGTGTTTGGGTCCAGGATGACGGGGCTGTAGGAGACCAGGTTCTTCATCTTGTTCCAGATGTTGAAGCCCAGGTTGCCCAGATGTTTGGCCTGGTCTATCAGAGCACCTGAGGGCAGCTGTGGATCCTCCAGCAGAGGGCGCTGCTGCACTCTCTCCACTGCAGCCTTGTAGTTGCTCAGGAATGAGATGTCTCCAGCCTTCAGCTGCTCCTCAGTGTCTCTGAGTGTTTGTGAAAGAGCTTCTATCTCTCTGCTCAGAGCCTCCATCTGCTCCTTCATCCTCCGGCTCTTCTGCTCCTCTTCCTCCCTCAGAGCTCTCAGCCGGGCCTCCTCTTCCTCCTGCAGAAACTGGTGGAGCTTCTTGAACATCTCCTTGATCTGAGCCTCTGTGTGTCGGGCCTGGACCTCCACGTGTCTCAGAGTTTGATCAAACTTCTCTCTTACTCTTGTATGAATCTTCATCTTCTCCTTTAAGGGCTGCAGGAGGTCCTGAAGGTTCTTCTTGAGCTGTGGAGCAGCTTCATTGATGGGTCTGAATCTGTGCTCGGCGTGTTTCTCTGAATCTCGGCAGACCAAACACACCAGCTCCTGATGGTCCAGGCAGAAGAGCCTGAGCTTCTCAGTGTGCAGACTGCAGAGATGTTCTGAAGCTCTCTGATCTCTCTGCTGGAGAAATGTCTCACACAGGTTCTTCAGAGCAAAGCTTGCTGGTAGCATGTAATTTGAGTGTCTCCTCTTACAGATTGGACACTCCTTGTCCTCCTTGTCCTTCCACCTCTTCTCCACACACTCTCTACAGAAGCTGTGGCTGCAGGACAGGATTACAGGATCTCTGAAGATCTCCAGGCAGACTGAGCAGCTCAGGTCCTCCTCGAACTCGGAGGCCATTTTTTCTGAGTGAAGAAGAGAGGCAGCAGAAGAAGAGGAAGCTGCTCCGTCCCTGAGAGTCTCTCTCGCTCTGGTTGGACCTTGAAGCTCTCCGTCAGCTTGTGGAGTCTGGACCTGCTGGAGGTGTTGGTGTTCCCAGAGTTCTCAGAGTTCCCAGACCTCCTGGTGTGAAGCTGGTCCTGTTTTAGTCTTTAGTCGATCTGACAGCGAGGGAGCGTCTCTTCTGAGTGAGGGGAAAACACAGCCCATTTCCTTGTTTGTCGGGCCAGATGAGGTGAAGGGGGCGGAGCTTCTTCAGAGGAGGATCTAAGGAGGGAGCATCATGTTCCTGTTGACTCACCCTGGACCATAAAGATCTCTGGACTTTGTCTTGCTCACTACTGATGTTTGAATGCTAGAATTGACAACAAACAGTGAACCTGCTCTACATGAAAGTATCAAGTCAGAAAGAGAGCAGCTCTGATTGGATTGTTCCCCAACTTATCCCACCACCACCAAGCTAAGGAAGTTGTGAATAGATGTCCCTCTGAACTCATCCAACCTTTCCGAACTTCTACATGACCAAATTAGGTCTGATTGGAATAAGTCTCTGTCAAACGTTTAAGTTTAGATTTTTTGTAGATGAAAATGCCCGTTATTTTAGTTTTAGTTTTTGACCTTGTGCACTTGTTTTTATTAGTTACTGGTTGTGGACAATAACCACGAAAATAATTAGTAAACAAATCAGGTCAACTGTTACAGATCATGAAATCCGAAATTTATTCTCTCAGATAATTGGAATATTGTGAAACATTTAAATATTTGTAAGTCATGGTGTCATGCCCTAAGCAGCTAATAGTCTCAAACGCCTGCAAATGTTTCTTCCCCCTTTAAATGATCTGGTTAGACCTGAGCAGTGCTATAGGCTGACCGCCTCCATGCCACGCTGCATTGATACAGTAATTCATGTGATAGGAGGCCCATCAAACAACTGAGTGCATAGAAATGAACATACTCTTCAGACATGGTTAACATGCCTGGTTAGCATACTTTAAAACTGTAAGTGAAGTGTTCATTTTGTTTTTAGGCCATATCACCCAGCCCATGTTTCTTTGGTAGAAATTTAGTTCCAGTACTGTGATACATTTACCTTCTTTGTCTCCTCTGTGGTGTATCTCTGTCTGACTGAAGATCAGTTGTAGCCTCTCCTTGTGCAAGCTTGTGTTGAGCCTCCTCAAATGTGTCAAGTGACCAAAAAAAACAAAACAGAACACATGATTCAAGCTAAATTGTTACACCTACCCCCAATAAGTGTAAGAACCTTTGGGATAGGGGGCCCAAATGTCGGAGGTGCAATTATTCCCCTCCCCCAACAATTATACTGAGGATAAAAATACTTGAATCTGAAATTTTTTTATCTCACATGCTTTTATTTTGAAAGCACAGCTCCCTGTCCCTGCCCCGCCCCTCCCTGTCTGGCTGTGAGAGTGTTAGGGAAGTGGTAGACAGCAGTCTGACTAATGAAAGTTGGAAGAGACACTTCTGAGTGGAGAGATTAAATCTGCGCACATTGAGAAATATCCTGAGTTGAACAGAGAGTCACTTCCAGTGCAGCTTTCTGTTTGGCATGTACTCATGTTACAACAGTGCAGAAGCTGCAGGGGTTATTGGTGGATTACCTGTAGAGGTGCGTAGAAATCAGGTGACAGTATGGGTCAGTTTGATTATGAATGTGGCCCTGGTTTTGTTGAAGTCGATTAATCTTTGAGTGAGGGAGGCAGCCTTTTTTCATAGATCTGTGTTCTGTCAGAAGTTTTTTCCATTGTGTAACACTGAGGTGGGCTTTTGACTTCCAGTTAGAGCTGGAGATAGTGAACTGGATTTGTGGTGGTTGAGTTTAGGGATGCACTGAAATCAAAATTTGTGGCCGAAGCTAAATAAAATATAAACGCTTGGTTGCAATTGAATATCTTTAATTATTTGGGTGCATGATTGAGTTTAATTTTTAGGAAAAGTGACAGCCTTTGTCTGCTTAGCCACAGTCATTGATGTAGTTGTTTTCATCATTGCGAATGAGTTTGGTTGGTAATGATATTGAACCATTACCTAATTGTGGCTTTTAACTGATGGTATTGGAAGAACTGGTTATTGCCAGTGCCGAACTTTTGGACCAGTAGATGGAAATTAAGAAAAAGTGAGTTTGGATAATGTTGTGAAGGTGCGTAATTCCATAATGTTTCCAAGTGGGGAAATTTTAGGGGTTTTGTTGTTGATTCTAAAGTCTGGGTTGTTCCAGATTGGTGAGTTGGTACATGGTGAAACTGTGGAATTAGCTATCTGAAGCACTTTCCACTAAGCTGTCAGAGTTGAGACTACACTTAGGAAGCAGGGATAATTTTTGATGGTCTGGCTAATGAATGGGAGGTCTGAGGGATGGATGTTCTGTTTCTACCCAGTGTGAGTCAACGTCTGATTAGTGGAGCCATTTTATTCGATATTGCAGTTGGTCTTCAAGATGGCAATATTCAAAGTTTGGGGCTTCAACCCCACCATGTTGTTTTGATTTTTTTAAGAGTTGAGAATTTGATCTGGGGTGCTTATTTTTCCTGTGGAATTAAGTTATTACTGAGGTGAGATTTTTGAACCAGGAAGAGTTGGGGAAAATGGGGATCATTGAGGATAAATAATTGATTTAAGGCAGGATTATCATTTTGATTGTTATTATTCTTTCGTACAGTGAGATTGGTAGGTTGGTCCAACGAGTGAGGTCATCTTGAATAGATTTGAGCATTGGAGTGAAATTGAGAGTGAACAGCTCTGACAGCTTGGTGGTAATATTGATACTTAAATATTTTATATTTCTAATAGGGATATGGTGGGGTGTGGACTGGGAAGCTGCATCCCATTTATCACGAGTGAGATGTAAGACAACAGATTTTGAGCAGTTGACTGTGTAGTTGGAGAGTTCTGAAAATGAATTTATGATGGTTAGGCATCCTTTTATTGATTTGTGAGGGTCCTGGAGGAGGAGTAACACATCATCCGCATAGAGGAGGATTCAATGTTCTGTGAACGGTGTTTGAATACCTTTGATTTTTTGGTTCTGACGTATGGCAGCTGTGAGGAGTTCAATGAATATTGTGAAGAGTAAAGGAGGGAGCGGACATCTTTGCCTGGTGCCATTGTGAAGAGTGAAACTACGTGATGTGAATCCATTAGTGGTGACTGTGGCCATAGGTGATGTGTTATGTGCCATTATCCAATTAGTAAATGACTCTCTGATTTTTATAGTGTGGTGAACAAAAAAGACCAGTTAACCCTGTCAAATGCTTTTTATATGTCTAATGATAAAATGATGGTGTTAGATTTTTTGGAAGCCGAGAGCTGCATGAGGTTAAATAGCTTTTGAGTATTGTGTGATGACTGTCGACCTTTGATGAAGCCTGTCTCATCAGTGTGAAAGAAAGAATCACTTTTTCTATTCTGGCAGCTAGGACTTTACTGATGAATTTTAGATCTGAGTTGGTCAGAGACAGAGGGTGGTAGCTAGATGGAGAAGTGGGATCTTCCCTGTGATTTTGTCTTTGTCCTTTCTAAAAGGAAATAAAGAAAAGAAGCACAAAAAACACATTAAACACACTCTGTGCAGCACAAACATTTTTATTCAGTTATTAAAAGCACAAATAAAACATGCCACAAGCACTGAACATAGTCTAAATTGAAAACCTGCTAAACCCCAGCCTCTTTTTAAGCCATCTGCATTTGAAAAATAACCTCTTTGGATCATTGTCCTGACGTTTTTTTCAAAAATGTCACAAAAGTAGTCAAAAAATTGTTGCATTTAGTTCTAAAATGTCAATTGAGGTTTCCTGCTAATACAAGCTACGTAGGGGAGTGAGTAATTTAGGGGCTGTTTACATGAGACTGAATACAATCAAATCGGTATTCATGAGAACAGTATGAGGAGTGAAACACGGAGAAACACTCCTCCATGCAACTCTGTCTAACCAAAATCAGAGTGTTTCAGGGTGAAACGCTGACGTCACCGCATGGGCTGTACTCTTTCACATGAAGGCAGCACACACATACCAGGAACAACAGCTTCAGCCATCTACCTTGTATTGTGTGTGCTTACCGTGCTCAGTTTGTTATCCAGACAAAACTATTTGGGAATATTTGTATCAGATTTGTTGTCCAGACAAGAAACTCCTGCGCCTTTGTGCGTCCACTCACCATTGTTGTTTGTAAAAAGTTTTTCTTCTTCATATGTGTATAGTAGCAGCACTGTTTCTCTTCAAACCTGCATCGCCATCTGCTGGACTGGCATGCATACGACAGTGGTTTTATTTGTTTCCAGCATCACTGTCCAAAATGTATAACTTAGGACAGAACTCAAATTTTCTTTAACAACATTGGCAATATAGCAATGAATCCTCATCCAATACTGAGTAATCATAGGACAAGACCAAAATTCATGTATCAATGATCCCTTTGCAACACCACATTTCCAACAGAGTGCAGAGTCTTTCAGACCAAGTCTAAAGAGTCTACTTGAAGTTTAATAGAAATGATGCAGAATTTTGAATTTCATCAACCTCACCTTTATAACCCTTGACAGAACACGTAGATTACAATCCTACTCCTCATATTGAAGCCCTAAAATCTCTTTCCCAGGTAGTTCGAAGGGCTGTGACAGCTCTACTTTTCTCACTATCCATAAGCATCCTGCAATAGTTGGCGACCTCATGACCTTTACCAAATATCTGTATAATTATTTCTACCTGTTCTGATTACTTTGGGGAATCTGAATTGGATCTTAATGTATGTTGCAATACACGGTGAAGCCGAAGATACCTCCTGTACTGTTGTTCCAAATCATCAGTTACATAGTGTTTTTTTTTTACGGTGTTTGTGGGCTCTACATGGGGTAATAGAGAGTGTTTGCATTGGATTTCATGTGTTTAAAAATGTCATGCACAGTTACATCGTAAAAACTTGCTTTCCTCTACTCTCTGAAAAAAGTCTGTAAAGATACATGTGTGCCCCCTCCCCCACTGTCATTCACAGTATGCACTAATGGCCCTTTTCCACTAGCATGCCTTAGCCCTACTCTACTCGGCTCGGCTTTACCCGGTTTGCGTCCTGTTTCCACTAGCCTGGTACCTCCCACGACCAGCCAGATTTTAGTACCTACTCTGCTCTGGTTCTAAGCGAGCCGAGTCGATAGTAAAAGGTGACGTCGACCAGCAGCTGGCTACTGAATGAGCGCAGTGACCTAGCATGCTAGCAGTAGCTACCATTAGCTTACCCTCATTCGTCTTTTCTTTGCAGCTCGATTGCTCTCGTCCTCGGCTTCACTCTGTTGTATAGCTTCCAAAACTCTCCTGTGCTTCTCAAGGGGTATTTCTTCTTACCACCTGCAGCCTTCTTCTGCTTTCCTTTTTTACTCGGTTTACGACAAAAAGCCATGGAATGTTGTGTCGTGCTCAAAATGATGTCACCGCTATGCCACTCAGTGATTTAAAGTGATACTGCAGCCTGTTGGGCAGTGAACTGGGGCTAATAGAAAAGCAGCACAAGGTCAGTTGAGTAGAGTCGAGAAAAGGCGTAGAGAGGTAGAGGCGAGTAGAGTAGGGCTAGTGGAAAAGGGCCATAAGTTACACATTGTTTTGATGGTACTTGTGGGCTCTACACAGTGTAACAGAGTATTTGCATTGGATTAATACATGTCTTTAACAATGTCATGCACAGGTAAAGGGTAAAAACTTACTCTCCTCTGAAAAAAGTCGATAAAGATACATGCGTATACATGGGCCCAAAATTGACCCTAGGTCAATTGTGACCCTAGGTCAAATTAGGGGCCTCTAGGGGGCGTCGCCAATCACGTCATCCACCAAGATATCCTGAATCCTCTTGGAGTAAATCTTTGGAGGAAAAACGTCTTTACTGAGCCCAAAATGTCTTGCTGACCACAAAATGGAGACTTAGTTTTGGACTACTTTTTAAACATTTAAGTATTCCCCAAAATGAAGACTTCATATTCTTCTCAATGTTCAAAAGTCATTCCCAGCAGCATTGAAGTCTGATATCTTGTGAGACTATTCAGGGCAGTTACATGAAGGAATGTACAAATGTATATATTTTCAAGAGTCTAGTCCCCCGAGAACCCTCTCTTTCCAACAGTGAGACCTGTCAATTCGCATCAACAGAAGTCTTTATTTTGGGGTCATTTTGAATGTTCAGAAAGAAGCCTACAATGAAGACTTTATTTAGGGCAGTTTTGAACAATAAGAAGACAAATTAAGTCTTCATGTCGGGGTATATTTCAGACATTAGAAAGTAGCCCAAAACTATGTCTTCATCTTAGGCTACTTTTTAACGTGGGAAATGTACTCCAAAATGAAGACTTCACTGTGGGCTACTTTTTAATGAAAATGTATACGCCAAAATGAGGTGCCTCAAAAAGACACTAAGTCAATTTGGGGGCCCCTAAGGGGACGTGGCCATTGCCTGTTGCCATGACAACCCCTGACCAGTGGTAAGGTTTTGCTGCAGTATCCACAACTTAAATACCCCAAAATGAAGTGAGTACTCCCATATGAAAGGGGCAGGTCCCCAATCTGCATAGCCATTGAGTTTCACTGGCCAAAAATTGAATTTAGGTCATTTTTGGACCTGGGGGCGTGGCCCCTGAGTGGCCAGATGGTGCTGGTAAAACTGGGTAGCCCTGAGTGAAGAAGCCTCAGCTGCAGGTTTAGTTCAGATTAAAGGTCACAGAGACTTCCTGAGGACAGATCGTCAGTGGATAGTGAGGATCATAATTATAAAAGTATGGAAACAGTCTCTTAGTGAAGGTGTGTGTGAAGGTGTGGATCTGGGTTTTTGTTTCAGGATCAGAGAAGGACAGCTGTCCTCTGTCCCAGTCCAGACTCACCCTGATCTTCTCTGGACCCTTCTTCACTGAGAGGTCAGAGAATTCATGTGGTGGTGACAATGCTTCATATTTATCATCATATAACCCTACTCCCCATAATTCAGACCGTATGTTTCCCTTCCTCTGGATGGACTCTGCTGACACACCCAAGTCCCAGTATTTACTGTCTCCAACCTGGATGTCCCAGCAGTGAGCTCCAGAGCTGAAGCCCTCAGAGCCCAGGACAGACCAGTAAACATCAAACCTCTCTGGATTATCAGGAAGCCGCTGATACTTCTCTCCTCGTCTCATGGAGGTCAGATCTTCAGACAGGATGAGGTTAGGGTGAGCAGTGTTTGGGTCCAGGATGACTGGGCTGAAGGAGACCAGGTCCTTCATCTTGGTCCAGATTTTGAAGCCCAGGTTGCCCAGATGTTTGGCCTGGTCTATCAGAGCTCCTGAGGGCAGCTGTGGATCCTCCAGCAGGGGGCGCTGCTGCACTCTCTCCACTGCAGCCTTGTAGTTCTTCAGGAATGAGATGTCTCCAGCCTTCAGCTGCTCCTCAGTGTCTCTGAGTGTTTGTGAAAGAGCTTCTATCTCTCTGCTCAGAGCCTCCATCTGCTCCTTCATCCTCCGGCTCTTCTGCTCCTTTTCCTCCCTCAGAGCTCTCAGCCGGGCCTCCTCTTCCTCCTGCAGAAACTGGTGGAGCTTCTTGAACGTCTCCTTGATCTGAGCCTCTGTGTGTCGGGCCTGGACCTCCACGTGTCTCAGAGTTTGATCAAACTTCACTCTGACTTCTTCATGAAGCTTCATCTTCTCCTTTAAGGGCTGCAGGAGGTCCTGAAGGTTCTTCTTGAGCTGTGGAGCAGCTTCATCGATGGGTCTGAATCTGTGGTCAGCGTGTTTCTCTGAATCTCTGCAGACCAGACACACCGGCTCCTGATGGTCCAGGCAGAAGAGCCTGAGCTTCTCAGTGTGCAGACTGCAGAGATCTTCTGAAGCTCTCTGATCTCTCTGCTGGAGAAACGTCTCACACAGGTTCTTCAGAGTAAAGTTTGGAGGTAATCCCTCCTTTGAGTGTCTCCTCTTACAGAGTGGACACTCCTTGTCCTGCTTGTTCTTCCAGCTCCTCTCCACACACTCTCTACAGAAGCTGTGGTTGCAGGACAGGATCACAGGATCTCTGAAGATCTCCAGGCAGATTGAGCAGCTCAGGTCCTCCTCATACTTGGAGGCCATTTTGTGTGAGAGTGAAGCAGAGAGGCAGCAGAGGATCAGGAAGCTGCTCTGTCCCTGAGAGTCTCTCTCACTCTGATTGGACCTTGAAGCTCTCCATTAGTCTGTGGAGTCTGGACCTGCTGGAGGTGTTGGTGTTCCCAGAGTTCTCAGAGTTCCCAGACCTCCTTGTGGGCCCAGTTGTTCAACAGGTGTAATCTGTAAAAAAAATTAGCCGAATTTTGAAATCCCTTTTTTTTTTTGCTATCAAGAATCATGTAATCTGTTTTACTTTTGTCCCCGTTGTTTAAAGCCATGTTGGATGAATCAGTGTAATCCAAATCCAACTTTTCAAGATCACCAAATCCAGATAATAAGATTTCTTAATTAAACTTCATATCAGCATGAAGGCTGCTAGGTGTGTAAATCCTGGCTCACTCCAAGTGTATTCATTTGAAGAAACAAAAAGAAAGCAGTGAAGGTAGAAGTACTTAATTTCAATATCTTTTGATCAGCCAGACCATATCTGTCCCACAAGAAATAAAAATGTCTACTATACATTCCATGTGCTTAAAATTCAAACTTAAAATTTCAGCCTTTAAACATAGACATTAAAAACCAACACACAGACACATTCAGCCTTTTTGTTGTGTGGGATGACCAAGCTTTGCTTCCTGGAGAAGGATCTCAAGATGTGCGATTGAGCATTTCAATGGAGTTCTGAAGAGGTGCTTTGCATGCCTCAACTACTTGCAACTGGAACATCAAGGAGCGTGAAACATAGGACTAGCTTGTCTTGTCCTGCACAGTATTTCTAAAAAGCATAGTGTCCCTCCCTATGATGATGTCAATGGTGCAACTAAGTCAGCTGAAAATGAAACCATACCTCTGACTTTCTCTCAGAATGAGAAAGCTACTAGACATGCAGTTAGGGATGTCATTGTCAAACTGTTTTAAAACAAGGATTTTTTAATGTGTCTGTAAAGATCAAGTTTCCTATTAGGGTAAGAGTGAAATATTTTTTTTTTTTTTTTTTGATAGCTTTTGACAGGATTATATTAGTTCTACCTTACTGTCTTTAGTGTTAAGTAGTCTATAATTTCAGCTGCTTGGTCTGAAATTCAGTTGAAAAATATCAATAAATGCGTATCTACTGCATAATGAGTTTTTCTGACTTTAAAGAATTTCATTTAAATTACATTTTGTTTCTGAAGTCGACCCTGAATCCACCAAACTGCTGGGATTTGAATTATCTTGATGTTTTTGGAACAAAGTTATCCCAATCCTACTAAAATGTTTTGAACAACACAAACTGAGGATTTGATCCAGATTAAAACCAGTATTGAATTATGTGATCTACTCCAATTTTGACTTTGGACAACTGATTTTCAAGATTTTAGCCAATTATCCAAAATCCAGATTACCTTTTGAGCAACAGGGCCCTGGTGTGAAGTTGGTCCTGTTTTTAGTCTTTAGTTGATCTGACAGTGTGTGAGCGTCTCCTCTGAGTGAGGGGAAATAACAGCCTGTTTCCTGGTTTGTCGGGTGAGACGAGGGAAAGGGGGCGGAGCTTCTTCAGAGCAGAATCACAGGAGGGAGAGTCATGCTCCTGTTAGACGCTCATGGACCATAAAGCTCTCTGGACTTTGTCCTGCTCACTGCTGCTGTGGAGGTCTGACCTACAAAAACTGAAGTGTAAGACAATTTTTATGTTTCCTTGAATTTCTGAAGTCCTGTTTCATACTTGGATAAAATCAAACATCTTCTAACCGTTTAGTGAATGTTAGTAAAGTCTGAATGTCTAAATGAACAGAAACAAATGTTCCTTTGTGTGAAATGCAGTCACCTTTATTTAGGCTACCTGGCAGAGCATCTCAGTTACAATACCAGAACTGACAACAAACAGTGAACCTGCTCTACATGAATACATCAATTCATAAAGAGAGCAGCTCTGATTGGATCGCTCTGCAACTTATCCCACCACCACCAAGCTAAGGCAGCTGTGATTGGATGTCCCTCTGAACTCATCCAACCTTTAACACAACCAAAGTAGCTGTGATTGGATAGATTCATCACTTGTCTCTACTTCCTACATGACCATATTAGGTCTGAATGGATTAAGTCTGTCAGACATTTTAGTCTAGTTTTTATTTGTTGATGAAAATGTCAGTTAGTTTAGTTTGAGTTTTTGTCCATGTGCTCTTGTTTTTATTAGTCACTGGCTGTGTTCGAAATGGCGTACTACTCGTACTACTCATACTAACCTCTCCCCCATATTGAGTATGCAGTGTGTTCACACTGTACAGTATGCGAATTTTGTGTATGTGAGCAATTCCCAGATATATACTTAATCGGCTTCTATTTCTGAGTATGGAGCAGAGCTTGCTTCATGTACTGCACAATGCACTTCTGATGTGGGAACACGAAATACAAAATGGAGACAGATCACCATGGAAACACAGGTGTTTGTGTTAATTTTTTTCATCCACTGCCGCTCAGTTTGTGTCATGCAGCCGTTGATAATGAAAACCCTTCACAATAACTTGGAAACATGAAAGGCGGGCTGCTGCTGCCCGGTGTTTACGGTACAAAACACCCACCAAGCGGACGCTTCAGTCTCCGAAAACGGTGAGACAAATTAAGAACAGTAGCTATATCACACAACTGGGCTCATAATCGTGATGTAAATACTTACTTTCTCACTAGGAAATATATTATTACTGAATGAATTTGTAGTTTTTCCGAAATGCAGTTGTTTTCTGTTGCTTGTGGTCGGACTATTTCAAATGTATTCTGTGGTAATAAGTATGCATCTGTGTGTAATCACTCGGGCAGCCGCGGCATACTCAGATCATCTTTGAGTATTCAGTATGCAGTATGTACTGATTGAGTAGGTAAGTAGACAGTAGGCAGTATGCCATTTTGACCACAGCAACTGTCTAATTTTCGTCAGGGGCAAAAGTTTGTTGATGAAAACTATGAAAAAAAAAAATTCTCAACAAAACACTGCTACTGATAATGAAAACTCAAATTTATTATCTGAGGAAATTAGAATATTGTGCAAAAGTTAAGTATCGGAACGTCATGGTGTCATGCCCTAAGCAGCTAATGAACTCGAACACCTGCAACGGTTTTCTCAGCCTTTAAATAATCTGGTTACACCTGAGCGGTGCTACAGGCTGACTGCCTACATGCCACGCCACATTGATGCAGTAATTCATGCAAAAGGAGGCCCGACCAAGTATTGAGCGCATAGAAACAAAAATATTTTTAACACATGGTTAATGTGCCTGGTTAGCATACTCTTTAAATTGTGCATTGAATGTTGCAGATTTTATTTTCAGGTCATTTCACCCAGCCCTTGTTTCTTTGCTGGAAATTTAGTTACAGTACTGTGAAACATTTACCGTCTTTGTCTCCTCTGTGGTATATCTCTGTCTGACTGAAGATCAGTTGTAGCCTCAACTTGTGCATGCTTGCGTCGAGCGTCCTCATATGTGCCAAGTGACAAATAAAAAAAAAAAACCTGGTTAAAACTAAATTTTATTACTTATCCCCCCACTGGCATCTGAACCATTGGGATAGAGCAGCCCATTATTGGAGACAGGCTTCTTCATCTTCAATAATTCTGATGCGGCGGAGAAAAATACATGATTTTGAAATTTAACTCACATGCTTTTATTTTGAAAACACAGCTCAGCATGCTGTCACTGGCCCACCCCTTCCTCTCTGGCTCTGAGAGTGTCTGGGAGGCGGAGACAGCAGATTGTCTCATGGCACAAACTCTCCTGAATGAACGAGGTCAAACGGTCTGTCAGAGAACATGAATATGGCTTTTTATTAACGTCAGTTTGTTATTTAACATTCAAATTTAGCAACCATATCTTTTGAATGAAGTCATCTTAATCCCAAGATGGTCCCTTGGTCATTATTTAACTGCAGACTTTGTCAGGGTTCCCAAGTAACGTCAGCACCAATCAAAATGTTTTGTCATGTCATTTCAGTACCACAAAAAAGGCAAACGCAGCAAGACTTGATTTGTTTTTCTAAAAAGAGGATGTCAGTGTGAGAAATGCTTTCACAACAATAATAATGCAATAATGTCTTCTATGGAGAATGATTGTACATAGGGAAGTGAGGCAGTTGAAGTAATTAAAAATAGAGAGACTGAGGAAGCTCAGCTGAGGTCTTAAATTGATGAGGGAAATATGTGTTGACCTATTAATAAAGAAACAGTTTTATTATGAGAAGAACTGTAATACATTCAGGGAGGGACTGGAGAGGCAGGTGGTGTTTCAGGGTGTGAGGAAAGGTTTAAAATCATATTACTGATTAGAATAGATCCAGTAGGGAGAACAGGTGAAGACTGTTGTCAAGTTGATAGTTTCAAGATACATTTTCAATATTTTTTCATTATTTCCATGGTACGATAAGGGTTTGGGTAATATTGTGATTAAGTAGTCAGCTGCACTAATCCATCCCATTCGTGTAATACTTATTTAGATAGTAAAATGCTACATCATAGTGACCAGTAAGTATTTTTTTCCTGTTTAGGTCTAAAACGGGCCACTTTGATGGTCAGGAGCTGTATTTTAGGCGTGCATCTCTGTAGCTATTTTGTATGTTTAGGAGCACAAATGCAGCAGCAAGGAGACAAGGAAAGGAGAGAATGGCCCAGGGCTTGAGGCAAGGTCTTACATTAAATCAGTGAAAATATTTACAGTAAGGGATCATTTCTGCTGTAAACAGAGATAGAAGCATATGCGCCTATAATCATCTGCATATCAGTTGTTAAAAACTTCATTCTGAATAGAAAAGTTTAACATACTTTTTTAGCTTTTATGGTCAGATGCTGATACTTGCATTACTATATGTAATGTGACCTGTTTTTATTTTGATTTATTTCAGCACGATATAAAACAATACAAGAGGATAACTTCCATTTCTTATTAAAAATGCTTGTCCTATTGGTCAAAAAGTATATGATAATACAGTAAAACATCTAATATAATATATATCAATAGTACAATATAATGTTATTTAATATACATGTTATATGATAAATTATAATACTGTTAGAATGCAAGCAATGCTCACAATAAAATAGAACAGGAAGGAAAAATACAAATTAGATAAAGTTGAACAGGACCACAGATCCGTCCATTTAATGAATAAATCAGATCACAAAGTTCCTCAGCTGAGGTCTCTCTCTGAGCCATTCACTTCACGTTGGAAGAGTAGCATCAGAAAGAGCCCCGAATTACAGGTGCAGAGATCCTTTATGGATCCTGGGCGGTGACATCACGTTATACAATAATTAATATCGCAAGCTGGTCTTCTGATCCTGGACCTCGCAGAGTTCTGACTCCCCAGGGATGGCATACTCAAATCAGCAGTTTACATTACGGCAGACATTCAGTTCAGATCAAACTGACCCAGATAAAAGCCATAGGCAGCAAAACACATCTGTAAAGATCAGCATTAATTATTCTGTGACTTAAAGGTGGTAGTCAGCAATCTTTTAATCTAATGCACATTTTGTCAAAATCACCGTATTTCTCCTCTCCATTGACAAGATGTCCCCACTGACAGCATGTTGAGAAAAAAGTCCGGTTTCAATACACAGCCTTGGCTCTGAATTTCAGCAGGTAAATACTGTGGCTCGGGCTGAGTTACCAAAACAGAGTACACCCCCCCACATCCAGGGGGCGATCATACTCATGCGCAGATCAGACAGAGGGGGGAGGGGGAGTCGTATGTTGCGTAGCGTGCGCAGTTAGCGTAAGAGAGAGATACAATATGTGCAGTAGCAATGGCTGAAAAACAGCCCAAAAGAAAAAGTTCAGAGGAGTGAAAAGTGAAAAAGAAGGGCTATGACCATGAAAGAGCGAAGACCCGGGTCAACATTGGTGTTGCTTTCCAATGGTGGAGGGAACTCAGCTTATTGAAATACCTGAAAACGGACGCGGATGTCCCCGTCTTCGTGCGGGATAGGTTAGCAACATTAGCTTTGTGGTGCTTCACATAACAGTAACAGCCGTCGGGCATTCATCTTATTGTCTAATCTGCCAGAATGTACTGTTGTTGTGATGTTATCAATAATGGCAGTCGAGTTGTCTGACGAGTCGGGGTTAGCTTAGCTACGCTGGTCAGGTACGCAGTTTCTACGGCCGTTTCCTTGACGATGCACGTCCATCAGCTTTCCGGGGTGGAGCCAGGGGTGATGTATGAAGGGAGAGGCGGATCTAAATTAGTTTATCAACAACCTCTCCACTCGTTTTCTCCCACATCGCTGACTACACCTTTAAAGATCTTGGCTTGTTTTAATGACCAGATCATCTGTGTGTGTCTTGCCCTGAATTCCATGAAACTACTGATTACAAAAATAAAGATTACAATCAAATGTATTAATCTTAGATTTTTAAATATTTACAATAAATTTTCCCGCATAATGTAAATTAGAATACAAACATATAGGCAAGACATCTGTTAATCTGAAAATGGCTTTACCTTGTGGTCAAAATATTGTATTTTATAATTTAATACAGTATAACCTCTAATATAACAATAGAATATGTATTATACTATAACATCCATCTATTGTACAAACTACTTTTCCTCTTTGGTCAAAATATACTATAAAAATATAACAGTATAAAATAATACAGCATAATGTTTCATTAAATTAGATATGTTTGAAATCTATAATCATTTTGCATCATTATTGAACAGCTTTTTTTTCGGGGGTTGTGGGTGCTTTGAGCATATCCTCTACAGAGTAATTGTCTGACCCCAAAGCCACAGTAAACTTTTGGAGCAGGAACTTCAAATATCCAGAATGTTATGAAGAACAGATCACAGGTCACAATGTTTACTGCTGACCCTTGACCTCTGTGGTTACCATGGTAACAGCAGATACTCAGAGTCCCCGTGATTTTTTCATAATAACAGGGTTTGACCCAGACTATCAGATACGTCAGGAACTGAAGTATAAACAAAGAAATATGTACTTTTTAGGCCTGCTGTCACCAGTTAGCTTGGCCACCAAACAAAGCGTAACAGCAGTCAGACTTGTGGTTGTGATAGATTGGAAAATAAAACTTCTTTGGCACAGAGACAGTTTTAAAAGAAGCATACCATGGAGAAGTAATAAAGTCATCAACAATTTGTTTGTGTATTTTTTGTACAGGGATGTTTTTTTTCAGACTCACACATGGAGGACATTATTTTTGAAACCAGAGTAGAAAAAGGTAAAAGATGGCCGCCTACATGAATACGTGTGTAAGTGAAAGGTCAGGCCGTGGTGAAATAGCAGCCTGTAAATGTAGAATCTCACAGATCACTCTGACAGTGTTACTATTCAAAGAATGACTGTGCTAAATGGAGTCTCTAGCTGCTGTTTTCTATCAGTCTCTTTATTTTAATCAGCGTTCTGATTCTATAATCTGAAATTTGGTCACTGAGCATTGAAACAGGGGGATGTTGGTTAGGACAACCTTCATATTAGAGAGATGTTCAGCAGCCAACATGATGGACTTCAGGACTTAGGCTACATTCACACTGCAGTCAAAAGTGACCTGAATCCGATTTTTTGGCCCAAATGTGACCTGTATCTGATTTGTTTTTGACAGTGTGAACAGCAAAAGTCGCATTAAATCCGACATTTTCAAATCAGATTCAGGATACATATTTGATTTTCTTGAAAGCGACCGCGGTCTGAACAGTGAGGTTGCATTCAGTGCAACGTTGACGTCATTCCAGACCAACAGTTTACCTCAGGACAAATATTTTTTTTATTTTCAGTCAGAAAACCATCTGCTCCTGTCTGATTTGCTCTCAGACAAACATCAGAACAGATGACAAAACTTAGTTTTTGCCTCTCTGTTCACCTGTTCAGCGCTATGGCTCTGAGATGTTTGGCTCTCCAGCAGTGATCCGTCATCAGCAGGGTCGGCAGAAGAGAGCGTCAACCTTTAGGTTTAAAATAAATAAAATATAGCCATAATTACTTTAATAAGAGCTCACTCAAGGTGAGCTGCTGTAACATCGGGTTCTGTGTTATGGAAACAAACTTTTCCAGTATTGTGAAGCATAGTTTTGGTCTGTGTTTGTTGCCCCTAATCACTCAGTGCTGTGCGTAATGCCATTAATGTCAAACTGAGCATGCTTGTCACTTCTGAAGCCTGAGCTGTTCACATCACAGTCTGCAGTCAGGCCACATTTAAAGGTGTAATCTGAACAGCAAAACAAAAAAATTGGATTTGAGCATTAAGGGCTGCAGTGTGAATGTAGCCTTAGAGACACATATCAGCTCGCAGATCCTTTAGTTTGTCACACCTGAACAGAGGCACGTTTGTCTGGACAGTTCAAAATCACAATCTAGAGCACAGAAGGACTATCTCTACAAATATCTTTGCCCAATATCACTCAGCAGGCCCCCCTCTCTGACTCTGTCCACTGTCTCTGTCTGTCCAATAAAGACATTTAGAGGACAACACAGTCCAGATTTATGAGGACGGAGCTTCAGTCAAAGAAAATCTGTGACGGACAAAGACTGCAGGTCAGAGCAGAAACAACAAGAAACCACAACCAAGCAAAGATGTTCCAGCTGAGCAGAACTCTCCATCATTTAGTTCAGATCAGAATAAAGGACATTCAAGTCTGAGCTTTGATTTGATCAGTCAGGGTCCAAACGGATTTACAACCCTCAAAACTCCACAGCAGGTCCTCCCAAAGGTCTGAACACAAAGATCCACCATCCCCGTCTCAGTGGACTGTCCCTTTGAAGGATCAGGAGCCGAGGTGGACCCTGAGTGAAGAAGCTTCAGCAGCAGGTTTTAGTTCAGTTTGAAGGTCACAGACACCTCCTGAGGACACACCTTCAGTGGATCATAAGTATGGATGTATGGAAACATTCTCTCAGTGAAGGTGTGTGTGAAGGTGTGGATGTGTATGTTAGTGTCAGGATCAGAGAAGGACAGCCGTCCGCTGTCCCAGTCCAGACTCACCCTGATCTTTTCTGGACGCTTCTTCACTGAGAGTTTGGAGCGTGGAACTGGTGGAGACCATGCTTCATATATATATCCATTGAACCATACTGTCCATAATCCAGACCGTATGACTCCTTTCTTGTTGACAGACTCTGCTGAAACACCAAGGTTCCAGTATTTACTGTCTCCAACCTGGACATCCCAGCAGTGAAGTCCAGAGCTGAAGCCTTCAGAGCCCAGGACAGAGCAGTAATAATCAGCAAACCTCTCTGGATTATCAGGAAGCTGTTGATACTGTCCTTCTCTCACGGAGGTCAGATTTTCAGACAACATGAGGACTGAACGAGCAGTGTTTGGGTCCAGAATGACCGGACTGTAGGAGACCAGGTCCTTCATCTTGGTCCAGATGTTGAAGCCCAGGTTGCCCAGATGTTTGGCCTGGTCTATCAGAGCTCCTGAGGGCAGCTGTGGATCCTCCAGCAGGGGGCACTGCTTCACTCTCTCCACTGCAGTCTTGTAGTTCTTCAGGAATGAGATGTCTCCAGCCTTCAGCTGCTCCTCAGTGTCTCTGAGTGTTTGTGAAAGAGCTTCTATCTCTCTACTCAGAGCCTCCATCTGCTCCTTCATCCTCCGGCTCTTCTGCTCCTCTTCCTCCCTCAGAGCTCCCAGCCGGGCCTCCTCTTCCTCCAGCAGAAACTGGTGGAGCTTCTTGAACGTCTCCTTGATCTGAGCCTCTGTGTGTCGGGCCTGGACCTCCATGTGTCTCAGAGTTTGATCAAACTTCACTCTGACTTCTTCATGAAGCTTCATCTTCTCCTTTAGGGGCTGCAGGAGGTCCTGAAGGTTCTTCTTGTGCTGTGGAGCAACTTCATTGACGGGTTTGAATCTGTGCTCGGCGTGTTTCTCTGAATCTCTGCAGACCAGACACACCAGCTCCTGATGGTCCAGGCAGAAGAGCCTGAGCTTCTCAGTGTGCAGCCTGCAGAGATTTTCTGAAGCTCTCTGATCTCTCTTCTGGAGATCTTCTGAAGCTCTCTGATCTCTCTGCTGGAGAAATGTCTCACACAGGTTCTTCAGAGTCAAGTTTGGAGGTAACAAGTTCTTTGAATGTCTCCTCTTACAGAGTGGACACTCCTTGTCCCCCTTGTCCTTCCAGCTCTTCTCCACACACTCTCTACAGAAGCTGTGGCTGCAGGACAGCATCACAGGATCTCTGAAGATCTCCAGGCAGACCGAGCAGCTCAGGTCCTCCTCAAACTTGGAGGCCATTTTGTGTGAGTGAAGCAGAGAGGCAGCAGAAGAAGAGGAAGCTGCTCCGTCCTTGAGAGTCTCTCTCACTCTGATTGGACCTTGAGGCTCTCTGTCAGTCTGTGGAGTCTGGACCTGCTGGAGGTGTTGGTGTTCCCAGAGTTTTCATAGTTCCCAGACCTCCTCCTGGCGTGGAGCTGGTCCTGTTTTAATCTTTAGTCGATCTGACAGCATGTGAGCGTCTCCTCTGAGTCAGCAGGAATCACACCTTGTTTCCAGGTTTTTCAGGTGAGATAAGGTGAAGGGGGCGGAGCTTCTTTAAAGCAGAATCTCGGGAGGGAGCGTCATGTTCCTGTCAGACTCTCCCTGGACCGTAAAAGTCTCTGGACTTTGTCCTACTCCCTGCTGCTGTGCTGAGGTCTGACCTACAAAAGCTCCTCCAGCCATCAGGATCAGACAGAAACCAGGGACACCAGGACTCCCTTCTTCAACCCTTCTGACTGAAGAGCTCAGCTCTGGTGATCTTTGGTGAACTTCCAAGACCTTTCGGACATACAGTGACAATGAACCTTGGTTTACTGGGAAACAGAGGCAGCTCCGCCAGGCCAAGGAGGAGGCCTACAGGAGTGGGGACAGGCTCCTGAACAAATAGGCGAGAAAGACGCTGACAAAGGAGATCAGAGCAGCTAAGAGAAGCTACTCTGAGAAGCTGAGAAGACAATTCTCAGCTAACGATCCTGCGTCGGTGTGGATAGGCCCTCAGGAGGCCGTCAACTACAAGGGACGACCCCCCCACCCTGTGGAGAACCCCCAACTGGCTGAGGAGCTGAATCTGTTTTACACCAGGTTCGAAAGAGACCTTTTCACACCCCCCACTAACCCCAGCAACGAAGGACTACCTGCCCCCCTGGACAGCCCCTCCCTCTCTACAACCCCACCCGTACTGTTGATTTGTGAAGAGGATGTGTGCCAGCAGTTCCAGAGACAAAAGATCAAGAAGGCTCCAGGTCCTGATGGTGCCCCCCCCGCATGTTTGAGGGCCTGTGATGACCAGCTGGCCCCCATCTTCACCCGGATCTTCAACAGATCTCTGGAGCTGTGCCCTCCTACTTCAAACGCTCCACCATCATCCCAGTCCCAATGAAACCCTTCATAACAGGACTGAATGACTACAGGCCCGTCGCCCTGACATCTGTAGTCATGAAGTCGTTTGAACATCTGGTGCTGAGCTACCTGAGGGACATCACAGGACCCCTACTGGACCCCCTGAAGTTTGCCTACTGGGCAAACAGGTCAGCTGAGGATGCAGTCAACAAGGGACTGTATTACATCCTACAGCACCTGGACTCTGCAGGGACGTACATGACGATCCTGTTTGTGGACTTCAGCTCGGCATTCAACTCCATCATCCCTGACATCCTCCACCAAAAGCTCTCCCACCTCTCTGTGCCAGCCCCCACCTGTCAGGGGATCTCCAGCTTCCTGACTGGCAGGACCCAGCAGGTGATGCTGGGGTCTATCACGTCCACCACACGGACAGTCAACACCGGCGCCTCCCAGGGTTGTGTGCTCTCCCCACTGCTCTTCTCCCTCTACACAAATGACTGCACCTCAGGGGACCCCTCTGTGAAACTCCTGAAGTTTGCGGACGACACCACCATCATTGGTCTCATCCAGGATGATGATGAGGCTGCTTCCAGACAGGAGGTGGAACAGCTGGTCCTCTGGTGCAGTCAGAACCACCTGGAGCTGAACCCGCTCAAGACTGTGGAGATGACAGTGAACTTCAGGAGAAACCCCCCTCCTCCAACCCCCCCTCACCATTAACAGTACTGTGTCTACTGTGGACTCCTTCCGGTTCCTGGGATCCACCATCTCCCGGGATCTGAAGTGGACCCCCCACATAGACTCCATCAGGAAGAAGGCAGAGGTTGTTTTTCATCAGATAGCTCAGGTAGTTCAACCTGCCTCAGGACCTGCTTATCATCTTCTACACCTCCATCATCCAGTCTGTCCTGTGCACTTCCATCTCTGTTTGGTTTTCCTCAGCCTCCAAACATGACAGGCACAGACTACAACAAACTGTCAGGGCTGCAGAAAGAATCATCGGGGCCAGCCTGCCCTCCATCCAGGACTTATACTGGTCCAGGACCAGGAAGCGAGCTGGCAACATCTCTGCAGACCCCTCACACCCTGGACACAAACTGTTTAAACTGCTCCCCTCTGGCCGGCGTTACAGAGCACTGTGTGTCAAGACATCCAGACACAGGAACAGTTTCTTCTCCTAGGCCGTCACTCTGATGAACACTTAACCTGCCCTAAAACAACAACTCATATACCTCAGGTACAACCTGTTATGTCTGTTTCTTCTCTGTTTATTCTTTGCACATTTATTTATCATCCGTTTCTCTATTGCAAATTGCACAATTTTGTTCTGACATCTATCCAGTGCACTATTTTATTTTATTTTAACTTCAATTGTGCATAGATTTCCATTCTACTCTGTACAAAGTTCTTATTTAATTTTGTAATTATTATTTTTACTACCACTTCAGCTCTATTTTTCGACTTTTTTAATATTTAGTGTTTTTCTTAGTGTTTTTTCTATTCATAATCGTACTGAGAGAGGGCAGTTTAAACTGGAGTCAAATTCCTTGTATTCCTGGAAATACTTGGCGAATAAAGCTGATTCTGATAGTGATTCTGAAAACTTTAATGCAGCTGAGATGGTCTTCAAACAAAGAACTTTATCACAGTGCCACAGGCTCATTGCCTACATGCCATGCTGCATTGATGCTGTAATTCATGCAAAGGAGACTCAACCAATTGTTGGATGCATAGAAATTCACACATGGTTAACGTGCCTGGTTAGCATACTTTTCAAATTGTAAATCAAATGTTGTGGAAAAAAATCAAGGATTTTATTTTTAGGCCATAGCACCCTGCCCTTGTTTGTTTGATGGAAATTTATTTCTAGTTCTGTGATAAATTTAACTTCTGTGTTTCTTCAGTCGCATGTATCTTTCTGACTGTAGCCTTTGCTGTGTAAGCTTGCATCAAGCATCCTCATATGTGTCTGTCAAGTGACAAAAACAAAACATAACACATAGTCAAGGCTAAAGAAAACTCTTTTACTTGCATTTCCAAGTGTACGCTCGGTGTGTGTCCTCCATGAAGCATCTGGTAGTAGTTGCTGTTTCACTGCCTTGGTGATTTTAAGATTCAGAAACACTCAGTCCTATAGATGATATCCACTAGAGCCATTCCTTCACTCAGCACTTCTTCTCTGAACTCCACCAGGCTTAAGAAAAGAAGTGGCAAGTTCATACGAGGTAAATCAGCTGTCATGCAACTGAGGATGCAACAATGCTAATTACAGGACACACCTAAGTTTTAAGATGTCCTGATGGTCAAATCATTTTCAGTCTTACCTAGGGGTGCCATCATTTTGACCAGGCCAGTTTCATTACTTTTTTAAGAATAATTCTGTTGAACCACAATTCAGTGTCTGATTTCCATTGGTTAATTTTCAGTACATTTTTATTTATTACTTTTGTCAATCTCAAGTTATTTCAGTGACTACTTTGGGTTTTTCTTTCTGAAACAAAGGGGTACCAACACTTTTGTCCACATCTGTAGGAGACAAGAAAAGAAAAAAATGAGGGCAAGTAGGAGAGGGTGAAATTTCTTAGTGTAAGTGATGGTTTAACAGATAGTACCGTGAAAGAACTTCAGATGGTCTACATTAGAAGCAGTGTGGTGTGAATAATTGAGTCCAATTTGTTGGGATTGATCCAGTTGATAAGGCAGATGCAGAAAACATGACAAAGGCCATCGAAGATGTCATGGATAAGGTCAGGTTGGTTCCTAAATCACTCTTACCTCAAGAACAGCCTTGCAGCACTGGAGATCTATCATGCCCACATGAGTTGGAGACACAAAGTAGTTGGCCCACCTTCTACGTGCCGTTGACCACTTTCTGAGAGGTAACCCCGCCATCGTGCCGCACTTAAACCAGGTAAGGCTCATATTCAAAATGATGATGAAAACCTCTCTCTGTCACACACAAGCACACTCATTCCCACTGACATGTTAACATTTACACAAAGAATTGAATGACTAGTTACTATGTGGTTATGTGACAAATTTTTTAGACATGACAAAATCGCATTTTGCCGTGATTTTTGAATTCATAATGCTGCGTTCACACCACACGCTACTTGTACTACCTCGGCTATCACTCTCCATGCAAAGTCATTATACAGCCACAGTGGGGCGGGGCTAACTCTCCCGCGATGCGACAGCCTCTTGTCACATCACTCTACCACATAGCTTCTCGCGCAATGTCAAAGTAAAAAAGTTGATCTTCTCAGACGATGTCGTATGTGGTTGTGCAGCAACAGCCAATCAGCTGTGTGTATTCTTGTGTGACAGTGCCTGTGACTGACAGTTTTTCATCCGGACTACTGAGGAACAATTTATGTCCATGTGGGAAACATTAGTCAGTGAGGACATTAGTTTCGCCTAGATGGACTGCAGAAAAACTCACAGATGATGCTGCTGCATCATCAGCTGCAGTGTTTTGTGTTTGATAAGTGAATGAAAAGGATACAGCTGGAATAATGTCCGCTTATACATCCTATTATATGATATATGATATGATCGCGGTGAAACTCGAGTGGACATGACGTCACCGAGCGACGGCCGATGGCAATGGTGACCAAAATGAGGTATTTATGAACGTGCAATGCTATGTCAGTGGGCAACGCGATTTTCGTAGCTGGGTCGCTTGTGGTGTGAAGGCAGCATAAGACTGACCATTTGTGTGTGTGCCTGCACATCTGCAATTTCAGATCACATCCCCAGACGCTCAGGTTGTAAAGTGCTGTGCAGCCGTACAGAGCGAAGACTTTCAGATCAACTGCCAAGAAAGCTGTTGTGCCAGGATTCAGTGATTTCTGACATGGCACACTATGCTATCTTTGCAGAGTATCAGAGATTGCAGAAGTTGGACATCTCCATTGCTGACTCCCACAGTTGTCTGAGCTCCACACGTGCTGTATTGGAGACTTACAAGACCAGATTTGGCTCTTTATGATAATGTTTTGCTCAGTGTGCAAGTAAGTACAATACGTTTAGATTATGTTGTGAGGAAAAAGTGTGATAGAGTGAAGTAGGATTTTTAATCATTAGAGCAGGAGCAATGAAGAAAGCCTCCCAGGATGAAGTGGTCAAGGGAGTTTCCTTGACAAGTGAGAGGGCCAGACCCAGGGGTTGGAAAGGTGAACAGAGGATCCTCATGTCATGTCAGGAGCAGCTGCTGGACAGGTTTATTGAGAGCATCAGGGACAGGTTTAGGTCAGGTCAGGCCACTTCAGGTGTGCCCCAAGGTTCCATCCTATCTACTCCCACTTGGCAATATTTCCCATTAATTTGGTATCCACTTTTCGCTGCTTCACAGATGAAACCCAGCTCTACCTATCCAGTAAACCTGACACCTCTCTTCCGCCTACCTCCCTCATCCACTGACTCTCAAAAATCAGATTCCGGTTCACCTCCAGCCTCCTCATACTTAACTCCGACAAAAAAGAACTCCGCCTGGTCGGTACAAAATCCAATTTATCCGAAGTTGACAGTTTCTCCCTAACCATAGACAACTCCACAGTGTCCCCCTCCCCTCAGATTAAGAGTCTGGGTGTCATCCTCGACAGCTCTTTGTCTTTTCACTCTCATATCAGTAACATCACCCGGTCTGATACTTCCACCTACGTAATATACACCGTCTCCGTCCCTCCCTCACCCCTCACACCACGGCCATCCTGATCTACTGCCTTGTCACCTCCCAGATCAATTATTGCAACTCACTCCTCTTTGGTGCCCCCCACAAATCCCTCCATAAACTTCAAATGGTTCAAAACTCCGCACCCCGGATCATCACCAGAACCCCTTCCTTTCATCACATCACCCCCGTCCTCCAGCTGCTTCACTGGCTCCCCATTAAGTTCAGAATTCACTTCAAAATCCTGCTGTATACTTTCAAGGCCATCCACAACCTAGCCCCCCTCCTACTTGTCTGATCTCCACATCACGACCTCCTCTCGCTCCCTCAGGTCGTCCTCCTCCCTCCATCTCTCTGTGCCCTCCACCCGGCTCAGCACCATGGGTAGCAGAGCTTTCAGCCGTTCTGCTCCCAAACTCCAGAACTCTCTCCACCCAGACCTCAGAAACATTGACTCCCACCCTTCCCCACTTCAAATCAAAACTCAAACCCATCTGTTCCAAACTGCATATTCTTTTAAATTTTTCACCCTCATTTAACTGTCACTCTTGTTTGTTGTTTTTATTTATTTTAATTGTGATTTTAATGCAGTGTGTTTTTATTATGTATTTTGTAAAGTGTCCTTGGGTGCTAAGAAAGGCGTTTTTAAATAAAATGTATTATTATTATTATTAGAGATGGTAACTCAGATGTTTTGATGGCAGCAAAGATCAACTTCAGAAACTGGCCATGAAGCAGGTGGGTTCATCAGATCAAGCTAAGTGGATAGAACAACTAAGTCTATTAAGACATCCCTGCTAAAATGTAAAATATATATGTCAGAGTTTGGTGATGCACAAATTGATGTGCTGACCACTTCTACTTGTTCTATCTTCTGAACACATCCCTGTTGAGTGGACCCTGCTCACAGCCAGACTTTACCTTGAGCCCCAGCTGCTGACAACCCTGACCCTGCATCGACTGCTGACTGTGAGAGAGGCTTCAACATTATGAAAGAGGTGAAACCAGACTGGAGGTCGAACTTAAAGGCAGACACGCACAGACCTAGACATGTTTGACTCTGAGGCTGATGATGTGGTGATGACCTGAGCCACAAGGACAGTAGAGTTGAGTTCATTACATTTAGACTCAATCCCTGATCAGGTTTGTTTTCCTTTTTCCTACTGGTTAAACAGACCTTGCTGTTGTGAGACATTGGGCTCACTCATTTAACATTAACGGTTGCACTGTTGAATATTAATAATACATCATGATGCAGCACCTTGAAATGAAGTGTGACCTCATGAAATAGCAACAACCTAATTTTAGTAAAGTAACCTAATAATGTAGCAATAACGTAATTTAATCTGTACCTAACTATTCTTTAAGTGATGCTTAAATTGGATTTTCAAACTAAAAATGTGGTATTGTTTTGAAAGAAAATAAGTCATGATTTTGTTTTTATTTGGCCAAAAAATTTTTTTGGGCTGGTTAATTTTTGGAAGTCATTCGTCAATGGCAGATGAGGTAGAAAGTTAATTTCAGACCCTGTACCTCTGTCCATACACTACTAAACTTGTACAGCAGATGGACCTGCTAGATCATTGTCTGAAACCATGCAGATCCATTTTGCCAAATCCTCTACAACTTCACTCGGCCCAATCAGAGAAGAGAGAAGCTGTAGAGGTGACAACAGAAGGCAGAGACTGCAGTTTGTTTTAAAGCAATGGCAGCCTATAAGCTGGTCTCCATGGATGCGGCACAATCTGCAGTTTCATTATAAATGGACTATATTCCTTCATTAAAAGAGAAGCAAAGAACATAATTGAAAGCATATTACATGATGGGCCCATGTAACATCTCATTTTTGCTAAGATTCAATGCAGAGCTGCTGCATTTTTTGTCAAGAAATTTGATTTTAAAAAATTAGTAATCATTTTTTTGTTACTTTGAATCTACAAAAGAAGTCTAGAAAAAAACAGTACTAGAAGGCCAGATTAAAATAGTTTTGGTAGCCTTGTTTTTGACCTAAGGCCAATGAAAATCTGACAAAAGACTTTTTGAACATCACTGTCTCATAAAAATTAGCTGTACGGCTCGATAGGGCAGACACGCCCCCAGTTCACAAGTTAATGATCACTGAAACATCCCATAAAGGCACCTCTTTACTTTCAGATCCCTCACATAAATGCTCCTGAAATCAAATAAAAAGGTTTTTAAATGACTTATTGTACCATATACAATTGCTTTCAGTGAAATCTTTTATGACTGTGTTTCATTATTTCATTACTGAGTTCTTAAATTCTTAAAAGTAATAATTTAGGTTATTTTCAAGATTTTTTATAAGGCCACGCTTCTTATGAGCAAACAAAGAAACATGAACTGATCACACTGGGGTCAGTGGGGGGATTAAATGTATTTGATGTAAATGGGTAAGAGGCACCATCTGCTGACCAGGTGTGAGTACTACAGTTTTGTAAAATTGAAGGATATTTTCATGCAAATTTTTGTGCTGCAGGGGACATGTGGTCCAACATTATATTTGTGATTAATTAAATATCACAGATGTCACATGTGTCCATGGTAAGAAATGTTTGTCTGAGGAATTCATGTAGCCCATGAGGTAAAATGTCATTTTTCTGCTATTAGAATTTATCCTTTTAGATAAAAAAATAACTCATCTGACGGTCATTAAAATCCTTTTAATTTGTTTTGTTTGAAAAAAATAATAATTCAGAGCAATTAATTTGCATTATTAAAGGAGCTATGAGGAGAATCTATTACCGGTGACATTAAGACTGCTACCAATGAGCACGAACGGCGACTGTTGTAATGCTGAGTTCCAGTAACCACAGAACTGGGAGTGACATCATCTCCGACTTATCGGCGTTCCAGGTGAAGTCGGAAAAAAAACATGCCGATATACCAGGCTATTGTTAGCTGTTGTTAGCTCAGGGGCAGATTCCCTGCCAACACTGTAATTTCCAAGCTGCAGTTAAGGCCTCACTAACACATGGACAGGTACCCCAATGAGCCAATCAGTGAACCCCATGAGCCAGGTCACCCGCCCTCAGCTCTACTTCTGGTCACAACTTCCTCTTTGACGGTGACCCCCAGTTTTTCGCGCCAAAGCCTCAGTCCTGCACAATGAGATAACGTGGAGGAGTCTGCATGAGTCTGCTTGTTTTGAGGTGAAATACGACAACGCTCATTTATGCACTGAATCAGTGGTGAGTAAAAATACTGAAGGAACCTGTAAGGCAGCTGATATTTATGTGAAAAGGTGTTTATTGCTGAAGAAGCTAATGGTACTCAAGACCTGATGCTTTGTATTAGGATGCTAATGGCCTGTTAGCTTAGCCTAGCCACTTAGCTGACATGATTGTTGTTCTGTGCAACTTCATAAGGCACCATGTTGTTTAGATGATATTTAAACTATTTTATTTATCTTTGTTTGGTGATTGTTTTAATTAAAGAGATAAATATTTAGCATGTTTCTCACTAATCAATGCAGTAAGAGACAAATAAGCAGGTTGAGCCTAAATGTCTCTACATTACCATGAATGTTCACAACTGTTTATTTATTAAAATTTCTTTTACATCATTAACTTTTATTTTATTTTTGTAAATGGATCATCTGTTAGAAACTGATGTAATCCTGTGATTTGAGCATGTGAAATTGGTTATTGTTGGAATTATAGTTGAATATTTGAACAAGAAGAACTTTAAAGGATTTACAGTTTCCACAACTACAAATGAAAGGGCCTGACTGATTTGGATATTTTGAGGTTGATGCCGAAATCTGGCAGAAAAGATTATGAGTACATATTTTTGGCAATTTATTTGTTAAATGAAATGAATTTTACTGTTTTACAATGCTTTATCCTTCAGTATTTGTTTACCCGTATGGCACAGAGTAATTTTCAAGTCCAAAAACATGCTGAAAAGCAGGTAAATATTGGGAAATTAATTATACAACCTTAATGAAAAAAAGTTGGTCTATGAGTGAGTTATGAAGTCCATCTTGTCTTGTACTTCTTGTTGAAGAAAATTAGAGGTACTGTAGGTTATAGCACAGGTAGAACAACTTTTAAAAATTTTGTAAACAAATAATTGCTATGGGAAAATAACAAACACCGAGTTAATTTTTTTTCCACAAGCCGCTGCTCTGCAACTTTCAGGAACAAAGAACTTTAAAGTACAAAATAAAACTAGTGTTCAAAACTTCAGTAAGTTCTTGCAAAATAAAATTAATAACCCTATTTAAATTGTAAATATATAGATGAATTATGAACTCTCTTTTTCACATCTGCCTTTCAGTCCTGCCGTCTTCATTAGTGCAGTGAGAAGTAAGTCTTCGTGCAGGTAGGACCACTTTTTTATTTCAAACTTTAGATAATATGTGTGAAGGAATAGCTCCTCATTCAACATGGAGCTGATAGAGTGATGAATGTTCATTCTTTGCACTCTGAAATATTTGCACTTGTGTCATTTCTGCTGTTATAAACTGGCTTTTAAGCTGTCAGCTAACACTATGCTAGGGTGGCATAACTACAGTCATGTCATTGTTAATATGAACCGACGGGGAGTATTTTAAGCTAGGTTAGTGCAACTTCACCAGTGTAGTGTACCGTTAGAACGTCAACATGATTAACGCAGACCGAATATGAATGTAAAAAGACAATTATCTCTTGTCTGACCTGTTACAGGTCAGGTTATTTTTTGAGATACTATTTAGAGGAGTGAAGCCAGGACCACCTTCCATTGGAGCGCCTCCTGCAGGACTTGTGTGAGGCTTTGATTTCCCAGATTCCAAGACCCAGAGTTTCCCAGTGTGAGCCGGGTGGTGAGTCAGAACAAACCTCTTTGTGTTGAACCCAAGGATGTGTGAAGGAGTCCCTGTTTTCGCCCCTTCATGGATTGTGTGGTAGAACACAATAAACACTGACACATTGACATTCAACAGGGGCCCAAATGCAAGAAGGACTGACTTTGGGAGAGAGTTTTTTTTTTGGCTGGCTTTTGTATTATTGTTTAATTTCATTCATTGACCTTTAATGTTCACTATAAAGAAGGATTTCTCACTTTCTTAAGTCAGTTAAATTTACAGTAAATGCCAGTTTTACTTAAAGTATCAAGTGTAAAACTGCCCAAATAATAAGTCCAACCAGAGTACGTAGTTCAGTTAACATACAACTAGATGTAATTATTGCCCCTGCACAAATGCACAGGAAACCCCTTATAGTCACTGGAGTGACCAACATTTACTTCCATGTGCTGCAAGATAAACTCAGTTTGGATCAGTAATTCCAAAGGTAAGAGCTTACTTTACTGTGCTTGATTTTATTTGATTGCAATGCTAATTTAATTTTTTTTGTTGAAAAGCACTCTACGCTGTAAAATAGAATAAGAGATATAAGTCAGATGATCAAGTGTAATCACACTCAGTGAGCTTAATGGACATTGTGACAAAGTTAGATGAGTCACAACAACGCCAGCTTACAAAAGGACCGACAGACTCATAATGGTAAGTTCCCTTTGCTATTTGACATTATGGTAGCATCTTAGTGACCTTGCTAGGTAAGTTAAATAGCCAACTAGCTGGCTTGCTTACATTAGCTGTGAATTTTTGATGGAAAAGGTTTTGACTTAGGTAAACTCACTAGCACAACACATTTTTACTTGAACTTTATGTATCTAGTGGTTGAAGTGAATATGGAGCAGATATGTTTAGTAACTTTTAGAAGAAATTTATATTTAACTGAATTTTCTTATTGGGTATGAAATTGTCAATCAGATGTGATTCAGTGGCATGATAGGCTGGTCGCACCTGTGGTTGCTAATTTCAAGACTATCAATGAGCCCTGTCTGGTTATCTACCCCGGTTGTGACAACTCCTCTCTGATTGTCTCTCCTTCAACCTGTCTTCTGTGTCTGCTGCCTTCCCCTTCCTTTGCAGGGTGTGTCTTCTGTGCCTGTACATATATATAAATAGACATTACATACATACATACCACAGATTAGCAGAAGAAGATGAATGAATGGAAGGATCATTGTGAAAAAAAAGTGCTTATTGAGGTCTGAAATCTCAGTTGAGACTCCCTGCCTACACTGACTAACATATGGAGGGCAGTATCTCAGCAGAGGATTAGTTGCTTTGGGTGACTAATGTTAGCCAAACACAACGAGCAACAGCATTGCGATCCAGTTGAATGCTTCCCCTTGAAAACCCTCCCACCACACAAGGGAAGATTGGAAATGAATTCTTTTATACTCAAAACAACAATCAATCAATCTTTATTTATTTGTATAGCGCCAATTCATAACAAGTGTTATCTCAAGACACTTTACAATAGAGGGTCCTCATGTCTGAATGGTTGTGGTGATCATTTTATAGAAGTATAATCTTAGATATTCTTACTGAAAATAAGAATTTATGGTAGTGACGAACTCATGGGTGCCCAGACCACAAGGTCATCCCTACCATATTTGTCTTCATTAAATATAAATGTGTTAAAGGCCTCTTGAGATGTGACATCCCATTTTCAGAGGGACCTCATGCCTATGTGGTAATAAAAAATAGATACTGTAGATGTATCGATCATGGATATGGAGATCATGCTAATATCTACATTAACAGCTATAATGATAATGGGAATGGAGTGTTCCTAATAAAATGGCCAACTATGTGTCATGTTTATAACTGTAGTTTTGAGGCTTCATGACTCCACAGCAGCAGGCAGTCTCCACCAAGGATCCCAGATCACCTACAAGACCAGAGCCAGAGACGAGTACAGGAGCAAACAAAAGGGGCAAAAGCAGATGTGGAGAGAGAGTGAGAGTGATAAAGTCCAATGTGACAGATCCCCGCCCCCCGGCAGTCTAGGCCTATTGCATCTAGACTATGAGTGTAATTTATGAACTAATTTATAAACTATAAGCTGGTCCCTAATTGAAAGCTTTATCAAAGAGGAATGTTTTCAGTTTAACCTTAAAGGTAGAGAGAGAGTCAGACTCCTGAACTGTGGTCGGTAAATTGTTCCAGAGACGAGGAGCCTGTTAACTGAAGGCTCTACCTCCCATACTACTTTTGGCGATTGATGGTACCACAAGTAGGCCAGCACTTTGGGAGCGTAATGTTCTAGAGGGGATGTACGGCACTACAAGCTCTTTAAGATAGACTGGTGCCTGTCCACTGAGAGCTTTATAGGTGAGAAGAAGAATCTTGAATTCTATTCTATATTTAATGGGAAGCCAATGTAGAGAAGCTAAAACATATCGTTTTTATATATATCGTTTTCATGTCATTATACTGTATAGCATAATATCTGCTGTGATAAATTATGATAGTGTTAAAAGGCAAGCTATGCTCAAAGTATAATGCAACAGGAAGGACAAAGACTAATTAGATGAAGTTGAACAGGACCACAGATCCGTCCTTTTAATGAATAAATCAGATCACAAATGAAGTTCCTCAGCTGAGGTCTCTCTCTGAGCCATTCACGGAGGAAGATTAGCATCAGAAAGAGCCCCAAATTACAGGTGCAGAGATCCTTTATGGATCCTGGGTGATGAAATCACGTGATACAATAATTAATATCGCAAGCCTCACCGAGTTCTGACTCCCCAGTGATGGCATACTCAAATCAGCAGTTTACATTACAGCAGGCATTCAGTTCAGATCAAATCAACCCAGATAAAAGCCACAGGCAGCAAAACACATCTGTAAAGATCAGTGTGAATTACTCTGTGACATGTAAGCTTGTTTTAACTAACCAAAATCGTGTGTGTGTGTCTTGCTCTGGAGCCATCCTGACTCCCTGAATCTACTGATAAAGACACTTGAAGATTAAAAGCAGATGTTTTAACCTTTAACCTGAGCTTTTTAAACATTTACCATACATGATCCCATATAGTGTAAATGATTATTTATAACAATGTAAACAAAACATCTATTTATTTGCATATGACTTATCCTTTTGGTCACAATACACGGTATAATTTAAAACAGTTTAACATCTGATATAATATAACATAATATATAAATACCATGATGTCCATTTATTCCAAAACTGCTTTTCCCCTTTGATCAAAATACCATATAATAAATAACGATGAAATATAAAGTAAAATAACATGTTATATTGTATTAGATTTTACTAAAATCCAATCTGTGATGGACAAAGACTGCAGGTTAAACCTGAAAAAAACAAGAAACCACAACCAAGCAAAGATGTTCCAGCTGAGCAGAACTCTCCATCATTTGGTTCAGATCAGAATAAAGGACATTCAAGTCTGACCTTTGATTTGATCAGTCAGGGTCCAAACAGATTTACAACCCTCAAAACTCCACAGCAGGTCCTCCCAAAGGTCTGAACACAAAGATCCACCATCCCCGTCTCAGTGGACTGTCCCTTTGGAGGATCAGGAGCCGAGGTGGACCTGAGTGAAGAAGCTTCAGCAGCAGGTTTTAGTTCAGTTTGAAGGTCACAGAGACCTCCTGAGGACAGATCTTTAGAGCATGATGGTCTATTGTATTAATGTATGGAAACATTCTCTCAGTGAAGGTGTGTGTGAAGGTGTGGATGTGTGTGTTGGTATCAGGATCAGAGAAGGACAGCCGTCCTCTGTCCCAGTCCAGACTCACCCTGATCTTCTCTGGACGCTTCTTCACTGAGAGGACAGAGACTGGATGTGTTGGCGACCTTGCTCTGTATTTATCACCATTGAACCATACTCTCCATAATCCAGACCGTATAAATCCCTTCCTCTGGACAGACTCTGCTAACACACCCAGTGTCCAGTCTTTACTGTCTCCAACCTGGACGTCCCAGCTGTGAGCTCCAGAGCTGAAGCCCTCAGAGCCCAGGACAGAAAACCAACGACTAAACCTCTCTGGATTATCAGGAAGCTGCTGCTTCTCTCCTCGACTCATGGAGGTCAGATCTTTAGACAGGATGAGGTCTGAATTAGCAGTGTTTGGGTCGAAGATGAGCGTACTGTAGGAGACCAGGTCCTTCATCTTGGTCCAGATGTTGAAGCCCAGGTTGCCCAGATGTTTGGCCTGGTCTATCAGAGCTCCTGAGGGCAGCTGTGGATCCTCCAGCAGGGGGCACTGCTGCACTCTCTCCACTGCAGCCTTGTAGTTGTTCAGGAATGAGATGTCTCCAGCCTTCAGCTGCTCCTCAGTTTCTCTGAGTGTTTGTGAAAGAGCTTCTATCTCTCTGCTCAGAGCCTCCATCTGCTCCTTCATCCTCCGGCTCTTCTGCTCCTCTTCCTCCCTCAGAGCTCTCAGCCGGGCCTCCTCTTCCTCCTGCAGAAACTGGTGGAGCTTCTTGAACGTCTCCTTGATCTGAGCCTCTGTGTGTCGGGCCTGGACCTCCACGTGTCTCAGAGTTTGATCAAACTTCTCTCTTCCTCTTTCATGAAGCTTCATCTTCTCCTTTAAGGGCTGTAGGAGGTCCTGAAGGTCCTTCTTGAGCTGTGGAGCAGCTTCATCGATGGGTCTGAATCTGTGGTCAGCGTGTTTCTCTGAATCCATGCAGACCACACACACCGACTCCTGATGGTCCAGGCAGAAGAGCAAGAGCTTCTCAGCGTGCAGACTGCAGAGATCTTCTGAAGCTTCTCTCTGCTGGAGAAACGTCTCACACCGGTTCTTCAGAGCAAAGCTTGGAGGTAAAATTTCCTTTGAGTGTCTCTTCTTACAGAGTGGACACTCCTTTTCCTCCTTGTCCTTCCAGCTCTTCTCCACACACTCTCTACAGAAGCTGTGGCTGCAGGACAGGATCACAGGATCTTTGAAAATCTCCAGGCAGACCGAGCAGCTCAGGTCCTCCTCGAACTTGGCAGCCATTTTGTGTGATAGTGAAGCAGAGAGGCAGCAGAAGGACAGGGAGCTGCTCCGTCCCTGAGAGTCTCTCTCACTCTGATTGGACCTTGAAGGTCTCTGTCAGTCTGTGGAGTCCGGACCTACTGGAGATGTTGGTGTTCCCAGAGTTCTCGGAGTTCCCAGACCTCCCCCTGGTGTGGATCTGGTCCTGTTTTTAGTCTTATGTCGATCAGACAGCGTGTGAGCGTCTCCTCTGAGTCCGCCGAAATCATAGCCTAACTGGTTTGTCTGGTGAGATAAGGTGAAGGGGGTGGAGCTTCTTTAGAGAAACATCACAGTAGGGAGCGTCATGTTTCAGACTCTCCCTGGACCATGATGATCTCTGGACTTTGTCCAGCTCTCTGCTGCTGACGTCCCTGAGCTTCTATGTGGTCTGAGGTCTGACCTACAAAATCTCCTACAGTTGAAAGGGTAGGACATTTTTTATGTGTCCTTGAAATTCTAAAGTCATGTTTTATACTTGGATAAAAATAAAACATCTTATTGCCCTTTATTGAATGTTAGTAAAGTCTGAATGTCTAAATGAACAGAAACAAATGTTCCTTTGTGTGAAATGCAGTCACCTTTATTTAGGCTACCTGACAGAGCATCTCAGTTACAATACCAGAACTGACAACAAACAGTGAACCTGGTCTACATGATTATATCAAATCATAAAAGCAAAGCATAGCAAGTTTATTTGTAGAGCATAATTCATACACAAGGTAATTCAAAGTGCTTTACAGAACAAGAAAAATGTGTCAAATCACTATATAAAATAAAAACAACACTAATCATTATAAAATAACTTTAAAGACAAGAGTGCAGATCAGATCCTTTCAGTCATATGCACAGTTAAACAGAGCGGTTTTATTTTTATTTTTATTTTTCTCTTCCCCTTGTCTGCATTATCTTTTCTGCTGAGCACTGTGTCAGATGACAGCGTTGAAAAGACCGATGCATTTTTTTTCTAGCAGTCAGAGAAATGTGAATATGATTAGCTGCTATAGTGACCATCACCAGCCCTCCCTGTAGGCTACTCCTTCATTTTAAACTTTATTTAACCCCTGATGTGAGCTGAAGGGGAGGGCCCTGCCACACCGCAGTGTGAAAGAAGGGGAAATAGTGACAGACAGGACGAGACAAGACAAACGGATACTGTTATTGATTTGAGATAGCAGTTCAAGTGCTGTGCTGATCTAAGTCCATACAGGAATTAAAGGCTGTAAGAAATCGGGGACACCAGAAATGTGGGGTCTTGATAGTAGGGGTGGGGATGTGGGCCTACATGGATCAGAGATGGAGTGGCATGCATCACAGGATGTGGGAAGATGTGTAAGAGTGCCCGACTCAGCATGTTCTGACGGGATCTATCATGTCTCTTAGTTAGTCTCGACAGGAGCTTGAGTATCTGTATACGCATGCATGTGAGGTGGTCACCGAATACCCAAGGAGTTGCCCAAACCCAGGGAAAACATGGCCATGGGCGCCCCCCGGGCCACCAGGGCACACGAGACCCCCACACAATCCCCAAACTACCAGGCCCAGGGACCCAAGGGGGCACAGACCCGCCTCCCCGCCGACGCCAAAGACAGCACCAAGGGCCCAGAGCGGGAGCCCCCCCGCAAACAGCACCCGCCCTCCCGACCACCCGTCCACCCGGCCCCAAGCCTCCCCCGCCCCTTCACCCCCCCTCCAGGTTAGTGTATGTGGTGCAGTTAAAACAGGAGGACGGAAGAGACAGAGGGATCGAGCTGGTCGCTCCGCCTATCATCCCCGACCCCCAGAACCCTAAGTGTTATGAATGTGCCCAAAAGTGAAAATATATACAAAAGTGCAATGTGTGAGTGGTGAAGTGCAATTAAGAGGTAGGGCTAGTGAGGGCCGGGCCCAACCATCCACAACAGAGCGGAGGCATGGAAGCAGCACCAAGCGGATCCCCGAACAGTAGGCCCCGGGACCAACAAGCAACAACCCAGGCGAGCCCCAGTGAGCAGGTGCGCCCAGCAGGAACACCCCCCCCAGCAGACTGCAGCACCAGAACCACCGACCCTAGGGCCCCCCCAGGGCACCGAGCCAGCGAGTCCCCAGTGCCCAACCCCTGCCCGAGCCACCGGGGGAGGCAGGACCGGCACCAGTGGACACCCACCGCCTCTATCTCCTGCCCCATGGCAGGATCTGAAGTCACCCCACCCAGACTCAGTGATCCATTCAGGATGCTGCGGTCCCCCCCCTGGAGGCAGGCCAGGCCCCAGTGGTTGACCCCCAGGTGGCCGAGGGCCCCCAACCCCCCGCAAGGGGAGGGGGGGGAGCAGGCGAGGGGGAAGGAGGAGGGGAAGGGCCGCAGGGCGGACAGCAGGAAGGGAAAGGCACGGGCGCAGCGCAGAGGAGCCCACCACTCCCAAGCCCCAAGGCCAGCCAAGGCACCACCGCAGGAGGAGGCCGGCGCCATCCCCAGGTCCCGCTGACTGAACACGGACCCAGCAGTCATAGGGAACAGGAGGGAAGGCACAGAGCACCCCAGTACCCCAGAGGAGGCCGCTAGGCCAGTGAGCCCCACAAACAGAGCGGTTTTAAACCTAGATTTGAACAATGTCAGAGTAGAGGCCTGTCTCACATCTTCAGAAAGACTTTTCCAGATTTTAGCTGCATATAACTGGACCCCTGGTTCCCCATGTTTAGTCTGGACTCTGGACACCAGCAGTAGTCTGGTACCTGAGGTCCTAAGAGTCCGAGATGGTTCATATGGCACTAACATGTCAGAGATGTGCTTTGGTGCTAGGCCATGGAGAGACTTGTACACAAGCAGAGCTGCTTTAAAGTCTATTCTCTGAGCCACAGGAAGCCAGTGTAGGGACCTGAGCACAGGACTAATGTGTTCGCACTTCCTGGTTCTGGTCAGGACTCGAGCAGCAGGATTCTGGATGTACTGAAGCTGTCTTGTGGCTCGTTTGGAGAGGCCGGTGATCAGGCCGTTACAGGAATCTTACCTACTGGAGACAAATGCATGGATAAGTATCTCTAGGTCAGGTTTAGACACTTTACCTCTGATTTTGGCTATGTTTTTTAGATGGTAAAAGGCTGCTGATGTTATTGATCTTATATGGCTGCCAAAGTTCAAGTCTGAGTCCATTATTACCCCGAGACTTCTAGCCTGATTTGTAGGTTTTAGAAAGAGGGACTGGAGGTGACTGTTGACACTTTCTCTTTGTTTCTGTGGACCAAAAACAATGACTTCAGTCTTGTCTGAATTTAGCTGGAGAAAGTTGTTTTGCATCCACACACTGACCTGTTGGATGCAGTGACAGAGTGAATCCACTGGTCCATATTCACCTGCTGTCAGTGACGCATAGATCTGAGTGTCATCTGCATAATTGTGGTAGGACACATTAGTACTTTGTATTAACTGGCCTAAATGCAGCATGTAGAGATTGAACAGGAGGGGTCCTAGGATGTGGTTTGAGACACAGTTACCAATTTCTACAAAGTACTTCCTGTCTTCTAGATAGGACTTCAACCAATGTAGGGCAGTCCCAGAAATGCCCACCCAGTTCTCTAGTCTCTGTAAAAGGATCTCATGATCGACAGTGTCAAAAGCAACTTATCATTTCCATGAATAGTGCACCTGTGCTGTTATTTATGTATCTCCTCTGTGCTACTGCAGGACCAGCCGGTGGTGTGGGAGACACAGATAGGTCAAAGAAGACACAGAAATGATCAGACAGGGCAACATCAACCACATTGACGTCTGAAATATTAACCCTCTTTGTAATAAGCAGGTCCAGAGTGTGCTGTGCAAAGTCATCAAAGTATGTGCATCCAATAGAAAGCATCCCGGTAAAATCATCAATAAAACTTTTATGGTGCTGTGGAAGCTTGTATAGAACTATGTAGAACATGGGCAGAGATTATTTTAACACCATTTTAAAGGCCACATACTCAAATGATGAAAACACCCCAAATGACAACCTGCGCATAACCATATGATCTCTAAATACTGCATGGATGCCTCCACCTTTTTTGTTTTCTCTCGTCAGATTCAAATCAATTAGAACTGCATTACCTGTGTTTTTGTCAAGCCAATTAAAAATATAAAATCAAGATTACAAGAACAGATCAAATTATTAATTAAAAATGATTTGTTGGACAAGGATCTAACATTGAGCACAGCAAGTTTCAGATTAATTGCATTAGGACTGAACATTATCTTCTTATAAGGGGATATGTATTAAATTTCTCTGATTGGACAATCTAATTGTCCCTTTGTCGTCTCGTCTATGTGGTGTGACTGTAGATATGGCACTTGGGTAAAATGATGTCTCACAGGGCCCCAGCTTGACATGTCCTTTATCATGACTGTAAGTCCTGGGACAACAGAGGCCCTGTATGTCCTTACGCTTAGAGATACCAGCTCTAGGGTCAGGTAGGGGAGAGGAGGTGAACTGGGTGCTGCTGGGTCTGAAACACCTGCTGGGGCTGTCAAAGACCCGCGGGCCTGTGATGAGGGCCCGCGGGAAGGTGGAACCGATGGGGGGCCTGGATCCTTCGCTGGGGGTGGTGGAGGCTGTTGTGGTGCAGCTAGTGCTGAAACACTGACTCCATCTCTGCAACAGAGATGCTTTACTATATCCTCTTTTCTCTCATTGGTTGCTCAGGACCCTCCATCCTGGTGTCTCAGAGTGTGGAGGAGGTGTTTTGTCAGCACTCCTCCCACCTCTGCACAGGTGCAGGTCCCCTCCCTTGAACAGGTCTTCTCGTTTCCAGAAGAGAAAGAAGTTCTCAATGTGGTGCAGTCCTCTGTGGCACACTCTTTAGACAGCCATGTGTTCAGCTGAAGCAGCCAGCTGAACTTTGTTTATCTTCCTGTCGATGTTTGGAAGAGGTCCACTGATGAATGCCTTGACTTCCACTTTATCAAGCTCCTTGAAGAACTTAGTGAAATCCCTTTTCAAGACTTCAGTCTGTTCCTTTCTGATGGAACAGTGATTCACCCACATGCACAATCAGCTGTTTGACTCCTTGGTGTGTTGACAAAACTTTGGGAGGAGTGTTGTTATCTCAGAGACAGTGGCACTGGGATAGCAGCATGTTTGAATTCTTTAAGGCCACTGATAGCACCATGTCATGGCAGCAGCGTATCTCTGACCTTGATGTTTGGTCCAGATTGTCTGTCTGCCTGCTGTCTTTTGCCAACTTTATGGCTGCTCTTTAGTGACGATAATCCATTTTCTCTTTGTTTGAATCATTAAAGTCAGTCTCTGATAGTGGCAAAAATCTGTTAGTAAGCTGTGTTTCCGGTGATTTTACGTTGGGATCAAAATTGTCTCTCATCACTTTGTACTGCTTTGGCTTAGTACCAAGTTTTCTCCAAGATGAAGCATTTTGGTCTTTACAGAGTTTTGGAAAAGAAAGTGTCACTCAGTTTTAAGATGAAAGCAGCAGGTTTGTCACCTTTTACTGAAAGTAACTGTAGGCTTCTTACCACTGGATGATTATAAAGAAAAAATCCATGCTTGTAACTTATTAATTTCCTGTTGTTTTCCTGTCTTTCACAGAAGGAATTTGTTTGGTTTCTTCCCCCGGACATGTCGCTGGCTTGTCAGAAGGGTTAAAAATCTTAGAATGCTCTTCAAAGTCTTTTTTTACTTAATATAAATAATGACATGATGAATATAGAGATTTTCCAGGATTTGCAGGAGGGAAATGATTAAAAAGCAAAGGACAGAGGGAGCAGGATGGAGCAAGCAGAAACATGCCAACACTCTTCAGAAGCAGGAAGAAATGCAAAGGGAACTCAAAGAGAGTAGCTCTGATTGTATCGCTCCACAACTTATCTCACTACCACCAAGCAAGAAAGCAGCAGTGATTGGATGTCCCTCTTAACTTATCCAACCTTTTCTCACAACCAAAGTTGCTGTGATTGGATATATTCCTTACTCATCTCTACCTTCTATGTGACCAAATTAGGTCTGATTGGATTAAGTTTCAAACATTTTAGTCGAGATAATTTGTTGATGAAAATGACAATTAATTTAGCTTCAGTTTTTGTCCGTGTGCTCTTGTTTTTATTAGTTACTCTCTAGGTTTTTTTTTCAGGGGAACAAAAGTGGCTGATGAAAACTAAGACAAAAATAATCAGTAAACAAAATAAACACTGTTACAGATCATAAAACCCAAATTATTCTCTCAGAAAATTGGAACTTGTGAAAAAGTTGAATATTGGAAAATCATAGTGTCCCACCCGAGGCACCTAATGAACTTCAAAGGCCTGCAAAGATTTCCTCGGCCTTGAAATGGTCGGGTTACACCTGAGCAGGGCCACAGGCTGAGCGCCCCATGCCACGCCTCTAAGGAAGGGAATTGATAAGATTTTATCGATACCAGTGCTATTTATAATCCTGCTTATCGATCCAATTCTTTAACAATTCTCGTATTGTTTTCTGAACATGTTCTGTGTGGACAAATGTTGGCCTGTAGATTTTCAGTGTCAACAATCTCAAACACACGTCACAGCATAGATAACTGCTTCTGCAAGTTGCTGGTGTTTCTGCTCATTTAATGTTGTGCCATAGGCACCTTTGTATAAAATGAATCCACAGTTCTGACGCTTCTGGACCCTGTTAGTGGAATGAATCGAAAAGGGCATTGATGAGCAAAAAGACTCATGATATCAATTCTTTGATGGAGCTGTTAATGATTCTCAACTGGAATTGTTTTTTGATTCCCATCCATTCATGCAAAAGAAGGCCCAACCAAAAATTGAGCGCATAGGAATTAACCTACTTTTCAGACATGGTTAACATTCCTGGTTAGCATACTTTTAAAACTGTAAACCATGTTGTGTTGTGATAAATAATCAAGGATTTTATTTTCAGGCCATGTCACCCAGCCCTCATTATCTTGGATAGAATTTGATTTCCAGTGCTGTGATACATTTACCTTCTTTGTCTCCTCTGTGGTCTACCTCTGTCTGACTGATGATCACATGTAGACACAGCTTGTGCAAACTTTGCGTTGAGCATCATCATGTGTCTGTCAAATGACAAAACAAAACACATGGTCAAAGCTTAATCATTACACCTAACCCCACCTGAAAACTCCTTCTTACTTGCATGTCAAAGTGCACACTCAGTGCATGTCCTCCATGACGCATCAGGACGTAGTCACTGTTTCACTGCCTTGGTGATGTTAAGCTTGTCCTCATCAGTAAAACAACATAAGATGATATCCACTAGATCCCTTCCTTCACTTGACACTTCCTCTCTGAACTCCATTCATGTGAAGTTCATATGAAGAAAATCAGCAGTCATGTAACTACAGAAATGCCACATTTTCATCATCCGGATGAAGTATGAGTTTTGTTATTGAGTCAATTACAGGTTCACCATGAAGCCTTCACAGTGTTGCCACCTTTCTGAATTCCATGCAACTCCACAATGTTCCCCACAACAGCAACTTTGCCCTCAACATGGAAACAGTTGTTGCTTTGAGAGTAAGAAATGATGTTTCCCTTAGGTATGGACCTTTGTAGAGTAGAAAGAAAGGACATTTGAGAGAGTTGGACCAGGCATGCTGTGGTTGAGGCTCGAATTTCCTTGATCTTTGAAGGACAGCTGCTATTTCACCTGTTAAAGTTTGTCAAAATAACAGACAGGCTCATACATTTTATGTCACTCCTTATGCTACGGCCACACCGGACGCGAATTGGCGAATTTTAGCACGCGTAAAGCCTGTAACGCGCCGCGCTTAACGCCCAAAGCTGGACATTTTGGCAAGCTGTGGGACGAGCGTCCGGGCGCAGGCGCAGTAGAGAGCCGGAGCCGGTTCGCCGGTCGGACTCAGTGATGACCCGTGCAGGCAAATCCAGCTGGAAACGAATATTTACAGAACTTACCTTCAAAACCTGTCTCCTCAGCGACTTTCACCCAAGCCTGCTCCTTTTGTTCCAGTCTCTGTAGAGGACACACGCCGAGTAGTTTAGCTCTGGATGATAGCAAACAACGCAGATAAACCTCTCCTCCATCTTTGAGAGGTGATTTGAGCAGGAGCAGGAGGCCGGGGCGTAACACATCATTAAATCAAACCTGTCTCCTCAGCGACTTTCACCCAAGCCTGCTCCTTTTTGTTCCGGTCTCTGTAGAGTATACACGCCGAATTGTATAGCTCCGAATGATAGCAAACAGTGCCGATAAGCCTCTCCTCCATCTTTGAGAGGGGCTTGAGCGGGAGCAGGGGGCCGCGAAGCGTCACACGTCATCAAATCAATGACGTCGGGGGGGAATGTCATCGCTGATTGGCTGCCGCGCCACGAACTGGCGTCCAAAGTTCAATATTTTCAACTCGAGCGTCGAGGCGTTTGGGGCGGCAAAAGGCCTCGACGCTCCAAACGCACCGCGCCAAACGCGTCCAACGCGCCGCCCAGGGCGAATTTGCGTCAAGACGCGTGTTTGCATTGACTTTGTATGTAATCTCGACGCGTGTCCAGGCGAATTCGCGTCCGTTGTGGCCGTAGCATTAAAATACCTCTTGGCCATAAAATCAACACCTTCGGAGTACCACTGGCAAGCCTGTAAAAACCAAACACTCATCCACCAGTGGCCGATGGAAAAGTTTGAATTGCATGAGAGGTTTTGTTTACATACTTTTGACCATTTCTGCTGGCTGTCATGCTGTTTTGACCCTTGCAGCATGCTGTACTTGTGTTGTGATTTGGTACACTGGGAATGGCGTGACATCAGCTTCCAGAGTTCTATTCATTCTGTTTTCTTGAAGAAGCACTGTGGGAAGAGCGTAACAAGGAAGATGTGGCAACACATTCCCAGCATGAAGCCACCACAACCAAAAAGGATAAACAAAGGAGCTGGAGATGATCAAGAAGAGGAACAGACTGCTAAATGGAGTAATGTCACTATATGACGTGGCCAACCTCGGTCCTTGCTGACGTATGGCTTGACAAACCACACCAAGAGCTGAAGCTTTTATCAACAGATAGTCAGAAACAAAACCTATTCTTTTTATGCACAACAAAAATGAAATTGCCACAGTGACAGCTTAAAAGCCGTGTAGCAACCCGTGTCATCAAGCCAGTTGTTAGGAACAATTTGACGCTTGTATATGTTGTATATAGTTTTTTCTTATGTATTTGAACTATCCTGAAATGCTGTAAAATCATTGCTTAGTGACATGACCGAACATAACCTGTACATGACCTTACAGAGCCCCCTCCTTGCTAGAGACTGCTTTTCCACACACTACTTGACCGCACATAGACCTCTTGGCCCTCTCCTTACCTTTTCTTCCCACAAACTGAGACTTTCCCATGATGAACTCACTGAACCTTGCACCTGCAAGGCCATCTTTCTCACCAAACACAACATCACGTGACCACATACAATGCTATTAAAGGAGATAACACTGTACTAGTTTTCAGTTCAACTCTCAGACTGCTTTTGGATTCTTTGGGCTGAAAGTCTCTTGTCCGGACAAGAAGAAGAAGGATTAAAGCTCCATTTGATTGCATCCAGCTGCTTTTCGTCATTTTTATTCTGAATGAATGTCAGGTACAGGTACGAACCAACTGAGCTATCGAAGGATTATAAAGGGAAAATTCCTGACATTTCTTAGTCCTTGGAGTTGGATCCTCACATCTGCGACACTGGAAGAGGAGGAATCATCACGAAAGTCCGTGCACGGTCTGGGAATATATTTCCAGCATTGAAAAACCCGTCCTGAGGGATCGATGGTCTCCGTACTCAACTGGGGCCCGGTGAAGAGGATCCTAAGGAGAGACAGCTGGCTGCAAACTGGTGAGCATAAATCTTCTTCCTAAAGTGCAGGCCTAGTGAGGGAAGCTTCTGAGCGGCCCTACAAACCTCTGGTTTTCGGTGTAGGAGGATCCAGAGCGGATTTGTAACCTGCTGTTGCCATACACAAAGAGTTTAGGATGAACCAGAGGTAGTGTGTACAGCTATCTAATTGCCCCTAAACTAGGATATCACTCCTAAGTGATTTTTAACTGCTCTAGAAGGCAGTCTCAGGAGTGAAGACAATTGTGTGACAATTGTATAATACTGTGAGTATGCGAGTGTGTGTGTGAAGCTACTGGCTGCACCTGTACTCTGAGCCAGAGTGAGAGGCTGTGCGTGTGTGTGAGACTCTGATCAAAATGGAGAAGCTGCAGAGGGAGACAGCTACACCCGCTGTGAATTAGTAAATGTAAATGTTCTTTATTTATACGGCCCTTTACAAAAACCCTTTCGGTGAACCAAAGTGCTTTACAATAGGTGCAAGAAAGCAAAGAATAAAATAATTAAAAATAAACAGAAGCAATAACAGCAATAAACAACAATAAAAGCAGTGAAGATAATAAAAGCAATTGGAGCAATAAAATACAATAAAATAAAGTAAAACAGAGTAAAAGTAAAAGTATCACCACACTACTGGGTATTAAAAGCCATCCTAAATAAAAATGTCTTCAGTCTAGATTTAAAAAGGCTCAGGTCAGAAATGAGACGCATTTCAACAGGGAGCTTATTCCAAAGTCTGGGAGCAGCAGTGGAAAAGACTTGATCACCCTTAAGTTAAAGCTCAGTTAAGTACACTGGGGCGAGACCATGAAGAGCTTTAAAAACAAACATTGATGCTGTGTGTGTGAATAACTAGTCTACACTCACACGGAGTTGTTCTTTAAAGCCTGAAGGTCCGACATGACGAGCAATTTTCCGCCGTGTACATGTCCCACTACAGATCAGCCTCACAGACAGACCAGGCTCCACCGAACATTTTCCTGATGGTTTCCTCCTCTGTCGTTCTCAATACTGACGAATTGTGCCTTTATGATGGCAGGGGATCCGTTTAGCTATGACTGTTTTCTTGTGATTATGACGGAAATCTGGCTTTATCCGCTTATTCCCGACACAGCAGCTAAGCCAACCAGCTAGCAAACTAACTAGCCAGCTAACGTTAGCATAGCTGCCACGAGCATATGACGTCATCATAAGCAGACACATCCAGAAGAGACTTCACGTAGCTGGGGGCTTTAATCAGCCTGTTTAAATAAGTTTGTGAAATATGTGCAGTATCCTACAACATCTTTTTAATTTCCTCACGCACATTAACTCATGTTTAAAATAAAAAAGAGGTTCTACCTGAACTAAAACTGCTTCTGATGAACTAATAAGGACTGAACAGCAGGTGTGACAAAGAGTTCATAAATAATAATCACATTTTTGTTTTGCAGGAATTTTGTTGCAGTTTTGCAAACAATTTTTATTTTGTTCTTTAGAGCTGCAAAGAAAAATAGAAATGCCTGTGAAAAGAATGTTTTCTCAGTGTTTTTGTTGCTCTCCTCTCACAGTTATCTGTTTACAACTTCTTTAGAAGTTGTTTTACCTTTACTACATCCTGCCTTTAGTTTCATCAACAAAAAGTACAACATACAGAGTGACTTTTTTTAAGGTTATATAATTAATGTACCAGAAGTTCAATGCTTTTTATTTGCATGTTATTGTACTTTAAATTATCTTACTGGTGTAAAGTTAAACAAATACTAAAGGACCAAAACTATAAAATGTTCTGCATGTAATTTATATATTCATTGTTGTGTTTTGGGACCAATTTTTTATTTTTTTTTAAATCACATTATATATATGTTTTAAATTAATCGGCCGATTAATTGGTTATCGGTATTTTTTTTCTGCTAAATATTGGTATCGGCATCGGCCTCAAAAAATCCATATCGGTCGGGCCCTAGTGAACATAATGGAAGATTGATAAAGAGAGAACCTAAAGGAAATCCACCTGTAGATCCCTTGAAGTATGCAGAAAAGTGGACAAAAGAATATGGGTTTGATGGAAACCTGAAAGTGGAACTATGTAAAGCACTTGTGCATGCGGTTAAAGAAGCACATAGGAAAAGAGGAGATAGCTGTAAAGAAGTTCAATGTGCCCTGCTGTGGTCACAAGCAGCAGTGAATGCTGAAAAGAGAGAAGAGCAAGATTTAAAATAAAGCAAAAAGAAATGTAAACAACAAAAGCATTAACAATTAGAGGAAGATATGGGGATATGGTATCAATCTAAAATGAAGAAAACAAACAAAAACAAAGACGAGGGTGCAATTGGAACACAAATAACTTCCAAATCTGATGGAGATTCAAAAGACCGGACACCAGAAGAGGTCTTTGAATTTGAAGAACCTGCTTCTCCATCCGTTCCATCCCCAATCACCCTTAAATTGGGAAAACGATTGTGTGAAGTACAAAATTTATAAAGTGGATTAACAGAAGAAGCACAAAACATCCAGCAAAAAGGGGATAGCGGATATTATGAGGATAAAAGAGAAAGACCAGTGGAAACAACATTCATAGCTCCGTTATTTGAGTTCCCTAAAGACCCTGGTGCTAAAGCCTTTGACCCAGCTCCCACAGTCTATCGTCCGTGGTCTGCCAGTGAGGTGAGATCCACTGCAAGCGAACTAGTCCATCCAAAAACTGAAGGGGCTCACGATTACTGGGCCAGTCTTGAATTGGTTATCAGCACTTGTCAACCCACTGTCATGGAATTGATGAAGTGCCTGAAGATTCTCTTCAAAGGGGAGTTTGAGGGGTTAGTGGATCACAGTGAAGGACATCTGAAAGATATGAGTCCAGCTGACACATGGTCAGGTATTGATGACCATAAAAGGAAAGTAGAAAAGAAATATGGTGTCAAATGTGACCCCGGTGTAGTGGCTAGTATGAGACTGACAGAAGGTGAAGATATTGCCACTTTTGCGGCTCGTTTTACCACAGCTTTTAACAAACACATAGGGTTTGGAGAGGACACTGATGACCGTCGATATGACCCAGCCTGGAAATCAATGTTCCTAGACTGTCTTCCCCAAACTCTACAGGCTAAGGTTAAATTAACCTGCATTGTGCTGAGTTCTTGTACCAGACAAGAATTTTTAAACCACTGTACTCATCATTTTGAAATTGCTCAGACAAAAGAGAAAAAGATCAAAACTGATGCTGATCAAGCCTTTGTGGCTTTTATGGCTCGAGGAGCTAGACCAAAATACGGTTCTAACCAAAACCGCAAACAAAACCAAGACAGAAATCAGGACAGAGACAAAAATAAACCTGAAGTTCCTGAAATTTTACTATTGTGGTAAGCTGGGCCACTTTGAAAATAATTGCAGAAAGAAAAAAGATGAGAACAGTGACTCTAAGGACTGTGATGATACTAGGAGAAACAGAGATGATTCACCAGAGCGATCAGACCGCACCCGTAACCGTAAAAGACGGAGCGATAAAGAATATAAGGAAGACTGACTAGACCAGGAGGACTGCCAAACAATGGAGCAACAAAAGGTGATGCTAGAATAAATGAAGCGAAGCCTGCGAGCTAGTTCAGGCAGACAACTCGAGCAGCGCTGCTATTCACATGTCACATTCACATATCATACGTCACACTCCTTACATCAATCCTCCAATCACACTCTCCACCTCTCAATTTGGCGGTGTATTTAAACTGGGAGTTTACCCATCTCTCCCTCTGCTCGGCAAACGTCTATGCTGCCAGACACTGATTTGCTGCGTGTTCTTTCAGCTGCTCTCTCATGCGTTTGTCATCATACCTTTTACTCCGGTGATCCTGATGTCTCTCGTCGTCTCCGATCAGTGAGTGAGTCTCAGCGGTCATGGGAGGGCACTGGGCTTAATCCTGAAACCCCAGATTCAGTCCCTGAAGTTTGCTTTGCGAGTGAATCTGACCCGTTCGTCCTCGCCGGATCTCCCGCACATCCGCAAACAACCCTCCGGATGATCCGTGCGCCGCCTCTTGGAAGAGCTCTACGCCCGTAACATCACCGCGCCAGCCGGCTTCAGCCACGAAGACGTTTTCGATTGTTTGATGATCCAGCAGAACTCCAGATTCCTTCCGGGGGGAAGGTAAGCGCCAGGTAAAGCGCACTGCCATCGTCCCTCCTGAGCTGGAGCCCGGCGCTGCCTCCCAAGCAAAGCAGCCAGATTCCAGCTTCTCCACAGACGCGTCCGCCCGGTCTGCACGAAGTTAAATCAGCGCTGAACACCATGGAAACAACGCCACGCCATGTGAGCCGCCTGGGTCCCTCTCCCGTCTCCATAGCTACGCCCGACACCTGTTGCATCCCAGTTGACGGCATACCGCAAAGGACCCTGGGATTTGCAGTTCCAATCCTGCCACGGGTTCTCAGCTCCAGCCTGCTGCTGCTGCCATTCCTGGTTCTCTAAGGAATCAAATCTGCTCGGGTAATCTCATTCCGTAATCTTTAACATTTGACACAATGATTGAATTATGTCTTCTTCAGGGTATGTTAGATCATCTGCTCGTATCATTATTTTAATCATATTTTATCTATTTTATTCATTCATCTGAGATGTTATGGTTAATCATATACCCTAGTACATAATTATTTAAAGTAATTTATGAAACTTTGCTCTTATCTCAACAGGTCATAATATTATTTTGGTGAAGAATCTGCTGTGTGGTTCTGAATTTGCATACAAAGATACAGTACGAGGTGTGAAGACTTTTCAGTAGTTCTAAGTCAGACTCAGTAATATTTATTAATCCCCAAGGGGAATTCGGTCATTTTAGTTGCTCTCATACACACTATGGCAGTGGAAATATCTGATTAAGACATTAGAATAAAGGAGCATTAATTTAACTAAACTAAAACAAAGTAGAATTAAAATAAGTACAATAGAATAAATACAACCAAAATGAAGAGAAAGGGGTTGTAACATGCAGTTCCTTTAAGCAATATCAACTTCCTTATGAAAGAAATAAGTAACAATTAAGTAAAGTGAGACTCTGAATGAGATGGAGGTATAATCAGTATTAACAATTAATAATTTTACAGCACAAAGGTAAAGGTAAAGCTAAGGATAGTGATCCAAGAATGTTCAAGTTCCTTACTCTGGCAGAATTTAAAGAGGCCTGTGGTGTTTCGAGACACCATTGTTCAGTAAATCCACAATGCAGAGAGGAATCTCTCACCTACTTAGCTATAAGTCAGGTCTTTTGGTTCTCTTTTAAGGGAATATGGCTTTTAAAGAGCATAATCAGCATGCTGCTAAAAAGCTGAAGGTTTTTCTTGGTTATTATCACAGAAACAAGTCCTGTTTCTCTTCTGTTAAAAAGAGAATTATTGAGTCTAAATTTACCTCTTCTTGATATGCTGTTGTTTTATACATGAGTGCCTCTGCTCAGTCTTTAAATGTTGGACAGTGTTTATCATGGAGCTTTGAGAATTATCACAAACTGTGGATTTCTCACTCATCACTGAACTTATACTCGAAAGTCAGTTGGACTTTCTCAATTGCACGTAGACGTGGGCACTGGTATGTGTTCATTTACAAGCATTGTTGATAAAATTGCTGACTATCTGTCCTCCTTATTAATCTTGATGGATGGATTACATAACCTGAGATCATTGAGCTTTATGCAGTTTGTTGTTACCAAAGTCCGAACTGATCTGGGAAAGGGGCTTTTAGCTTCTCTGCACCTTCTGCATGGAATAATCTGCAGACTGAATTTAAGCTGCAGAGCTCGGCATCTCTGAATGTTTTAAATCTGCAATGAAAGCTCTGGAATACAGAGTTCTGAATGTCACAGCTTAACTGATGGCTTTTATTGTTTTTCTCTCTTCCTTGTACTGTTGAGTCTGTGTTTGCTGCAGATTTGCTGATCTCAATGGGACCAACCTGGTTAAATAAAGTTTAAAATAAATAAATAAATAAATAAATTTAAAAAACAAACAAACAAAAAAAACCTATCACTTAATAATAATAATAATAATAATAATAATAATAATAATAATAATAATAATAATAATTAAATAAATAAATAATAACCCCTGTCTGAAAATCTTCAGTCAGCCCTGCTAGATCCAGAAATAGAGGACAGGCTCCATCAAAAGAAGTTTCAAAGGCTGCATGGTTGGTCCTTTCTCAAAATCCCCCTTCTCTATTTCAGGGTGAGCCCTATGGGGGTCTTGACAAGGAATATTCACTCTAAAATATCTCACATCTCTCAGCTCCTCAGGATACCTCAGTCCGAAGCAAACAGCCTAATTCCACCTGAATCATTGTCTTTATACTACGCTTCTGTAGATAAAGCTGTGCAATCATTAATCAGCTGGGGCTGGTACATGGCTGGGGGAAGCAGACAATACAGATGCCTTCAAGTCATTCCACTCCACTCATCTCGGTAGCATCTTTTGGCTTTAAGTGGCATTCAGAGTTATTTCTCTGTTAAGTAACCTTTTGCTGTCTTAGTAGCCTTAGCACTTTACATCCTTATGAGGCTCAATGCTGAATTCTGTACATGTGAAAACTACCTTTGCTTTGCTCCGCCAGCCACAGTCCAAAAGACAGAGCAGTTTTAATGAAGGCTGTTGTTCAGATCTGCAGTTTGGTCTTTGCTCTGCAATGAATGGAATAGAATTTCTTTCTTTGACTATGTTGAGTCTTTAGATTCTCTCCAGTTTATACTGACGCTGCTCCATCTGTTGATTTTGGGGGTTTCTATAATGAGTGGTTTGTAGATGTCTGGTGAACAAAATACTGACCCTCAAGGATCCTAAATCCACCGCCCTCTATGAGCTTTACCCAGTAGTGATGCTTGCTCTGAACCAGGTCTCTTTTAATCCTCAGTATGATCTCACCTTTTCTGATTTGAAAATAGAAAGGACATGTATGCCTTATCCTTGAAGCACTCAAATCTGACAGATCTCACCAATGCACTCATATCAAATTGCAAAACTAAAAATTTTTTTTGTCCTTTCTCTTCTATGACGAATTATCTGCATCATCGTTCCCCTTCTCAACCATCATCCCCTGGTTCATCAACGGTCACAAACCTATGACGAGATCCTGGTTCTCTTCAATCTGCAAGTTTTCTGTTGAGCTGTGGCCTGCCTCCTGGACACTATTCCCCTCACTTCCTGAGGACTGGTGTAACCATGACAGCATCGCTTCATCTGCCTACCTCCACACTGCAATCCCTGGCGCGCTGGTCCTTTTCTACACATCAACGCTAAGGAGACTTCATGAGAAAGTCATCCTGGCTGCTCAAAGCTCATGAGTTCCTGCATTAATATTGAAAGATTGCATCCAATTGCTGCATAACTCTGTACTGCAGATCAGGTGGTGTGCTTTTCTGCAACGCTAAGGAGACTTCACGAGAAAGTCATCCTGTCTGCTCAAAGCTCATGAGTTCCTGCATTTACTAAGACTGGTCCTTTTTCTAAACATCAAGCTATCAACGACTTCACAAAGAAAAGTCATCCTGGCAAAGCTGCTCAAAGCTCATCCTGCATTGCATTTTTAAAGATTGCATGCTGACTTGCTCAGATATTCCTGCAATTGCTGCACTCTTTTCTGCTGCTTTTGCTCATCATCAACACTAAGGAGACTTCTAAGGAGACTTCATGAAAAGCTCATGAGTTCCTGCATTAATATTGAAAGATTGCATCCAATTGCTGCATAACTCTGTACTGCAGATCAGCTGTGCGATCAGGTCTGTCTGCTGCAACGCAGGAGACTTCAAGAAAGTCATCCTGTCTGCATCATGAGCCTGAGAGTTATATTTAGTATTTACAATCATATCCACTTGCTACATAACTCTGTATTGCATATCAGGTGGTGTGCTGGGGTTAAGTATGTACCAATTCATCATGCTTGCATCTGTATTCTCTAGGTAGTATGTTCCCCTCAGCGGGCGCTGGGGGGAATGGCGACACAGCGGCTGGTGCTTGGGCCCACACATAGTAGTTCACTAGGTAGTATGTTCCCCTCAGCGGGCGCTGGGGGGGATGGCGACACAGCGGCTGGTGCTTGGGCCCACACATAGTAGTTCACTAGGTAGTATGTTCCCCTCAGCGGGCGCTGGGGGAAATGGCGACACAGCGGCTGGTGCTTAGGCCCACACATAGTAGTTCACTAGGTAGTATGTTCCCCTCAGCGGGCGCTGGGGGGGATGGCGACACAGCGGCTGATGCTTGGGCCCACACATAGTAGTTCACTAGGTAGTATGTTCCCCTCAGCGGGCGCTGGGGGATGGCGACACAGCGGACTGATGCTTGGGCCCACACATAGTAGTCACTAGGTAGTATATTCCTCTCAGCGGCGCTGGGGGAATGGCGACACAGTGGCTGATGCTTGGGCCCAAACATAGTAGTCACTAGGTAGTATATTCCTCTCAGCGGGCGCTGGGGGAATGGCGCACACAGCTGGCTGATGCTTGGGCCCACACATAGTAGTCACTAGGTAGTATATTCCTCTCAGCGAGCGCTGGGGGGAATGGCGTCACAGCGACTGATGCATGGGCCCACACATAGTAGTCACTTGGTAGTATATTCCCAGCGGCGCTGGGGGAATGGCGACACGGCGGCTGGTGCCTGGGCCCACACATAGTAGTCACTAGGTAGTATATTCCTCCCAGCGGGCGCTGGGGGGAATGGCGACACGGCGGCTGGTGCCTGGGCCCACACATAGTAGTTCACTAGGTAGTATACTCCTCTCACAGCAGGCGCTGGGGGGAATAGCCACACATATATCTCATCAGCAGCGCCAGGCTCCTATCAGTTATGTTTTGGGGGTGTTCTCATATGTTTTGCTCATCACTCCTCCATGCCTTCATGTAAACATTTCTGCAAAGGAGTAATGAGACTGGAGCCTGGACGCCAAACCTGTAACATGTATTTGCAGCTACAATGAAACAATTGAACGTGAGTTGACTGACTGAACTATTGGCTCATAAAGCTGATCAAGCACCACCAAATGATGAATCACTGCTTCAAATTTGTTTCAAATTCCAAGTGCCAATTTCCAACTATTGTTTTAAATGTGAGTGGTGAACTGATTGAGCTTCCAGAGAAGCACTCTGAATAAAATACCAAGGCACATACAGTTAACCAAATCCACCATTTGTGTCAAGTCTGCCAGTAGAGATTTGACCGCAGAATTTTTGACTAAACCCGTGTCTGTTACAGACCTCCATACAGGAAACACTGCTAAAATTGAGTTCATTCACTGTCCAAGCTGTCCAGAGAATCTTCTGGGAAGAGATTTACTCTATGCCCTT